>VXAU01004795.1:0-125571 GCA_013399695.1 Formicarius rufipectus | reverse complement strand
TAGATTGTGTGCAGAAATACAGGCAGTATCGAAGCAACCCAGACAACATAAAGTTTGGCTTGCTCAGACCAGTACAAGGTCATGAAACCTAATGCTTAGGACATAATCTCTGCTTGATTGGTAAGTGGTGAAAGGGATACCAGAGCCCTGGGAGCCTGCCACTAATGACGAGATGCTATAGAGTTGGGGAGCATGTGGCCACACCCCTTGTGATAGAAAGAGCAACTTCCTTGGGGGAAGGATTATACAGGGTTTGCTGCAATCTAGAAACCCACTGGAGTGACCAGAATCAAACCTGCAAAAGGGAAGAAGTCTCTTAGAAGGGATCTGCCTATACATTTGTTTTATTTCTTGTTTGTTTGTTTTTGTTTGTTGGTTTGTGTTTTTTTTTAATTTTTTTTTTTTTTTTTGCATAAGCACTTTGCTTTTCCTGCTTAAGAAGTTAATTTTAGTTTCTAGTAAAATTTACCTTTTAAACTGAAAAGTTTTTTAAATTTCTGCAGAGCTTGCCACTCCAGTGATGCAGTTAGGGAGGTTAGCTTGCCAGGTGAGACCTGTTACAGATGGCTACAGACAGCCGGGAAGCTGCTTGTCAGCCCCAGCTGGCCCAAGGTGCACAGACATTGGCTTCTTGAGAACCTGCTGGCAAGGAATGTGATAGTTCTTCCTTCTCTTGTTGCATGGGAGGGTAGGACTTGGTTTTCTTCCAAGTTAAAAACTAGACATTGTAAGTGGATTAACAGACTAGGGGCTTTCTGCTGTATTCTAGGTTCAGAGGCTTCAACCATTAAGCAATACCTCCATGCCTGTCTGAGCTCCTTCTGTCTGTCTGTCTGGATGAGCTAGCACTGTGCATTTTTGCTGCCTTCTCAAAATACTTACTGTGTGTAGTGAGGCAAAGGAAGTTTGGTTTGTATGGACTGGCTTTTGGTCAGTGGTGTTGGCTGTGTCATTAAACACATCTTTCATGAGAGTTCTCCTGTGTTTAGAAGACCTGAGTTCAAACTCCAGTCTTGCATCAGTATAGGTGTAAATATCTCCCTTTTGTGAGGGGACATTGAACAACTGAGAGTAAATGCAGAGGAAGTGTGATGACTTTTTTTCCGTAAGAAACTAGGCTGTGATAATTTTTTCTTCCCATACCAAATAGAATGGGTATGATACCAATCTGGTATGGATCCAAAACCAGATCCACTACTTCACCTGTAGTTCAGAAGAAAAATGGAAGTACTAGAAGTGGCTATGGTGCCATGATCAAGTCATCAGCCATGGGAGATACTGTAAGGATACACTTGTTGCTTGTTCTTTCACTTTTCTTCTACAATTTTGTAGTGTAGTTATCTAAATGCAAGTTGGGTAAGACCAGAACAGTTGTATCTTACAGTGATCCAGGTTTAATTAATGTGGTAGCTTATCTCTTAGTGGCCAATGTCAGTTGTGCAGGAGGTTATGTCCTTGGGAGATCCTTGTTTTATGACCCCTTTATAATGATTGCTTTGCAACATACTAACTGAGGACTTCTGCAGTGTTGCCACAGCTGGAGACAAATTCCCTCTAGTTACAAGTAACAGATGTCAGCCCAGAACTGCCCTGTTATTTAAAGCCGGATAGACAACTGCGTGATACTATTCATAAATGTTACACAGCTGTTTGTCACATTCATATCTTGCAGCAAGGTAGTAATTCTATAATGTGTAAAAACCCACTGTAAAATAATTGCTTTTAATTTCACTAAATGCCTGTAGCATTTGCATTGTTTGATAATTTTAGAAGTGCTGAAACTTAAATCTGGTCCTGCAGGTGTTTTGTATCAGGTGTGATATCTTTGCCTGTGTGTCATGCTATCTTAAGTACCTCTCTCTGATTTTTACTCCTTCCATTTTTCTTGAGAAAGGATGTGGCTTGTTCTGGCTATAGGTGCTTAGAAATGTTGGCAGAGATATCAGAGAATACAGAATAATTAGAACTATCACACTGCACATCATCCCCTACTGTTTTGAAGGCATATTTGGTTGGTTGCCACCTTGTTAGGCAGACTGCTGAGTGTTTCAGGCCTCAGATTTTTCACCTTGTTCCCTCTTGATGGTTAGCTAAGAGCCTGACAGAAATTTTGTTGCCTGTCCCACTTCTGCTCTTGTGTTTATTGTCATGTGCTGGTGGTCTCTGATTTGCCACCTGCCTTACGTGTGGGGAAGCAGCATCTTGAGAACCAGCTCAAGTTTTAATGTACTAACTATCCTTTCTAGCTACTCTCACAAGTATGTGTCTTCAGGATGGGAACCTTCTGTTCTCCCCATCCTACTTCACTTCATAGGAGTTCTTTTTGAATGTTTGGGTGAATATTGCCTCCTCTTAGCATGTGGTAATAGAAGAGTGAATAAAATCAAATTCTGTTCTGCTGACATTTACTTTGAGGAGAACACAAGAGATAATCTATTTCTAAAGAAAAGTTACACAGTGCAAACTACTCCAGGCTGGTGTGAAGAATTTCCTTAACTTTTTCCTTTGAATCTTCTATCACTACTTCTTTAATAGTCCTTTACCTGAGCCTTCATTGTGGTGGTATTTTACAAACCAGGGTTTGTTATTTTTGCCATCACGAGGTTTTTGAAAGTTGTCTATTAAGAAGACTCCCTTCCTCTGTTCTGTGTTGATCTCTTTTTTTTCCCCCCTTGTTTCTAAAGACTTTTATGTAATCAGAGAATAAACTTGATCCAGGTTACAGCATGGTGACCTTAAAACAACCTTAATATTTCTTATAAGTGTTTAACCCATTTAGTTGTTGAGACCTGGTAAGAGACACTAAGAATAGGTCCAACACACCCACACTGCTGTCACTCAGAGGACCGGATGTGTGGCAGACATCCTGCAGGTAGTATTAAATTCGATAAACTGCATTCTGGAAGATGTCTGACCAGCTAAGCTCAGTAAAGGCTGCCAAAGCTGCCTAAGAGGTAATAAACTGAGTAATTAACCTGCAATGGTGCTACCTATCTGCTTCTCTTCTAGTTTGGGTTGATTCACTATGGCATATGTTCACATGGTTTGGTATAGATACCTAGTGAAAATTCTGCACAAATACGGTTACATGCTTGATCTGTACAGTCGTAGTCTCATGTCTGGAAAAGTCTTCACGGGGCAGAATTGCCTCCAGCACTGTCCTTTTTTTTCCTGTTTCTTCTTTTGCCAGGAAGAATCAAATGTTGATATAGCCTTTCAGCCAGTTTTGTACCATCCTTGCTGTGGAAAACTACTGCAAAAGATGGTCATGGACAACCTTGGTTGCTTCATAAGGGTGTGGAAGGAATGACTGGTGGTAGCCTGTGTGCAAGAGGCAGGGGTGGCTCTTGGAGGAAACAGGAAGAGCGTGGCTGGTGTGGCACTAGAGAATTTGTGCAAGGCTAATATATATTATGTTGGGATATACATTTAGGCGCAGGTGAGACTGAGAATTTATCTAAACTGAGTTTTTTTGCTCTGAAAACTGAGATTTTTGTGTGAAATCATCTCTACCTTATGCATAAGATGCTCAGACCAAGGAAGAATAACAGTTTTTCCTACTAAAAGCTATGGCTGAGCCAAAGTGTGAGCTGCGTCAATAACAAATGTGGCCTTTCTTAATCCTTTGCAGAGCTGTCCTGTGCGTTCAGAGTTTAAATACACAGCTAGAGTGGCTGAAGATGTGTAAGCACAGCTGGAAGCTCTAAAAATTAAGTGAATTTTGCCTGTACTCCCATGCTAACCCCCCTAATTTTTGGTTTCTTGGAGATGTGGGTTTTGTGCTTTTCTTGCTGGATTTTCCTCTTCTATCTCCTCTCTTGCAGAGCTGGGAAGTAATTGGCTAATGCTTGGCACACACCCAGTAGTGGCAGTCCTAGATAATGTCTGTAAGCTGTAAGAAGAAGGGATTCAGAGTTGAAACTGCCCCTGTTAAATTGTGGGTTCCAGCGATACTGGAACACATTAGTGGAGCACTAAGTAGATGTATCCCCAAAATAACACCTTAAAAACCTTAATTTATTGTTATGATGTATCTGGATAGGAATTGCCTACCTGGCTGCAGTATAAAACTGTATATTCCAGAGAGATAATCTCCCAGTTCCAGGTGTTCAATACCAGTACACAGGGGGCCTGGGAAGAGACTGACAGTCAGAGACACTTCCAGTCAGAGACCTGTTCAGCTGTTGGACTTGTATGGTCTAGCAACAGTAAGCTCTGGTGTTTTCCCAGCTGATGCCAAGTGGCTTCATGTTCATGATGGATTTTCATTGCTTGGCTTCTCTTTCTTGAAAGAGAATGAAGAACTGATGAGAAGTAATCCACCCTTGGTTATTAAATATGTATAAATATATTATATGTCATGCATTAATAACATGCCATTGCAAATACCAAAGTGAATCTGTTTTTCCTTTCCATACAGAAGTTTTAGATGGTCAGGATCTAGACCCTAGAAGCATCTTTTAAACAAAGCATATTTTGATACTCTATATTCAGCAGACTTTTTCTTGTTCAGACAGTAGCAGCTAATCCTCCCTATCGTGGAGATGCAAGTGAATGTAGCTCATAATCAAGCTATCATTTTAAAACCTGCAGTCTACAGAGGAAAGTAGTGCAGTTGTCACCAGAAGTGGAGGCAGGGAGAAGGTCAAGGAAGACTGGTTTTCAAGACAGAAAGGTGCAGACCTTCATCTGAAATATAAAGCAGTGCAGCATATGGCATTCCAGTCATGTATAATGGTTAGAACAAAGCAGACTGCTTTACTTAACAGTTAGGAATGTCTAATGAAGACCTAGTAGTTTAAATGATACAAATGAGTCTTCACTCCTCACACAATTAATGTTTGTTGTTGGCAAACATTACACTTGGAGTAGAGTAACACGAGCTTAGATTTTCTCAAACTGATTATATTCAGATTTCTGTCTGGCCTTGGTACAGTGTGTGGGAGACTTTTGCCTGTTAGGTTTTATCTTGCATCTTGTGGCTAGTGACAGACTGCCTCTTGCTGTTACAACAGCAGCTCCACCTCTTTCCAACATTAATTAGGAGAAGTTACATACAAATTAAGTAAACTAGTCCTGGGGCTATTTGTGAAAATGACCACAATGATACAGGACATGAAGGGGAGACAGAGAGAAGAAAAGATTTATGGTTAACAGGTTTCTTACATTCTCTTCTAATGTTTTGTTCTGATATATTTTCCTTCATTATAGGGGAAGGAGTTCATAGTTAACTACTAACAATGCTGCAAAGGTGCCGCACCCCAGCATTACAGGAAGGATGGTTGGGGACGCCGGAAAAAGGGGTGACCTTTGGATTGCTTTTGTTCACCATGGTACAGCTCATCTGAGTCATGTTGGCTGCATGGTTGTTTCTACCCCATCACAGCACAAGGCAACATTATATTAGCTTGACATGTTGTTATAAATCAGATGGAGGTAAGTTCAGGTTATCCTGCATTTGACAGTTGACTAGTGAATACAGTTTGGCAGATAATTGGTCGCTAGCTAATGTGTGGTGACTCAACTGAAACCAGGCATCTCTCCTCAGCCTCAGCTCCTTACAGGACCACCTCACAGCACTTGTCCCTTGCAATCTTAACTGCCAGCGTATGGAGTTAAAGATGAGTGGCTTTGGAAGGCGATCTTGCGTGTTCAAACATAGGACTCTCAAAGGTGCTAGGTGTAAAGCTCGCTGTTCCTATGAAAAAATTCTTGGGACTGCTTGTGGATAATTAGAAATATCTACTTAATTGCCTATCACCTAAAAACTTCTGGTTTTGCTGCAAAATTAAATCTGAATGACTTTATCAGTGTTCCCCGTGGGTTGTTCTCAATGTAAGGATCCTGGATTATTTGTGGTATAAACAACACTTTCCTACCAGATCATGTCTGAGAATTAATTTTCCTCAATCAGTGTTGAACTTGCAGGGAGAATATTCAAAGTGCATATATACTGCCAGTGTAATGGAAATTTCTGACCCTGCACTGGAAAGAGTAGTGTCCCCTTGTGTTTGATTCAGCTGTCATCATACTGGCTTCTAACACTATCTGAGACACTCTGAGGTATCTGAAATGTCCTCCTGGGTCTGGCACATAGGATTTGGTCAAACCCTCACCCTTTCCGTGCAGCAGCTGGAGCTTGTGTGTGATGCAGACAACAGTGCAGGCACAGAGCTGCCTGCTGTTGGCTCCTTTGGTCTTGAAGAAAGAGGCAGAAGAACCATTTCAGCAGCACCTGACTGCTGCACTAAGAGGGAAGGGGAATTGATACTTGTGAGTGTTAGACATGAGTAGGTATACGACAAGTTTGTCCATGTTTGAAGCATGGCTAGTAGTAAGAGAACTCCCTCTGTAGCTGGAGATGTTCGAAATTTATGTTTTCCTTTTCAAATGGATTAGCACTCATTCCAGTCTTGCTGGTGGCAAAGACAACCTCAATTAAGATACCTTTGAAAAGTATTTTTTTTTGTTGAAGTCTTTTCTTTCTCGAAAACCCAGGTCTTGCTGACTCATGGGGGGATGTCAAGTATGGCTGAACATCTTGAGTACATGCTCATCATCTCCAGCGTAAGATTTAGGGTTGCCAAGCACTTTCTAAGGGTTTGGCCTGGGGAATATCTGGAGTACGTGAACTAAAGTGCTCTTTACAATGGATGAACACTACTCTGTGCTAAGTCAACTGCCAAACCCTTGTAGAGTAATCCCCATCGTTGCAAAGGATTCATTTTGTGGACTATGTCAGTGTGAGTGAGTATTACTGCCTTCCTAAATTAAAAATCATGCAAACTTCTAGATTTGCTTTGTGCTTGTGCTAAGAGCTGTGTTGGCTGAGCTTTGGATCAAGCACAGAGGACATTTACATGGCTTCAAGTTGTAACAATATTGGTTGCCTTTACAGTATGGTGGGAAAGAGATTTCCTGTTATTTATTAGCAATTAAGTCATACAGACTTAATCATGAATGCTCTTGACTAGAACATGTGTCTTGCAACAGTTGCTCATACAAAGCATTTCTTCTAGAATGGGTGCAAGATGAACTTTTAATGAATAGTATGCACTGGTCCTGACAAATCCTTTATGATCACGTTGAGACTCTAAGCATGTAAAAACTGAGAGGCCTTCACAGATGTTGCTGTTGATCAGCTGACTGGAAAGCCTGAGCTCACCTTGCAGCAAAGTTTCATTGTTCTGTGTGCCATCCTACAGGGAAGCCATCCATTTGGAAAGGCAGACAACAGATGAAGGGTGAAAATTCACCCTTTGTGCATGTTTTCCTCACCTGAACAGCACTGTAGTTAGTCTGGCAAAGCTCAGAACACTTCTCTTTGTGAGAAGAGTCATACCATGTGCCTGAGGGTATTGTCCAAACACTTGAACTCTGTCAGGCTTGGTGCTGTGACCGCTTTCCTAGTGAGCTCAACTACCCTCTAAGTGAATAACCTTAATATCTAACCTAAATGTCCTCTGACACAACTTCAGGCTGTTCAATGTCAAATTATGGCTGTTTCCAGTAAAAATGCATGGCTTGCCATGTAGTTTGGGGCTGTTACTTCACTGTGTGCCGTGGTGTTTGCAGTACTGCAGCTGTTTCTAGTTGCAGCCAAGTCTCATGGTGAAGTAGCAGCCCAAGCAGATTTTGATGGTATTCTGTGTCTTGTTCAACTAGACTTTGAGCTCTGTCTTCTCTAGTTCTTACCCTTCTCTTGTAAGACTAGCTCTCCATTACTTTGATTCTCTCGGTATATTTCATCTGTGGCAGTAAAATTGTACATGATGCTCCAGGAATAGTCTGTGTTGCTGTTCATGGCATACTGTTTTTGTCTCTGAGTAGCTCATCTGCAATACTGACTAGTTTTGTGTTCTCCTTTTTGATGGCTGGATCACAGTCCTGGCACCAGACTATTTCTGGATTGTCTCCAGCATGGTCAAATATTTTCCCATTTCCACGGGTGGTCTTTCAGATTTTGAGTTGTTTTTTAGCCTACAAGTGTTAATTTTGCACTTCACCCCATTGCATCCTATTGTATTTACTGCCTGATTTACTTTTGAATGAAATCCTGGTTTTGTTTTCAGTTCCCTAGGATCCATTTCAGTCTTTATATATATTAGTCTGAGAGCTTTCAGAGCTGAATTTTGTCTCCTTTGTCCTTTCTTGTAGTAACTATTTTGATGAAGCCATACTGTTAGGTGTATCAGCCCGCTAAGCTCTTTCAAATGCTCTCTTCTTAAAAGCACATGAGTGGCAGCTGTGCCTTCAGAAGTGAGGGTGGGTGCAGTGTGTCTCACACTGTGCACACAATCTTTTTCACTGTCAATGGAGCACATGGATCAATGACCACAGCAGCAATAGGCCATGCAGCAGGCCCTTGACTATCCACTCAGTCCAGCTCTGCTCCCCTGCCAACTAGCAGTGAGGAGTGACTCCTGTCCATTCTGCTCTGACGTATTGTCCCTCCATCCCTTGCAGATGTCAGAGTGCTATTTCACCAAGGTCTCCAGCATTATCTAGATGGTCTGAGAAATTACCGTACTGACTTGCCTCTGCACAGGCACAACACAGGAGCTGTCTTGCCACTGCCAAAACTTTTCTCCTTATAGTTGCTGTGTGCTGGCCTGGCTCCCTGAGCACGTGCTGCCTAGCAGTGTCTGTGCATAGCAGAGATAACTGGGAGAGATGGAGGCTGCTTCTGCTTAAGTCCAAGAGCCTCATCTCTCTCCAAGTAAGGGAGGTACCCAGTCTATTTGTAGTTTGCAGACACAACCTGAGAAACACAGCTGTCACCAGCGCTGTTTGATTCCATGTCCCCACCCAAATGCTTTGTGAACCTGACTGCCTGCACCAGCATTCTCTTTTTTTAGCAACCCAAACCAGGGCCCAGCCCACCCAGTTTCAGCAGGCAGGAAGGGTGAAACATCCTGAGAACCCTGCCTGACTGCAGGGAGCTCATCTGTATGCTCAGCACAAAGATATTGCTGTGTTGTTGTTGCAGCCCTCTTACAGCTAAGCATTCCATATGTATGCCTCCTGCTTTAGTGTAAATATGTGCAAGTACCAGCATGGGGATGGTTCTCTTATATCTAAAAGAAAGGGGAAAAAAGTAATCCTTAAAAATGCTGTATTTCAGTTAGTAAAAATCTTGCAGCACTGGCTGTCAGTGTTTGCAGTGGAAGGTTACTGGTTATAGAAAGATTGTCTCCCACCACCATGTGCACCATCTGTGGTACTGTTACAGGGCGCTCAAAGCATGGTCTGCACTTTACTCTGTTTCCTGCAGGTGGTGAAGCTCCAGGCTTACGAGAGAAGTCATCTGTGTTTGTGGCTAGTCTTTGCTGCTGGGACACTTTGGGTGCAGGAGGGAATTTGGATCAGTCTGCCAGAAAAAGCCCTCTCTGAGTGCCAGAGTTGGGAGGCACAGGCAGTTGTATATAACCAGGGCAACACTGTTCTTGCTGGTGATGGTCCAGTGCAGCTCTGCACAGTATGGACACGAGCAATGAAATACAACAATCATGGGTTCTGTCCCTCACATGTTGATGGCTGCTTGTGTGGTGTCTTTGCTCCATATTCCTCAAATCTGGTATCTCTGTAATGCAACTGTGACATGGCCTTCAGTGTGATAGGAAGGTTTCTGAATCCATGAGACTGCGGGGTCCACTGGGCTAGTACTGTTCCTGTTTAGTTTCCTAGAGCTGTTCCTTTTTGCTGTCCAGCAGTTCAAACATTGGTATTCCTTTGTTTGTTGCTATAGCTTCTAATTTTCCTTGCTTCTTTCTAGAAACATGAGAATAATGTAAATTTCTAATTTATTTCCTCTGCTTGGTTGAGTTTAGTTCCTTGTCATTTGTAGCAGCATCAGCCCACATGGGCAAATGCTCCAAGGTTTAATTTTCAGTGTTTTTGACTCTTATTGTACTGTTCCTCATCACCACTTTCCCTTTCCTGATTTAGTTACCACAGCTGTACTCAAGATTATGTTCACTTCTATTTCCTTGCGTCTCCTTCTTCATAGAGACTAATGCTAACCCGGAAATATTTTTTGTCCTGTCATGGACATGTTTCATCCTCTGCAATATGAGTAAGTTAATTAAATATCTATTCATCTTAATAGTAGGTTTGTAAAACAGTTGTGTTAAACAGAAAACACAGATACCAAATTGTTTTACTCTTCGGAGTCATCTTTCATCCATTAGAGATGTATGTAAAACCAAAACCAAATTATAAGGAAGGATAATTTTTCTTTAACTCTTTGTTCCTTTTCTCCTTTTTTATTTTACCTTCTACAAGACTTGTAGCTTGTAGCAAAGACTCCAAGCTCTTGTGTCATTGCCTGTACCTGAATAATCACCCCTGAAGTAATGCAAAGAAATCTTCAGCTAGTGGGTGTTAGCACAGCTCAGTACTGGGTAACCCAGTGAAGATGACTTGAGCCTTCCGTAGATCGGCATCAGCCTATCAGTTTCCATTGGTGCACTAAGTCCTACCCAGGCAATTCATTACAGCAGCAGCCAATTGTTCTTGCTTCTCTGTGTTTCAAGAACTGCCCAAGGAGAAGTTAAATACTACTGTGGCAAATACTGTGTCTCAATAGTAAAGTCTGTGTCTCAATAGCATTTACAGAAGAAAATGAGCGCTGTCATGGCAAACATGATGAGGAGGAGTCACAAAGGTTGCTGAAGCAATTCTGGTGACACATTACTAGAGCAGGATCTTGTTAACGGATTAGTGTTTAAGACAATTCTTCAGCATTCTGCAAGTCAGGGCAGTTCTGGATAATGTACATTTCTCAATTAGGGAAGAGAATGACGAGGTAGCAGGAGGCTCCAAACAAAAAATTTCTTCACAGTAATTTATTAAGGAGGAGGGTTTTTTTCAGGATTACCATAAGTGAGAGACTGAGTAAATGCTACTGGACTCAAACTCTAAGTGAAACTACACAGTTTGCTCTTAAGGGTGCAGGAAGCAAAACAAGAATTTAAAAAAAAAAAAAAAAAAAAGAAAACACTGAAGGTTCATAAACATTAAATAATTACTCCTGTATCCACTGACTTTGGATCCCTCTACCTCAGTATGCAATATGCATGCGTTCAATTAAGTTGGCGGTACAGCAATAAAAAGGACAGTTGAAGATAAAAGTTTGCTTGCATAATAAGCTCTGCTGTAAATAATTTCCAGCTTGTGCACAGCTGTTTGAACTGGTTGCTGCTGGACAGAATCCTGGGTATTCTGTAGCTTGTGCTGGTACAGTTCTAGTAAAGCAACCTATCCTGTTAGTGTTTTGTTAGGGGCAAGTCAAAGCAGTGTTCTAAAAGGAGGAAGTTATCAAATGCCTTTTCAAATCCTGGAACAGCACTTACCTTTGTTTGCTTAAGGCTTACTTACTGTATTCTTTATGCAAGGAATGTGAATGAAGTCATAGGATGTGGGATTATTTAGGTGACACTAAATGTACCAGAGCATTTGTGGATCAAAAAGGATGGTGAGCACTTTATGGGGAAACTGCAATCTCTGTGTAAACTATGTAGGAAATTTTGGGACATAAAATGAAGCCATGAACCTGCTCTGGGAATCAGTCACATGTCCAACCCCTCATGGACTTTCTTCTTTCTCTCTAACAGCAGAACCAGGGTAAATACTTGCCTTGCTACCATAGGGTGTTTCTGCTCAGATACTGTTAAAAAAAAAAAAAAGGTCTAGCTTTGTGTTAAGTTTCTTCCAGCTTCAGTTCCTGCAGTTACTGTGCGTGATTATTACTTTGATTCTCATGTTCAGGGAGACCTGACCTCAACAAGGTCATCTGGTTTGGACATACTAGATAGACCGAGATTCAGGCCAGTGCAGACTCTCAAGCTGGGTTGAAGGCTTCAAGTTCCAAGCATATTTTAACTTGAATTAAACAGACTATTAATAAAATAAACTTGGCAATAAATCCTTTGACAGTGGTAATCAATCACAGCCCTACGACAGTCTCAGCTACAGTGGTGCTACCAAGTGAAAAAGCAAGATGTAGATGAAGGCCCTTACATATAGAAAACTTCTCTTGTCTCTGGAAGTTTTATAATACAAGACATTTCCTCAATAAAATCAGAAAGGAAAAGAAAGATTTAGTAGCTATTGTTTGTGTGGACCTGATAGAGGAAGTTCCTTCTGGGAAAGGGCACTCAAACTTAGGGACAAACGAAGTTGTAAAGTGTGTTGGGTGTATAGTGTGCTTTGTTCCTCATATAAAAGTTTAAATATGCCTTTCCTGAATGCTTTAAAAGAATTATTTTAAAATGTGTTTGTCCTTAATATTGAAAATATTGCTAATTATTAGTGTGCAACTGAGAAACTTGTATGCAACCAAGTCAAAAAGCATAAGGTAAGGAATTTGGACTTGTATTTGCAATGGGTAACAACAGGCCTGTGTTGCAAACTTTTTTGTGACTTTAATTATACAGGCCTAACATTTTTCATTCCAATTTGCACAGCCTGTAGGCAGCCTTTCTTTCCTGAATGTGGCTGCAGATCACAACTGTGACTGCAGTCCTTGCACTGGGGACTGAACTCTCTTAAATTTGTGGCTGCAAAGGTGTGGTGAGATTCCTGTCTCAAGAGCTGAAATTGTATTGACTTTTTCTTGGAGGAAGAGCAATTTGTCAACCAGGACCCTCTGTAAATGGAAATAATCTCTCAGGAAATTTCTATTCTAATATTAATTTAGAATTGTTATGAATAAAGTGGGGTTTGTTTCCTTGGCAGAAGCCTTTGTAAACAGACAGCTTTGGAGGAGAAAATGTGAAGAACATGCTTGGCTCATCAATCACTGATGCACTAATGTCATCCCAGTGTGCACATATGAAAGAAAATGTGACTTTCTGCCTTGACCTCAGGTAAGTACCTATTATATATGATACCTCACTTGCCAAGTTTTGGGAGAATCTAGGAGAATGACAGTGCATGTCTGAAATTAATTATGGTGCCTATAGTTTCTTGGCAGTTGGACTAGATGATCCTAACAGGACCCTTCTCACTGAACTATTCTGATGAGAGTGTGCCGTGGTTCCTTAGCTCTTTAAACGCAAAGACACCAGTATGTCCCTCCTCTGGCTACTGATCTAGCTTGGCAGGTCAGACCACATTTGGTTCAGGAGACAGGTGGGGAAAACATGGATTCCAAGCTGACATTTGTTCTATCCCAGGAATGATAGTACTTCATTATTGTTATGAAGGAATGCCTGGCAGTTGAATAAACTAGATCCTTGTGGAGTAATCAATGGAGGACACCTAGGGAATATGAAATACAGCAGTCAGATTATAGTGCTTCCTGAGAGTGGTTTTTTTTGGGTTTTTTTGTTTGTTTGTTTGTTTGTTTTGATTTCTGGTGATTTGAGTCAGGAAATTCTTGGATCATAAAGGTGAAATCATCATACTTAAGAACTCTTCATGGCATTTTCTTCCCTGAAAGATTATTCCCTTTGAATGTGCAAAATATTTGATGTTTAATATAAGTCACAACAAGAACTCACATACCTGTCCTGTATTATATGACAGTATTTTCTTGTTTTAAATCTGCTACTGTTGTTTGAAGTCCCAGAATTATTACTGAGAAGAAACAGTAAATAGTGTTTCCTCTTTGCTTTCACGACTCCACATTACTCTTTAGACCCCTATTCTTTCTTCTGTACCTTTGTCACGTTGCACAGTCCTGGTCTATTTGAGCATCCCATTCATAGAACCTGCTTTGTTCCTTTGATCAGCTATGCTGCTGCTTTTGGGACCTTTTGCTGTTCCTCTGTATCACAGATGGGCAAGTGGAGCAGAATTTACCACAATATTCAGGATTCAGGCATAATGTGGATTAACTTTGTATCCTTATGCTTTTCTTTTCTCTTTGCAAGTAGTTTCTAGCATTCCTCTTGGTTTGACTGCTCCTGAGTTGATATTTTCATGGGAAATGCTGCCATAATCTTATTCCTGAAAAAAATAACAACAGCTGACATTTAATAGACAGGGTTAGGACTGTTTTTTTTCTGTATGTATGTCACTTTATGCTTTTTAATTCCAAAGTTCATCTGTTGTTTCATTACATAGTATCTCAGTATTATGAGATGTTTCTGCAGCATGCTGTAGTTCTTCTCTTTCCTGTGATAACTAGCAGTTACCACTGCATGATTGTCATCTCAGTATTTCTTTTTTCGGCACCATTTATGAATGTAGGAGAGGTTCCTGTGAGATAGTGACCTGACTTCATGATAAACATTATCATTTGTTTGTTTTATTTACTTGTGCCAGAAGGTTCAGTTGTTTATAAATATCATTGATGTTTAGGCTTCCTTTTTTTTTTTTCTTTTGATTTGACAGGCAGGATGCATTTGCTTTGAGGCTAACATGGTGTCTTGAAATAGTCTCTCTCTGTCTCCAGAAAGCATACACTTTACAGTTCCCCTTTTAGGGCATTTTTATAACTATATGGGATTTTTGTATTTGAAATTCAGTATGGCAGTAGTTGATCTGGCTTTCCATGTCTGTAGAAATGCTGAATCAGATGCTGGTATGTTTCAGGCAGAAAGATAATAAACCAATTGTTTGTACTTCTCAGGTCTGACTCTAGACTTGATTCCCATTTTGTGGATTTCCTGGTTACCTGTCCCTGAAACAGTTATTCCCAGCATCTAGAAATCCAGTATTATCTGAGTGATCAATGTAAAAGGTTTCACATTTTACTTCAGGGTAATGAAAATAATTGGAGTAATGGTTCCTAGGGATTTCCACATTCCACTGCCCACCTGCCACCATGTTTCCATTATACCTGTGATAAACAAGACCTTGTTTAAGGTAAACATTCTGGACCTGTGCCATCAATGTCTTAGAGAACTCTGATGAATGCTGAAAGCATTATTTAGGCTTTCTGCCACTGTATCCTGTTCATATTAGACTTTTTGTCTACTTCTATCCCATTCTTTACTTGATGTTGCAGTGTCTACCAAAGGATTCCGAACAGGGCATCCTGTGTGTACCAGTCTACTTTCTCCTACTTGTCAGTCTGAAATTTCTGTATGGTCTTCCTGATGTGAAGTGCAGATCCCATTTCCTTCTCACTTCAGGTGGAAATTTGGTCATACTTTATCTGCTCTAGAAGCTCCCCGGTCCCTGGTGGATCTGTGCCTCACTTTCTTACTCCATTGCTTCAGTTGTGCCTTGAGACTTTGCCTCCTTTCTGGGTTATTGTGAGGGTCCTGATCTTTGGCATTTTATGTCCTACCTCCAGAATCTCTCCTCTTTCTTTTATGTGATACACAGGTAGACCACAACCCCTGCCACCTTCTCAGCATTTCCTGACTTGTCCAGGCTTTTTTTTGAAGTTTGGCAGTGTAGCAGCAGAGGGCACATCCATGCACTGTCTCTGGAATCAGGAGTAAAACCAGTTTGGTATCTGGCAACTGTACCACTGACGGTTATTGCCTGTCCCTTTTTCTCAGCTGGGGTTTCTGCTGCAGGGAAGTGTTGTCAGTATGAGAAGATACTTAGTCACCTTGTGCAGAGAGGGGGACCATTGACCAGAAATATTACATCCTTTATCAGTTTAGTGCCTTCCTGCCATGAACCTAGCGCTGGAAGAGCTCTTCTGTGCCCTAAAACAGCCTTCTCAGTTTAACCTCTTTCCCTAAGCAGCAATAGGTTTTTTGAGTGTTCAGGGATTGCCATGAAGTCTCTGTTTTGTGCATTCTTACACCTATGGAACAATCAAGTCACAAAAAAGGGCTCTATGTCTGGGGATCATGGAATGCCTGGAATGAATGTCTTTTGCACCACCTACGTATGGGTCAGGTCATCATGAGACGCTTGATCCTTTACCCTGGAAATTGTCACCCTCTAGCTAGGCTTCTGACTGCGTTTCTCTTGCACATCTGGACTGACTCAGATGTTCCTATATGTGATGGCAATGCAGCTTCCAGTTAAAGAATTGAGAAGCAATTACATTATATGTGTCACTAACAACTCTATTCATTATGTTTTGTAACAAATTATGCTGAGACATTGGCTGAATCTAAATTATGAGAAACTGAGGTTTATCTTTAGCCTATGTTTCATTCAAAAGAAGCTGGTCTTCTATGAAAGTCAGTCCTCCTGTTACTCAGCTATGGACTTGATATAAGGTGGAAGGAAGAGCTCCAGCCATATAAGGTGTATATGCAACAGCATGTTACTAAGCTGGTGATCCCTGAGCTGTAGAGGGGTCAAACAAAGGTCATTAAGGTGGAAGAAAAGAGTCCCTAGAGGTTAGAAAGTTAATTGCAGCAAAGCAAAGAAAATGTGTGCCACACATGTACCTTGTTGTGATGTTCTATCTCCTTTATTTGCCTCCTGAAACAAATTTGTGTGTAGGGCTGTGTGGTCACATATGTCTTCTACCAAGTTTGGTGGTGATGAGAAAACTTAAAATTGAAAAAAGGGTTCCCAAGAAAAGATTGAGAAATGCTGGTTGAGATTAGAGTTTGTGCTTATGTTAATTGATTTCTAGCTAACTTGCTGTCACTAGCACAAGTAGAAGTTCTTGTTTAGGCAACCTGCAATTATTTTTATCACAAATATTTATGAAATAGAAGAATTTTTCCAGGACAGAAAAGTGTGTGTGGCTAGGTGACCACAATTAAAATGGACATCTAAAGAGTTAAAAAAATAATGAACAATTTGATTTAGCTTTTGCTGTGAGGCCAAATGACCAATTTTAAGGAAGTTCAAGGGAATTGAGAGGTACATGCCATTGATTCAATTTATGTCCACTCTGCACCTGGTCTAGGACTTAATACTGTCCTTTTGGAACATGCACATTTTCTGCATTGGTCCTGCCCATAATTTCTGATTTGTTCTTAATTATACCAAAGAAGGAAATAAACTCTGCATCCTTGCAAAATTTTCATGGCTCCTCTGAGTTGGGGTGTTGCAGGGTGTAGCTAATGCTCTGAAAAGGCTTCGGTATTCCTGGATGAAGGGTGTGATGAAAGAAGTGTATTGTTGTTGTTTTAGGAGAGGAATCATGCTACTGGGTAAGCCTCTGTCACTGAGACTTGCTGGACTTGTTTGTTCTGACTTGCCTATGACTCCTTTCTTTCTTAATTCGGGAGATAAAGCCTCAAGTCTATGCTGAGATGCTGCACAGTGTGTTGTGGCGTTCAGGACGGTGCATCTCCCAAACAGAAGAGCTTGCTGACCTCTCAGTGGTACCCAGAGGTGAGTGCCATAGGTTTCTGGTTTGCTCCTTGGTAGTTTGGGCAACATGGCTACATCATGTGTAGATTTATAGGGCAGTTTGAGCTTTGACCAAGGGTGTGGGGAGAATATTCTGAGTTTCCTTCTCATTTGATCTGCCTTTCATGCGTTGGTAGTCCTTCTGACATTTCAGCCTTTCTCCTCAACTAAAATGCATTTGTTTTCTGAGAATTCCCCAGCTCCTCTGCAGCATAGTATGGCAAATCAAGGTGGTCTATGTGGAGAACAGGTGAGAGTCACCTCACTGTGCCCTGACTTTGATCTCTCAGTTGTGCTAATGTGGTTAGAATGTACTGCAGTCACAACTGCTGAACTGGAGAACAAGAGGAGTACAGTTGGTAAAAGTAGCTTCTTGTGATCTTGACTTTGTATGCAGCGAGTGAAGTGTTAATCTGTGCAGAATCAGCTTGGAAACACCCCAAATCTGGCACCTGACCATTTTACCTGCCCTGCTTTGGAATGAAAATCACACTGAAAACCTACAAAGACTATGACTGCTTGTGCCACATCTCATTTTTGGAGTAGATTTCAACCCATCGAAGAAGGACAAAGGGAGGCAGGCAGAGCTATTTTTGAAGACTGAAAAGCAGAGATCTGCTGCTATAATCTGTGACAGGCAAACTAACACAACAAGATACTTGTCTGTGATCAACACAGCTGGAAGGGGAAATCTGAGTGGGAAAGATGATGTAGAACTTACAGAACCTTTTCCTAAACCGATTGCAATCAGTGACCATGTATTTATTATTTCCTTTCCACTGATACGGCCTCTCACATGTTGGTGCAGATTGTAAAGTTCTTATGCAGTGAGTAGCCCTCCTACTAAAATTTATTTCAGAACATTGGAGTTTTTCTCAAGATGTTGGCTGTGGCGATCAACTATAAAAAGACACATTATTGATCAAGGATATTTCAGTTGTTGGCATTACAGTTATGTTCCACAGACTGTGGAATGGTATGGGAGCCTAGCTCTATCCCAACAATTAAATAGCTCCTAACTTCCAAACAGTTGTATGCGAAATGGATTAGAGGGTAGTGAACAAACCTTTTGTGTTGATTGCAAAGGTGATCGAATAATCAGGAAAACCTGTATGAGCAATGTTTTGGCATCAAGGATATAGTTTCTGGTAAGACCTGCATTAAGACAACCCAAAGACTGAAATGCTGCCCCTGAATCTTTATGCAAATGACAAGAATAGTATTTGGAGCTGTTGTCTTTACCCAGATTAAGTGTGCTCTTGGGAAGCAGCGAGTCCTAGGTAAAATTGGATGGTTAAGGGGAGGAGTTCAATTAGTAAGTGGCAAATACATTACCGATGCTTTATCTGAGTGCAGAGGGGTGGCATGCAGCACCTACTGTTTTTGTGGGATGTTCAAGGGTGTGGGGAGATCAAGCTGATTCAGTGTGACGCATAGAAGAACACACATTTAGTTTCTCTCAGCAGATCTCTTCAATGTTTGGAAGTCTTTCATTGTATCAGAATTGCTTTAGGAGGTATCAAACATTGAGTAATTGAGAATGGTAGGTAAGTGACTTCATCCAAGCAAGGGTCTTGCAATACTTAGGCAGGTACTAGCTTCTTTTGTTTCAATTCTCAAAGCAACAGAAGTTGTTGTCCCATTCTTTTAGAAGTGTATGTCCTGAGTAAGCCACAAGAACACAGGAGGTGTTAGGTAGATGTGGTTGCTTTTGGTAAAGGTGGGAGTGAAATCAGCATGTCTTGCTTTGTGGCCCTGTGCTTTTGCTACAGGCCTCCTGGACTAAGCCAGATGTATTTCAGTTGCTGCCGTTCCCAACCACCCTGCAAAGGCAGGTAGCTTCAGGGACCTAGTCTGGATCTTCAAATCGCACCCACCAGGCCAGCAGATTAATTTGTTCAATTGTCTTGTGAAAGGTCCTATTTCTAGGAAAAGTGATTGTAGACATGTGCCTGAATCTCCAACATTGACTGGAGAAACTGGTCATGGGTATAAATGTAGAAAGACCCTTCTCAGCAGACATGCCACACAAACTCTGCCACTGGCTGTTCTGAGAGTATTGGATTATCAGTTACCAGGGGTATAATAATAGAAAATATAATAATAAGTTCATTATAGGAAGACAGCATTAGAGGAAGACATAGAAGGATTTCATGTTTTCTTCTATGCAGAATGTGGCAAAACACTTTCAGTAAAGAAAACATTAGTCTAAAAGCCAATCTAGTTTGGGGGGTTCTTAGAAAGTCAAAAATTGTCAAGGGCAAATCTCTAAAACAGAACAGGGTAGGTTCTCTGCTTATCCATCAGTTTAGCGACTAGGATGAGGCTATGCTTCCTTTTCTTGTCTGAGCAGACATTTTCAGATCTGTTTGCTGGTATTGTTCTTGCTGACGCTTTTGATAACTCACAGTAACTCAATCCCAATATACTGGATCAAATCCTGTCAGCCGGAGGTGGGAGCTGAACTTTCATCACTTGCATTGTGAAGGAGTATAGTAACCTTTTAGCTGTTTGGTACAGAACGAGAGAGTAAAACTAGCTTGTCACCTGTCTATTGTGCTTGTCTTCTGCTTTTGCATATATGTTCCAAAGTCGAAGCTAAAGAATTCACTTGTGTCTGATCAGGAATCCTACCTGAAATCCTATATGCTTTCTCATTGGTTTCACAAGGAAGACCAGACTATTTTAGCTCTGTAAAATTTCAGTACAACTTTTCTTCCTAATGTGCCAATAATTATTAATGTAACTTTATTTCTTACTGTAGTTCACTTAAAATATCCTGTATTGAGGCTTAATTTAATATATCTCTACTTAAACATAACTTTCTTGTATTTTAACTACTTAATTCTATAAAAACATAGATATTTTCAAAATAATTCCTTTGAATTTTTTTTTTTCAGTATGGAATAACTTTTTGGTGATCAAACCACAGTCTGTGGCTCAGAGCCAAGGTGTATAAACTAGAAGACTTAATAGTTTGCCTTTAAGGACCCAGATTAACTGCGATGTGGAACAGAGAGATGCTGCTGTCTCCATGGATTATCGTGAACCCTTTGGGAAGGACACATGTTTTTAGTGAGAACAGGGATTGTTCACCAAGAATAGTGCCTAGATAAGCAGTTTTGTATTGAACTAAAAGATCTTGGTTCTGAAACTTCTCACTAATTCACTGCAGACTGAGAACTGCCAGACAGAAACATCTACAGAGACAGCTGTGGTATTTGGTATCTTCTGAGGAAAATGCCTGTCTTTTAAGCAGTGCCTCTGCCACGAGAAGAAAGAAATGATACACCCATGGTTGAAGGTGATGAAATCATTTCTAGTTCTTCATTTGTCAGCACTGCAGAGGGTCAGTGTTTCTCTGGCCACTGAGTGTTGGTGGGGAGAGCAGAATTTGCTTGGTTACTGGAGTGCAGGGAAGACCATGTCTGATTCCTAAACAGGGTGACCCACTTGCCACTACACTATTTAACTGTGGAGCTGGATGTTCCAGGCACAGGAATCCTTGTCAGGTGGTTCTTCTGGTAGAACATGACAATCTTGTCCTCTGTGGTATGATAACAAAAAGGCAAGGGGGGTGAAGAGCTAGTTGGAGGTGTAATGCGTATGAATAATGAATGCATTGAGTGAACATAACCTGAACAAGAACTGGCTTTCACTAACCATCCTAGCCTCTGCCTCAGCAGAACTAGGCCAACCTAGCTGTGAGATAAAATAGACAAAAAAAGCTCCAAAATATGGGAGCTGCTGAGCTGGGTTCTGCACTCAGACAATACAGTTGAAGGATACTGGCAATCGTACACTGGAAGTTGATGAGACTTGGTGCTTCTGTTGCAAAACAGATTTTTTCCTGTTCTGTTACTTAGCAAGATGGAAGTCAAAAAGATCCAGCTAAAGGGAGGAAACTTTTTTGGGTTTGAAAAGATATTTCCACTTTAACTTGTACATTCTATATACAAATATATGTCCTATATACAAATTATTTACCTATATGGGGATGTTGGTTGACACCTTGTGAGTGTTGGTCGATGAGAAGCTCAACATGAGCACCCAAGGTGCACTTGCAGTCTGGAAAGCCAACTGTGTCCAGGGCTGCATCAAAACAAGTGTGGCCAGCAGGTTCAGGGAGGTAATTCCACCCCTCTACTCTGCTCTTGCAGTGTAATGGAGTACTGCAGCTGGTTCTGGTGTCCTCAGCATAAGAAGGACAGAGACCTGTTGGATTGAGTTCAGAGAAGGGCAATGAAGATGATCAGATGGCTGGAACACCTCTCCTATGAAGACAGGCTGAGAGACTTAGGAGTATTCAGCCTGGAGATGAGAAGGCTCCAGGGAGACCTTCCAGTGCCTAAAGAGGGCCACAGGAGAGTTGAAGGGACTTTTTCATGAGTATGTATGGATAGGACAAGAGGGAATGGCTTTGAACTTAGAGGGGGATGATTTAGATTAGACACTAGGAAGAAATTCTTCACTTTGAAGGTGTTGAGGCACTGAAACAGGTTGCCCAAAGAAGCTGTGGATGCCCCATCCCTGGAAGTGTTCAAGGACAGGTTGGATGGGGCTTTGAGCAACGTGGTCTAGTGGAAGGTGTCCCTGTCCACGGCAGGGGGGTTGGAGCTGGATTATCTTTAAGGTCCCTTCCAACTTAAGCCATTCTGTGATTCTGTGATATGAATGCAGAAATATATGGAAGTGCTTCCTTTAAACTGTTCTCTTAAAAAATTTCAAGTGAAATCAGTATCAAAAGTGGAATAGGCTTTTAATCCTCACATCCCATGGTTTTTTTATGTTTCTCCTGACACTACAGCAGTTCCTGAGGTATCTGTTTCCACTTGCAAGTCTATGTGATCTGTAGAGAACAAACAGTTCTGAAATGCTGGAGGGGAAGTGGGTCTGTGCTGCCAGTGTTTGTTGCTGTAGCTGATATTTGCACAAAAAGGAAATAGAGACAGGTTGCTGGAAGGACAGTGCTGGCTATGAGAACAGAAATCCCACTGGCAGTGAGATGCTCAGTTTTCTGAATCTTAAGCTTTTGTAGCTTAGGCATAGATCCATGTCTTGAGGAAATCTGTCTGTAATACAGTTCAAGAAACACAGCAGTTATGATACTAAAGTACTGTTGCCTCAATATCTGCAGAATCAGCCACACGCTGCCAGGGCTGTGCTGTGCGTTCTCTGTGCCAAAGAGCAGTGTAGGGGTGGTGCTCCGTTTGTCATTCAGGTGGGAGCACACTGGGTGAGAACAGATGCAGCACAGCGATGCTGACTGAGATGGATGGTAGGGGCTCAGGCTGGAAGCTAAAGCTCTCCAGTGAGAAGAGCAAAATTAGATGCTAAAGCAGCTAGGTGGCTAGCTGAGGAGGGGAAGAGGCATGTTACTGTAGTGGGCTGTTCTGATTAGCCAGCAGGCTTGCCCTTGAGGGTAATAATTGACTGTCTGTGAGGTGTGCAGCAATTCTGTAAGCTGGGACTGTGAAAGACTGTGAGCTATGAGTATGGGAGTGCTCTGTGGGAGGCTGCAGTGTATTAAAGAAACTGAGGTAGAACAGTCCCACTGGTCTTGGGTTTTTATATGAATCTCTCCCTCTGTTAAAGCCTCAGGATTAATGGATAGTTTATACAGTAAAGGTATAGATGCTGAGAAGTCAAGACCTCAGTGGAACCAGTTGAGTTCTAGTGTGTTATTTATGTGCTTATTGCAGCTTGCAGTTTGCAAAGAAAGTAACCTTGCCCAGCCTGGGATTTGAGACTCCAATCAACTGCTTTACGGTCTATTTTGCAAAGCCTTGCCATCAGGGAACTGAGCCACTCTAGTGGGGAGAAAACTTGAGCTGTGCCTTGCCAGAATAGAACTTTGCCTCTGTAAAGTAGGAGCAACAGAAGGAGAGGTACTGGGCTTCTCTATAGTATGTATCTCTGAAGCAGAAGACTTGATCCTGGTCACCTATCCTGCATATTTTGGCAACACTAAGCTGCTGCTTGTGACTACCTGCAGTTGTGATTCTGGCTGAAACCTGTTTAACTCTTTCTTTCCAGTATACCACCTGTTTCAGCAGGTAAAATTTGCCAGTTTCCCATCTCAAGTAATGGACTGGAATGGGATACCTGACAGCACTCCCACTAGCCAAAACCAAGTTTTTATGTGAGGAGATGAAATTTTAAATTGCTTTCAACTTCCCTGTCACTTGCTGAGCACACCCTTGCTGTCTGAAGACCTCCAAGCTGATTCCTCTGTAGTGCTATCTGGTTGTGGGTTTTTGGTTTGTTTCGACTGCTTTGCTTGCTATCTCTTTCTTGTGGCTTTACCTGGCTTTCTTGCCATCAGAGCAGAGTGTATAACACCATTCTGCTCTCCCACCATTTCACTGTCTTTTGTTGTTTTGGATTTGCGCACCATACCCTTGCCTTCACTTATCATCTGCCCCCTCAGATAGTTTCTTAAGACAGGGCTTCTGCTGGTATCCTCTGTTTTTACTGTGATTTTTTTCTTGGCCACCTTGTAGTCAGAAAACCTGCAAAGACTGATTTTCTCTGCCTGCCTTTCTGCCTCTTTCTGCCCTCATCTTAGATGTTGCTCAGAAATGGCTGTACCATAGGCCTGAAAAGGGGAAAACAGCATTTAGCATGTCTGGTTCACAGCAGTACAAACATTGGATGGATCAGTGGGTGTAAAACAGCATGGTGACTAGCCAGTTCAGTGCTCCTCCCCAGGGCTGACTGCCATTTGTCACTCCAGGTATGTCTGAGAGATTATCTCACATGCTTTGCTGATACCTTGTACTAATGCAGACCGCGATGAGGAGACTCAGTGTATGGCATGGCAATTACTACATAGTGTGCTGTGGAATTACTGGGGATCTTAAATAACTGCGCTTAAGGTTTTGCATCGTCCTACTATGAAGTTACCGAGGACATGCACAAAAATGCAGTTTTCCTAATGTCCTCTTGCCTAATGCTGCACTGGAGGACATAAGTGGGGGAGAAAGGCTTATGTGCCTTTGTCCATGTGTGAGTCAAGTTCACAACCCCTTTACAAGTATGCCGTTGGCTTTCAGCAAGTCACTAAGTCTGAGTCTTGTTGCCATGTCACATTTACATGAGTAGCTCTTTTCTCTGCCAGACTGTCTGGCAGGAGATGTGATCTCTTAAAATGTATTTGTGGCTTTGGTGAAATAAACCCCAAGCCTGTCAATAAATGTTACTACTCATACCAACTGAAAAACAACCAAAGCTGTATGTTATATGGCATCTCTGGTACCCTGGTGCAGAAGATATTTCATAAATTTTGAATTATTATGTTTATGTTCAGTTTAAACATTGGTGTGGGCAGTCAACTGGACTTGAAATCTGTGTAATATTTCTTGATGGGAAATTGTCTCTACAAGCAATACCTGCGCAACTCTTTCTCAGGGTGAATGTGAGGCAACAGAGGCAAGTTAGAACACAGAAAATTCTGACTAAATATAAAGAAAAAGCTATTGCCTTGAGGGTGGGCAGAGACTGGACAAAGGATCCTGAGAGATTGGGGTGTCTTTGTCACTGGAGATACTAAAAACTTAACTGGGCAAGACCTGGAGCAACCTACTGTAGTGGGACCCAGTTTAAACAGATGGTATGGGGGTCCTTCTCAACCTGCTTCATTCTGGGAGGTTTTCAGCTGAGCTAAGCTGTGTCAGATATAAGTAGACTCAGGATGTACTATTGTCTTTGTCCTAGAGTTGAATTGCTGCATGTTGTTTTCTTCCATACAGATAGTGATCCAGGTGGACAGAGCAATGAGACGCATAGAGCCATGGAAGATAGCAGTCATCGTTGTGTCGGTGGCAGTAGGCTTAGCACTCATCATTGGCTTGATTACATTTTTTTTGTGCAACGGTAAGTGCGCTGTTCTTTGTTGTAACAAGTCTTCAGGAATCTGTTGTGTTGCACCTGCTGCTGTTTTCTTGTCTGATGATTTAGATGAACAATTCACCCTTGGTATACAGCCCACATGGGAAAACTTTCTTAACCCTATTCAAGATATGAATTGATTTGAAAACCTGCAAGAGTACTTGAAGTACCCTTTACCTGAACCTGGGACTTCAATTTTAACCCTTCATTTGTTTCTTGTTTTGCTCTGTTACCTCCACTGGTATCCATGATTAACCAAAGGATATCAGTCTTCTGTATAAGCCAGAGGTGTGTCTGGTACTCAGGTTATGCATAGTAAGCTTAGTATTGAGCAGAGCTTTTGCAGAAACTTAACCTGGCACCTCTAGATTTGAATATTCCAGAAAATGAGAGGGCAAAGCTCCTGTGCTGTTCGGAGCCCAGGAGTCGGTCTTGGTTGCCAAGGGCTTAGTTACAGTGGCAGATAATAGAATCATTATGGTTGGAAAAGAACTTTAAGGTTACCAAGTCTAACCATCTTGGCTAATGACTTGAAGCCAAGTCATTTCATTCCCAGTCTCTGAGGTACAAGCACAAGTGGTTTTGAAATGCCTTCCTGCTGGAATGGAACTAATCATGTCATCATCTCAGCTCATTAGGAGTCGATGAGGTCGTGGCTTGCATTAGGACACTAGAAGAAGCAGTGGGAGGGCTACACCTTAGCTGTGCTGTTTGCCATTTCTATGTTATGGGGCCCCTCTCTGCCATTGATCAGAGAGACAGATTTTAAATTTAGTCCAGCTGATGAATGAATGCAAACAGCTCTGTGCCACCTGCTTCTCAGAGGGACAGGGACGTGTCAGAGTGCAGATAGGGAGGAGTGACTGTGTCTACTGAGTCACAAGGGACATATGTGGGCTGGTTTGTCTCGTGCTGTGCTTACCTCAGGCCATGAGAAGATGGGCCCCAGAGAAATGTAGTGTATGCAATTTACAGCTACTTTGGATGGTCCTCAAAGAAGCAATGATCCCCTAGCTGTTTCATGGTGCATCAGCATGGTCCAGAATCTCCTTTTCTAAAGCACTGCTAGAGACAGCTGATAGGATCATAGACAGAGCCTGGGACCCTTACTTGTGCCTTGTGTGAGATACTGTTCATCTTTGAATTGTACCAAAGGATATCAGCTACCTTGCTTTTTTTCCCCTCCTCTGTAGATCAAGACAGATATTACAATGCATCTTTCCTAATCACCAATGTCAACTATGACCCTCAGTATGGAAGGCAAACCACAGATGAGTTCAGGAACCTAAGTGAAGACATTGAAACCACGGTAAACTAAGCTGTTTCTCTGTTTATGCTTGAGCTATGGTGATGAGTCCTGCAATTATTTGATCAGAAATAGTCAGAGGTGATTGTGCCTCATCCTTATACAGCTAGCCTTACCCGTCAAACCTTTCTGTCGTGGGTTAAAGATGCATTACTGACTGTGTGCAAGCAGATGGTAAGCACGGGTGCTGTCTGTTCCAGCAGCCCTGCGGTGAAATAGGCAACCACAGAGCAGAAAGAACAGTGAAATTGGCCAACTCAGCTGTTTATTTTGGATCTGCATCCTCTAATGGAAATGTAATGGTTACTCTGGAGATCTGAAAGCATTTTCTTTTGTTTTGGAAGCTCATGACGCTGTTATATCATGAAAGCATATACTTACTACAGGTGTGTTTTAACACAGCCTTTTCTTTTAACAGATGTCTGTAATATTCAGGGAGTCCTTTCTGAGCAAAAGGTTCATCAGGTCCCATGTTGTCAGTCTAAGGTAAGTAACGTGAAGGCTAGGAATAAACAGCAATATGTTAAATATCTTTTCTTCCTCCCCTTTGACCCTTCCTGATTGTTTATGCTTGGGTTATACCAGCAGGATGACTAAACCTTGTCTGGTTTCTGCTTTCCTCCAGTGCTCACAACACTGAAGGCTCAGTTACCTTCAGAGGCCAGAAAGGAAGAGAAATTTGGCTTTATATTTCTGTAGATGTATTACGTGAACACCAGTTGTTTGTGGCTGTGATGCCATAACTGTATTATTGGGTGATCCTTGTCTTCACTACTAGCTAACAGTTTGAGAGATGCAGAGTAAGCTCTTTATCTCACTTATTGCTTCCTGTGGAAGCTTGGACTGGTGTTTACCCCTCTGCGTGTTGTACAGTGACTTCTGTCTTCCCTCTCTGAGAAGGTCTGAGGGAATAAGTGAGTCCACTGTGAGATAAAACTGTATAGATGAAGGAACATAGACATAGAGATGGTAGAGTGAAGGAGGTAAGTGGGACATACAGGTATAAAGATCCCATGTGAGAACTTTTAAGTCTTTCCTCTGCAGTAATTAGACATCACTGTCAATGGTAAGAGCCACTGCTTCCCTCTCCTGCATCATACTTTATTTTGGAGTTGTATTTCTATAAGGCTTAATTATGCTGTTGAATATTTTTCCCTGGGCAGCAAAGAATGCCAGACTTTCCACAGCAGTTCTGGACTTTCTTGCCTTATCTGTCTCTAGATGGAATGCATAGTTTCCTTAAAGTGTTCTACATTATTTTCTGATGCCAGTTTCTTCCAAAAGCCTGCTATAGTATATATCAACTGCAACTGCAGAACTTGGAAGCTAGACTCCAAGTGAGCTCTTTATACTTTTTCTGTTGATCTAACAGTGCATCTCTTCCACACTTGTTTTCACTACATATGCTTTGTGCAACTAGACACTGGAGTGGCTTAGCTGCATCTCTGCTGCCTTTTCCTCAAGGCTTTGGTTGGTTTTCCTTTAGACTGTTGCTTTAAAATATTGGGCGAAATATTTTATAGTGAGAGTAAATGATCTCAAACTATTGAGCATGTTGTATCTAAATATAGTGGATCCAACTGGCCAATAAATGGACAAGTGACTTAAATGGAAAGAAATGCCAAAAAACCTTTTGATCTTGTATGACTCTAAACTGGATCTTTTGAATGGCTGTTAGGAATGGCATGTTGAATACCCATTGATGGGTTTTAACTTGATGTATTGTTACTACTGCCATTTGTGTCCTTTTGACTAGGAACTGAGTGGAGGCAAAAGGGAGCAATGCCTTCTCTGCTTCTCAGATCTATGGCTTATAACAGTTTCCAGAAAATTCCATCTGATCATTCTCATAGTGAGAACCTTTTGCTGCCTGCTGACATGTTGTCATCTTCCTTTACTTGTGGACAGCTATGCTGTTTGTTCTAGATTTCTGTGCAAACTAGGCCTGTTTTCTTATAATCAGGCAGATGGTACAAAGCAGAACCAAGAGCATTAGCGGGCAAAGAGAAGGACACCACTTTGTTTGTGTTGGTTTGTAGCCCAGATCCTGGTGGAGTGCTTGCATCTGTTGTTCTGGTATTTAAATTTGCCTCTGCTGACAGTGAAGCAACGACCTGGGGTCAAGTTAACCGTGTGCTACGCAGAAGGCTGCAAACAACCTCGATGGACTTGAATGTTGACCAGTCTACCATCAGGCTCACAGGCAAGTGCCTTATGTTTGTGCTTTCAGCTAGGAATTTGTTCCTCATACTTTGGTATTCTTAGTGTAATGAGTTTCATTTTAGTATGCAAATATAGGCAATTCTTGTTTTCTTCCTTTTGCCTTAGAATTGCATGTTAGACTGACAGCCTGGGAACTTGGAAGGAGCATGAAAAGCACTAAAACATACAGGCACTGATTTATGAGTGTGAGCTCTCCCCTGTGCTTAAAAGACTTTCTCTGTGTAACCTAGTTGTATTGAATGAGATAGTTCCCCTCAATTCATCCAAAAACCAACTTTGTGACCATGAATTCACAAACTACTTTAAGATACACAATGAATTGAACAAGAAGCTGTTCACTAGGCACTGAAATGCAGAGTTCTCAAGCTATTAAAAAATGCAATGGTTCCCTTCTCCACCCTCTGCTGTTTCCTTTGCTTATTTGATAGGTTGCTGTAGCCAGTGTTCATAACAAAACCCTGAGATTCCCTGGGCAGTAATCCTCTCCCATGAACCTGTTGCTGGTTACCATCAGAATCTGGAAAAGGGGTTTTGGTAAGAAGGAAATCAGAAATGTTGCAGTTTAGCTCTATTAAATTTCAGCACTGGTGAGTTGTGAAGACTGTTTTGACCACCTTGCCACACTAAACCTGAACAAATGCCTGTAGGTGTTTGCTGGTGGCTGTGCACATTATATGTAAGTGTAGATGTATCTTGGGCCTACTTGCAGTCATATGCTCCTTTGTTTAACTTTGAGGTAAGGCAAGAAAGATCTCTCCTGTGGCCTTATACTTTCATTGAGGGACAGAGGTTTAACAACACAGCAAATTACTCCTTTTACCATACTTCACTCTGCAGAAATGAGTGTCATTTAACTTGTGTTTTCTGGGTACAGGGAGGGAGTCTGTGCTAGATCGGCTAGCATATGGGATATACTCATTGTGCTGTTTGCTTCTCATTTCAGAGTTGAATAAGGAAAAGGGAGATAACCTTTTAAACAACTGTAAGTACAAATGCGTTATAGTAAAAGTCCAGGGACATGGTTTAGATGTTCTGTATTTAGAAAATCTTTATGTTTTTATGATACAAGTTGAAAAAAAAACTTGTTCTAGATACTGGAGCAAGAGATAGGGCATGAACCATGGATGACTTGAGCTCATTTTCTTGTAGTTTTGGTGGCTCTGTACTGTTTGTAGAATCAAGCATTCTGACTTGGTGGTGTGAAGCACTTGCTTTAATGTTGGTTATGGGAATTTGAGGACGAAGATAAGCTGCTGTTAGCATGTTTGCACAAGGACTACAGTTTCTGTGGGCCAAGATTCTTGCTGGAATCCTCAAAAA
Organism: Formicarius rufipectus; assembly: GCA_013399695.1. Lineage (NCBI taxonomy): Eukaryota > Metazoa > Chordata > Aves > Passeriformes > Formicariidae > Formicarius > Formicarius rufipectus. The sequence continues at coordinate 95,603 of VXAU01004795.1, read as the reverse complement.
TTATTTTTCTTCCTGTCTCCTTCTCCATGGAGAAACATTTGACGATAGATGTCTGCCAGATTTGAACTACAAGGGCAGACAATGGAAGAGGGAGAAGAGCTGTCCACAGTGAGAGCAAGGCAGTGGCGCAGCCCTGGAGAGTGGCAGGTTGTCAGTCCTCTTGTTCTGTGCTCCCCCTTGAGGTCTTAAAGCACCTCTGGAAACAGAGACAGCATAAGCACTCTCTCAGGGGACTTCATCAGTCCCCTGCATGGTCTCAAAGAGTTTGTATGTTAGCTTTCCATCTTCAAATAGTCTGAGAATTGGATCTAACTTTTTTCAGATGTGCTGTTGGCACAGTGGCTGTAAGTAAATTATTGGAGGAAGGAGACACTATTTCTTTTTTTGTTGCTGCTGTCAAGGCTAATCTGGAAGTGACCTGACAAAATCCATTCTTTTAGTGTCTCAGATACACAGCCTTGAGTTCCCTTGGGGGTACATATAGGCTTGTGTGTCTGAAAACTGGGTTAACCCAGAAGTACTGACTCTTCTACCAAGCTTTCTTGTTTACCCTACATCTATTCTGAGACACTTGTGACTATGACACTTGGCTTCCTTGCTTTAGGTGAAGACTATCTCTTGACAGACACACTGCCCTGTTATGCCTGTGCCTGCAGCCATGAGGGCCTTCAATCAGCTAAATCAGAGTTGTCTTTCAACAGGCTGTGGATTACGAAGAGAGGCGTTCTCCTTCACAGGAGTAGAGAGAATAATTGGTGGGCAGCGTGCACGGGAAGGAGAATGGCCGTGGCAGGCTAGTATTCAGCTTGATGGGACCCATCGCTGCGGTGCATCAATCATCAGTAATACCTGGCTACTTACTGCAGCCCACTGCTTTAGAGGGTAAGTTATCAGCACCCTTCTGATCCTACAGGCCTTAGGACTCGGGTGCTCTGACCTTTTGTGACCCTCTAATGTCTGTATCTGCTGAAAAATAATGAAGTTTGACTCTTCTCTTTCCCTTAGGCAAACCTGGTCACATTGCTTTTTGATGCTTAAACAGAGAGCTAAGCTCATTTTGGGGATCTTGTTTTGTGTGGCTGTGACATAACCTCAAATATCTTACAGAGGAACAAATCCTCGGAGGTGGACTGCCAGCTTTGGAATTCTGCTGAGACCTCCGAAACAGAGAAAATTTGTCCGAAGGATTATTGTGCATGAAAGATATGGTGACTTTGTCCTTGATCACGAACATGACGTGGCTGTTGTGGAACTTGCCTCTGCTATTGAGTTCACAAGTGATGTGCACAGTGTCTGTCTTCCTGAAGCATCTCACATTTTCCCAGACAATGCTTCCTGTTTCGTCACAGGCTGGGGAGCATTAGAGAATGACGGTGAGTGTCTCTTGCCTTCCTGTGGCCTATCACACATCTACCTGAGATGAATGATGTTAGTTTCATGGGCTTTTTTGTTTATTTTGAGTTTCTTAACTTGGTGTTTGATAGGTGCGTGTCCTAATGGTATACCTTTGAACTTAGTTTGCTGCTTTTTATTCTGACTCTGTCAGTGGATTGGAAATGGGGGAAAGACCCTACAGGTTTGTCTTACAGGAGTTAAAAGCAGGTTTTCTTTGTTGCTGTATGCACAGTGCTAGTTGAATACATTGTGTTCTCCATTCCCCCTGGGCCAGTCCCTCTGGGTTTAACTTTGACATGAGTTCTTTTGCCATTCAGATTTGTCATAGATGCACCATGACAGTTTTCATCAGTTACTCTCTCTTTGGTTGTAAATGAGGCTTCATCCAGTGACTTAAGTGTCCTTCTTTCAAATTAGTCCATGTCATTGAGGTTAGAGATAATGGGACTATAAATCTGAGCCACTGAACTGCATAGACTGTGTTTTGTGGGAGACTCTCAGGGTATGTAGTGATTGTCCAAAGCTACACTGCAGTTGGGTAAATGGATCTGTCCAATGATACCAGGGACATATCTTGTAGCCTACAGTTGAAATCAACACTGAAATAAGTGCAAAAATCCCTGTGTGCATTATGCTAAAGAGTGTCTGGTGATGATGAAGGATGGGGAAGGGTTATGTTTGGGAACAACTGAAGGACTTTGGCAGAAGGGGAGATCTTTCTTATTACTGAGCCATTGTCTGGGTAGCTCCCTAACTGCCTGTAGTGGCAGAAAAGCTGTAGGAAAATCTGGCTACTCGTAATCTTTGAGTGTTTTATGTTGCTTACCCTATCTGCAATTTGTTGTGCCACTTCTCCTTCTAGGCTATAGTGTTAATCATCTTCGACAAGCGGAAGTGAAAATTATAAGTACTGCGATCTGTAATAGTAGACAAGTGTATGGTGGAGCGATAACACCCGGAATGTTGTGTGCTGGATATTTGGAAGGGCAGGTGGATGCTTGCCAGGTAAGTCTGTTTATAGGTAACAGTAAAAGGAAAATGGGTGGGGGGTGGTAAGTGATGTTTTCTAGAAATAAAATATACTTGAGGAACTCTTGAGTTTATAGGTTTCAAAATCTTGACAGATGCAAATGAAGAGCTTCATGGCTAATGGCCTGAAGTCTGAACTTCAGTGCTTGGGGTTTATATATAATGCAATGTGAGAGAATACAGATGTGAGGGTATGGACTGGGAGAGACTGAATTAGACCTTGACTATCAGCCTCTGTCTTGCCAGGAAACTGTGAAATTTGAATTATAGCTGAGGTCTAGAGAAAAATACCTGTCAGTTGTAACACAACAATTTGAGACTTGCTGCATTAGTAAGGTGAACATTGTTTACTTTGTTCCTGCCTGTTAACATTTTTCTCCTTAGGGTGACTCTGGTGGACCACTGGTGCATGCGAACTCCAGAGGAATCTGGTATCTTGTGGGGATAGTGAGCTGGGGAGATGAATGTGGCAAACCTAATAAACCAGGAGTGTACACTCGAGTGACTTACTATCGGAACTGGATCCGCTCCAAAACGGGCATCTGAAACCTGAAGCAGGTTAAGTTTTGTGGGCTGTGTACAGCTATTCCTCTGACACATTCTGCTCTGTGGTCACCATCTGAAGAGCTGCTGGCTTAGCTTGTGGTCATGTATCCAGTGTCAGCAAGCTTGGAATAGTCTAGGACTTGAAATTGGTTTGACCTACAGCCAGACAGGAATGGACTTGATCCATGTGACAGTTGTTTGTTCAGGAAGTAGTCTGTCAGAAGGACAACTATGTTCATCTATATGCAATATACTGACATTTTTTTTCCATGGTCAAATATCTTGGGCCCAGCTTTTGTACCCAGGCAAAGCATTTGAGCCCAAACAATCGTCTACCTGCAACCAAGAGAACTTATAACTGAAACGTGGCCCACCCATTTGCTATGTGCTCACAAGGCCCTATTTATCCATAGACAAGCTACAATCCAACCCCTGACTCCAAGGTTGCTGTGTTTCTGAATTCTTGAGCTTTTTCCTGCATCATTCCAGGGAGTGTGCTATAATAAAAAATGGAAGACGGCTTAGAGAAGATCTGGTTCCTAATATCACATTGGACTGTTACTTCAGTGAATAGAGAAATTTTCTTTGCTGTCCTGAAAAAGGAATCAGTGGAAAATGCCAGCTGGTGTCCACGTTCTTTGACCAAGTGTATGTATGCCCACTCATCGCTTCATATAAACAGCCTCTACGACAGCATTTGCCATGAGAATGACTGCTGGACTCAAGACCAAAACCTGTTTTATGTTCATACCAGTCTGTTGTCATATCAGAGCAGTTGGCTAAATTAATTTTTAAATATCCAGATTGTTTTTCTGAATAAAAGTCCTTTGTTTTTTGTGCGGGATGGACAATTGCTACAATCTCAGTATTACCATTATCAAAAACCCCTCCCAAACTGCTTATTCTTGTGAATGCTGTTCTCAAGTCTTTATAATGTGCATCTTCAGCTGTATCCTGAAGAAAAAAAAAAGAAAAGCTTATGTATTACAGTGGAAATGCCCATCTCCTTCAGAGCAGGGCAAAACTTCTGACTGACCCAGTAATCTTAAGTAAAGATCTCTCTTCTGACAGGAAGTAGGAATTGCCTGTGTCGCATTGCCAGACCATAGCTAACTCATTTGATCTCAACCACACAAACCTCATATTCTCTCTGACTTAATGTTTTCAGGAGCCCATGTTTCTGTCTGTCAGGTAGGTCTCAATTGCTTTCTACAATCCAGCAGCAGAACACACCTATTCCTGGTGAGATGCTTTCCTTGGCATGTCTGTAGGCTCTCCAACACTTTAGTGGATGTTGATCCTGACAAGTGCTGTGGACTTAATCGCTAGATAATGAGCCATTCAACTACTCTCTTCTCCGTCTGTGGTCAGAAGAGAAAGAACTCAGCAGAGGAGTTATTGGCCACACTGCCAAGGCTTGGAGCTGGTCCAGCATAGTAAGCAAGGAAGACTCTTATGCCAGGCTAGAAAAGGCAAACAACAGGCTTTTAGCATGCTCTTGCTTAGAAGGTCTGGGGGAAAACAGGGCCTCCGTGATTTAGTCTTAGGATCAGAGTGTTGTCCAAGTTGAGCACAAGTCAGTTGACATAGTCAGTGGCAGTTCTGGGACCCTCTCTGACTGTGCAGCTTGCTGCAAATGCTGCCAAACAGAGCAGCATTCCATCCGGGTAACAGAAGTATTTTGATTACACATCCTGTGATCTGACTGTTTGCCAGTACAGTGAACCACACTTTTCTAGAGCCTCACTGGAGGTACTTGAATATTTAGATGCCCAGAGAAGGTCTGCAGCTGTTGTGTGTTCTATAGTTGTGTATATCTGGTGCTTAATTTTCTTTTTCTCAAGGAACTTCTCTTGTGGAATGTTGTGAGCTTCAGAAACAAAACTTGGTGACTTAATTTCTACATAGGGAATAAAAGCTGTGAGACTTGTTCCATAGGTCTTAACCCAACAAATCTCATTTTAGTCCCTTCAGCAGAATATGACTTTGTAGTATATTGCTTGTAGAGGAAGGTTAAAACTGATGTATGACAGGTATATATGAAATATTTTTACTTGGCAGTAGCAATTATTTTACAAGGATGGTGAATAAACTTTGATCTTTATGAAGAAAAGCATTATTATAAGATACCGTGGATTTCCAGTTTTCAAAGTACTCTAGGCTTGGGTTTTCAAAGTGCATAAAAGTTTTCCCATCCTGCTGGAATTCACTGGAACTTGGACATTTAACATTTTTAGTCTTGCAAATACCAACTTTCTCACTAGTTCCCCAAAATAGGTAAGTAGGTGTCCAAAAAATTAATTTTCCACCTGTGACCTTTCCAGTTATGCTTATTCTGGGTACAATATCTGAAAGCCTCAAGCATTTTGCACTGTATCAAGTACTGTGGTAAATCTCATTCTCCAAAGTGATGCACAGAAGGCTGAAAAAGTGGACTTGTCATTTGCTTAAGGAGCTGCCACTTCTGAGCATCTACTTGGAGAGATACAGTGACTGATTCACCTTAATGCTGAGTGCCAGCACAGTGCAACCAGGAGGATGACAATGAAGAGGATTTGGCCTCTACATGGTGTATGTTTTGGGAGCCTTTATCTTGGACTGCCCTGTGGAGTTTTATCTTGTAGCAGCTGGAAAATTCTGATCCAGTTTCTTTTGTAAGCTGTGTAGTTTATACGCCCTGAGGCCTCTTGGTAATGTGAAGTAGTATAAATGGTGGCTATCAAGAAGGGTACTTAAAAGAACTTAAAAGATGCTCTCATCCACTGGGCATGTTGGTGTTGGGAGAATGTGATGGGTCTGAATCCTTTACTTGTGTCAAAATTATGCCGATGTCATCCTTGTCTGGCTTTTCCTTAGGGAAAATATGGAAACCTGAAGCCAAAATTTCCTGTCTGGTTTAGGTGGTCTAGCAGATTTGTACATTTTTTTAAGCTGCATTGTCACCTATTTGTGAAGCCACAAGCTGCAATTTCTCTCAGCCATGTTTTTAGAGGAATTAACATCTTCACTCAAGGCAGAATGTGATGCATCTAACTATACAATCATGCATGATGCACAGGAATGTAATGTATATGTTAATTTAATAAACCCTATTAAATTTACCTTCTGTTTCATGTACTTCCTAATTTTCTGTTTCACAGTAAGCAAGTGTAAATCGGAGACTCCTCTGTTTTAGAATGTGTTGCACTGATACTATACCATGGGTTTATATGCTGACTTTTATGTAGTCTTAATCATCTGGCTTTATTGACTTGTTAGGAGAGCATAACTGGAAGAAGAACATAACTATTAGAAGAGCACAGTGTCATCCAGGCTTGGACAGAATTTACCCACGTGGCCAGAGGTTACCCAAATCTACGTGCAGGTAAACAGGTCCTGTGTCATCCACTAGAGGGTGAATGGTATTGTACAAGAGCCTAAGCTCTTTGCTGCTAGTGGTGCTCTGTCTTAGCTATGTAGAGAGGAGCAGGAGAGCAAGGCAATGTGCCCGGGCTGCCTTGAAGATGCAGAGATGCTACACAATATCCTTGCAAAGTCTAGAGAGGCTACAGCTGTTTCAGTCTTTAAGTGCAGGCATCTGCAGCACTGGGTGAATTTCAGCCTTTTCTCCCATCAATCAGAAAGCTGGCATCAAATGCTCCCCTTAAAGTACATTAAGTACAGAGGGCTATGAGAGCAAAGGACTGAGCAGATTTTGTCTGCTTATCTGCAACACCAAAGCCAGAACTCTGTCCTGTGGAAAAACACACCAGAAAGGCACACTGTCAGGTATTGTTGGCATCATTGGTCTACTTCCTGAGCTTGGCAGCCTTCTTGCAAATAAGATAGCAAGGAACAGTGGTAATTTTGAGAATTTGGTAGGACAGGAGGTTTGCAGTGGCATGCAGCTGCTGCTTGCTTTGTTCTCCCATTTTGACAATTCCTGATTATTCTTGTGGATCGGAGACACTGATCAGATTTTTTCTTGTCCCTTTCCTCTGAGGATGGGAATCTTGGTACAAACACTATTGTATCCTGAGCTAGAAGAGCAAGCTCTTGAATAGTGAAACATGGTGGAGTTCATTGATCCTGGTCTATAATACCCAACAGCATGGTCTTGGAATATGAGATGATCTAAAAGTATAAAAATGAATGCAACAGCTTTATTGCAATATTACAGGACATGCCAGGTTGGCTATAGATGGGAAAGTGGCCTTTTGTTTGAAAGAACAGTAGCCCTTTTGTCACATTTTACTGGGTCAAGTGCAATAAAGGGAGTGTTAAAGACAGACTTCTTAAAGGATATAATTTTAACAAATTTTTTTATTTCTTTTTTATAGCTTAGAATTTTTGCTGAGTTTCTGACAGAGCACATTTTGTGTCTGTAACACTTAAAGCATTTAAGAGCATTCAATAGTTGGTAACTGTGCTATAACCCAAGGATACGCTCAGCTGGTGTGGTTGTATTTGGATATGTGGGTGGAGTTTCTGTCAAAGGGTTTGAAATGAAGTACCTAACAGAAGAGTAAGTTTCATGATCTTCTGTATGTGTGGCTGAACCAGCATTCTTCCATAAAACAGCTGTTTTATTTCAGCTTACTTGGGGATCTATTATTGCTGCAAAGAAAATTTATCTGTTTCGAAGAGTTCAGAAACAAATGACAGTTAATTTGCTTTATCTTAGGGTAGAATTTTATTTTTAATCGAACCTATTCTTAAATTACACTTCCATTGAAAAATTTTTGTTTGCCATTCATTTGCTGGTGGTTTTCTCTCAGGTGCAAAAAAATCGATTCTATAAAGAAAGAGAAAATGCTTTAGGGAACTTGTTAACAAAGAAAAGCAATTATTTATTTTATGCAATGTTAACAGGAACATAGATCTCCCCAGTGGACAGACAAGATGGAAGGACTGTACTAGGAAATAATGTCTCTCATTCTAGAGAGTGGTGAAAACGTAACAAAAATCATCTTTGCTGTGAGAGTGGTTGAACATCAAAACATGTTGTCAGGAGAAGTTATGGAGTCTCTATTCTTGGAGATACTGAAAATGCACTTGAACATTATCCTAATCACTCTATCTGGCTATCCTTGTTTGTGGCAGGGATTTTGGACTAGACCATCTTCAGAGTTCCCTTTCCATCTCGTTTACTCTGTGATACTGTTCTACCAAAGTGCCTTAGCAGCTTCAGGGAAAGGCACATATCCATGGCATAAGTGGTGGCTACTGTCATAGGTGAGCTGACTCCCACTCAGCTGTTTCTGTGATAGATCTGGTAGACAACCCAAAGAACTCTGACACTGATCCCAGAGGGGATTCTTTAAGCCTCGTTGATATTGTGTTTGTAGAAATGAGGTCTGCTGTGGTATGATTTGTCCTCCTGGTCCTGGAGTTTTGAATCCATAAGCTAGGAGAGAGTGTGTACTGCCTGCTGCTCACCCCACCACATGGCTCCTGTAAGCCCCAGAGAAAGGACACACAGTGGTCACCACTGTGGGAGGAACAAAACCAAAAGTTTACTCGTGGATCAAGGGTTTATATAGACTTTGGAGGCGTTCAAACCCATCAACAAGGGAGGGGGGATGGGTCTAGCTCTGGGCCAATGGGGGTAGTGGGATTTACATTTCAGTAGGAGAGGGTTTCAGGTAACATGGTGTTGCAATTTCTTCCTGCCCCACCTGAGCATACAGAGGGGATTTCTGAGAAGAAGCCATGGCACAGCAAAAAGACATTTAAAACAACATTAAACACATCAGTTTAAAGCATTATCATTTTCTGGTTGATTCCCATCACCATTTCCTGCCATTTCTGGCAGGACTCCTTCCATGCCATAAATTGTAAATTGATCACCATGTGACAGACACCACGTGAAGATAACCACGAAGGTTATCTTCATGCTTAACCCTTAGATGCTGTACCCAGCGCTGTTGTCCCAGACTTGCCTGGCACTGTCGCCTGTGCGTAATTAATGGAAAAAGCAGGGCAGAGAAGGGAAAACAATCCATTCTGTGCCCCCTAGGTGGAAAGCACATTACCCAAGAGTGCACTCAGCCAGAAGGTCTCACAGGAAGGCAGCAAACCAAGTGGGACCCTCATTTGGTACTGTGCAGTTCTGCCTGAAGCATGGTGCATTTTTCAGTGACTAATCTCCTGAACTGTGTCTGAAAGAACAGAGTCCAAACCACTACAGGATGGAGGTCTTGGACAGGTTTTTCTTATATCTAGTTTACTCTGTGAAACCTCAAAGGCTAATGCAGCCTTTATATGATAAGCAAGGAGACCACTGACAAGAATCACAGGTAGGACTTGAATGCTGCTGCAGAGTAAACTAGAACAGGTAATAGCTGTGGCAGAAAGCACCTCAAAGAGCCAGACTCCATTTGGCTTCCATCAACTTAGCTGCAACATAGCTGCTAACAAATAATATGAAATGAAATCAAATCCAAGCTACTTATTTTGGGGGGACATAGACACATAGGAAAAGCCTTGTTTCGCGTATGCTGCTTTCCACAGAGGTCTAAGTGCTCCCAGTAGGTCCCTCTAGCACTTCAGATGTGTGAAACAGTGCTACTCTTACTTAATTTGATCAGTGCCTGTAAAGGATTTATTTTTACTTTAATGGGCCTTGTTTCTTTGCAGGCTTAGTCTAAGTCACACGAAGATCTCAGACACTGTCTCTTTGGAGATACTGTGTGCCTTGAGGGAGCAGAGGATTTGCGCAGTGGATGTAGAGACTGGCTAGTTAGCCTGATGGAAGAAAATGCAGGCTGGCCTGTTTCACTGTAGCAAGCAGCAGTTCTGGCTGGGCAGCTGCAGAGGACAGGCACATGTGTGCCACCTTTTTGCCTCAAATGGGGTGACGGGCTATGAATTCTTTCTTAATGACTCTGGCAATGGGGGACTTCTATTGTCTAAGGGTGTTACCGGTATTCTGGGCTGGCCTCTCTGGCTTGCAACTCAGAGGGGCGTAGCAGTTTCTGTTACAAGGGCCTGGAAAGAGGGACTATTTGGAAAGCAACCAGGGCGGGATCTAGCATACTTCAGAGCTCGGGGCCATTTCTATAGCATCTGAGAGCCTCCATGCATTCAGTATCTCAACACTACATGAGCATGTAATAACATTTGGCTCCAAGTGTCTTTTCAAGGCTAAAGATAAGGACTTGGCTTCTCTCCTAGACCTTACGTTGGCTCTGGAAAATCAGTCTCTCCTTTTAGTGGATTTTCTGGTTTTGTTTTTCTACTTATCAGTTATTAATTGCCATCAGTTATTGAAAGCCTCGCCTGGGCATTTCTTGCAGTATAGGAAAGCATGGGATAATAAACTGGTGACCTTTATTGTTTTGACAAAGTTGTATAGGATGTCCACAGCTGAAGTTAAAAAGAATAAAGAAATGCAGCTCATTCAGAGCTTCCCCTGAATTTTGAAGGCCAAATGCAAGATATCTTTGTGTTTTTCAGGAGGGAAGACCTGAAGCCATAACTGAACTGTCAAGAAGTGCTGATGGAAAAATTATGGACTAGGGAATGATTTCATTGCAGTGTACCAGTTTAGTCTTATCAGATGCTCACAGAATCACAAAGTAATTTAGGTTGGAAGGGATGTACAGAGGTCACCTTGTCAAACCCCCTGCTCAAAGACGCTCTAATTAATTCAGGTTGTTTAAGGCCATGCAAAATATCACTGGCAAGAGCAATCACTTCTCAGTTTAAAGGTAATGACTGACCACTGTCTTTGGCCTAAAATTCATGGCTTGGCTTGAGTAACTGTTAAAGAATTGTGTAAAACATCTTTGCTTGTAAATTCTGAAGATGTTATTGCTACAGGGCTGGCCAATGGCCTTTTCTAAAGGTGTTCTTTTTCTTTACAGCCCGTGAGCCTATGTAAGTATGCAAACATAAACCACGGTAGTCTATTATTACCATTCTTAGGCAAGCAGTCTGCCTGACCGGCTGGCTGACTTTGCAGGGCTAAACTGAGAGAATGGTCATTACATCTTTTTACACTTTCATTCACAAAATCCTGTGCACCCACATTCTTGGATTTCCACCCCACACTTTGATAGCTAGTTTCTGTACCACTTCCCTAGTATTAACCAAAAAGATTAGTAATTGTCGAGTTTACTGAATAACACCCTAATACTAAGCACTTTGCAACTTGATAATTTATTGTGAGGAAAATTAGTCCTTAATTATTGTCTTTTCTTGGCCTGTCTGTACCATTGTTCCTTGGGGACAGGTACGTGTGAATTGATTTTGCATAATCTGACACAGGCAAGTGTATTTCCTTATTTCACACTGTTTTGCAGGATGGTTCATTTTAATTGTTCATTAATTGGCAAACAAAGGCAACCTACTCAAAGTTTTATTAGGCAGATTGCAGAAAATTCTTGACTGTAAGAAAACAGAGTAATTGTTTTGGAATGTCTTTGTTATTCATATCTGGAGTAGTAACAGGAAGGTCTGTCCTAGTGTGCTCTGAAAGTTACCAGAAATTCATTCATCAGTTGTCCACTACCTTTCCTCTAGCACTTCTTCCTGAAACCCTTTGCAATTCTAATGAATACTTTTTGTTCTTGTTTCAGGGCTCTAGATTTCAGGTAACTTTTGTCTCAAAAGCTAGCTGTTTGCTAAAACCTACTTGTCCTGTAATGTTTTTTACCTGATCCAGGTGGTTAGAGTTGGCCATTGAACTTCTGCATATGTCAGGGAAAATTCTCTGCATCTCACAGGGTAAATACTTCAAGGGCCACATTTTCGCAGTGTTTCCCAGTGTAAAAAAGAAAGAAAACCAAGCACTCAAGGATTTGTAAGGTATTTTCTTGACTCCTGCATTGAATTGGTTTGCAATCAATCTCCAGTACTCCATCAATTGCTGGAGTTCCTGTGGGGGTGTGTGTGTTTCTGGGTGGAGCAGGGAAGCCTTTGTGCACAATGTTTTTTGAATTTTACTAATTCTGAAAAAGAAAATAATAGGGCAGGGAGTGGGGAGTGGAGAGTATTCCCAGGAAGGATATTAGTACTTGACATGTACCTGTGTATTCAGTCAGTAAAGCCCCAGCTAAGGTAGGTAACTGCAACAATGCCCTTTTTACAGGGAGCTAGTAGAAGCCAAAAACCCAATTAATTTGATCATAGCAAATGAAAAAAAAATCAGTATTAGAGAAATAGCAGATGCTGTGCAGCAGTGATCAACTTTTCACACTCTTCTCAAAATAGTCTGCCCATGTGCTTATAAAATTGCATTGAAATGCCTGTGAATGGGCATCTTTGGGGAAAGATGGAAAAGGACTAGGTATAATCAGGTAAAATTTTTCTCTTCCCTTTTTTTTTTCTTTTCTCTTTAAAATATTATTATTCACTCCCTTTGTGCTGAGGTTCTTTCTGAAAGATAGTAAATGTTCCCATAAAAATGACTGAAATACTGTGACTTCATTGGAAAACCAAATGCTTAAAACTTATTGGCACAAATGCAAGTGCATCAAAACCCAGAAACCAGAGGTTTGGTTTCTGGTAATTTTACTTTCTGGTTTGGGGTTTTAGATGCAAGATACAGATTTTTCTCACTAGTAAATTCCTATTTTTGCCTTTTCCATCTGGCTCTGAAGAAACACATTTGTGCTGGGAGAAGGGAATTCCAAGGAGATTGATGGCCCTTTTCACAGAGTAAGCATATTCCACAGGCGGGGTTATGCCAACCATTAAATGACTAACACGTAATTAGGAGGCTGGATACTTATAGTTGTCTTGTCCCTGATGCCAAGGGAGTTCAGGACAGCTGTGGATGAGTGAGCACCGAGGTAGATCAGGCTTGGCTGACCAAGCTATTTATGTCCATATTTGTTTTTGTGTTGGCTATCTCAGAAGACAAGTGACTTAGCATTGCGGTCAGTGTGGTGCCTCTCCCCTCTGGGTTTTACAGTGAGTGTATGGTAGAAGGTGCTGCTGCTCAGGAGAAGGCCTGCTCTAGGGATAAAAGTTGGACAGAAAGGGAGTGCTGGAAAAGGGAAATCTCACCCACTTCCTGTTCCGCTGTAGTGAAGAACAAGTCTTCTTGCTTGGGCCGGTTTATCTGCTCAGTCCATCTCTGCCTGGGGAGCTCTTTGATGCAGAGCTGATCCGAAGGTTGCAGTCTCCTTATCAACTCCATGCTTACCTCTGTTTGTTTTTATTCTGAAGTTCGTTCCCTCATTTTGCAATAACCCACAGGGTGCTGGGTGTTGCGCCAGCAGTGCCTCAATGAAGGATCTTCATTCAACACCTTTCCCTTCCCATCACACCACTCAATGCGACTCCTGCATTTTCCAGCACCATTCGCTGCGCAGTCCAGACTTTAGTCAAGCCTTCATTGGTGGTCAGAAAGGCTACCAGACCTACCGGGACCTGCCATGGGATCTTCAAAAGTAGGTGGCATGTTTTAAGTCAGCAAGTCTAACTTGGAGCTGTAATGGTGGTAAAAGATGCTGTCTGTGGGAAAGCTTTAGGACTTCAAGGACATAGGTGCAGGAGAGAAATCTGTTTGTTCTCTTACCTGACTTTGGAGCTCATTGCTCTATTTCTGCCTCTTTCATCCTTTTAGACCCAAGTACATCATGGATCCCTTTGAAATGTTCAGCTTGAAAAGGGGTGATAGAGGGAAAGCTAAACAGTAAATTGCAGGCTGAATGGGAGGTTTTGGAGATCGTGGTCTAGATGAAAAGAGTAACATGTAGCTGAAGTGAGAAGTGTTGAGGGAAATCATTCTCTACCATGGCCAAGAGCACAGTGATTTGCTGTCTGCTTAGAAAGATGATGTGATGGCTCAGGTAAAAATTTACCTTTCCTCCCTGTGATCATCTTATCCTGCCTCCAGCAGGCTTTTATTGCAGCAGTGCAGAATCCAGGAAGCTCTTTCATGTCAAAATAAAATGTTAGCAACATGATTTTTGGAAACCATGGGCTTTGGTCAGGTCTAGTTGCAACAATTTTTCCGTCATATCCTGAAAAAAATCCCAGTTAGATACATGGTGGCAGCACAGCTACAGAACGGGAACACTATAGGGGTTCATCATGCTGGTTTTGACCCTTGTATTTTAGAGCAGATGTCATGTTTCCAGGGAGTAATGACAAGGTGTTTTGTTTCTGAAAGTATTTTGTGCAGTCAGAGGTGCTGGATATCCTTAGTTTTGTTTTACTGTAACAATATTTAAGACAGCACTGGAAAGTTCAGAGGACTTTTACAAAATATAAGTCTTCCAGCTGCACCACTCTAGTATGCCCTCTTGGGTCAGAGCAGGGATTGATTAGGTCACAATGTACAGCAAGCCTCTTAGAGTTGTTACTTCTGTTCAACACACTGGGTTCTGGATTTACGTGGCAATGGGTGATACTCAATCTCCCATGAGTTTTTGTTGTTACTGTTGCCTCAGCAGTTGACAAAGCTTAAAAGTATGACCTCAGAAACAAAATCCAAAAAAATCTGAAATATTCTTTTTTAACATCCTAATGATTTCGCTTGATGGCTGAATTTTTGTGTGTGATTGTTAGACTACAATATTAGTCTCCTCTCAGGCATTGCTTTGGGCAAATAGCTGTGGATGATTGTAAGATACTAATTTTTTCCATTCTCAATTTTTTTAAAAAATGGGTTTTTAAAATAATTTCTGGGCATGCTGAAATAGAAACATTGTTTCTTGATGGACAACACTTATTCTTCATGCACACTTAAGTGTTTTTCCTTATTTTGTGGAACTAGTATCATTTTAGTCAATACAGTGTTGACTTTGTCAGGAAAAGAATGAGGTTAGCTTTTTGTTCTGTGCTCCTTAGTGGTACCCTGCTCAATACCCATAGATCCTCTGCCCTGTTTAATATCCATACATTAAAAGTTATGCTGCTCTAACTGTCAGGGGAGGAAGAAATCCTCATCAGTTGTAAATACCAGTTTGTGCCCGTTAAATTAAGAGGGAAAGCTAAGTAAGAGTTCTCTCCCTAACTGAATTGAAAAGCCATTTTTTAAACTAGTTAGATGTAAACTTAGTTGCAATGTCTTGTTGGTATATACAGTGGTGTAAATAATTTTAATAACAGTGTGCTAAAGGGTAGTTAAACAACATCTGAGTACAGTTTAGTTGCCTCCTAGTTAGGAAAGAATTTAATTGTTTAAATGGTTGTTTAGATTATTATAAAATCTACAGTACATTAGCAAAAACCTGTGTTGGATAGTTAAATGTTTACATGTTCAGGAAAGGATGGAAACTGCCTAGTCTTAATCAAAGTCCCTTTGTTATTTGTTAGATGTCCAGAGTTCTTTGCTGGTAAGGGATGTGGATCTGAGTGTAGGGCTGTAAGCCTTGCTGTTTGAGCTCATCTTCCTCTGTCTTAGTCCCTTATAAGAGGGGTATTTCAGTATTAGCTCTATCCAGTTCCAAGATGCCTCTTTTCAGAGTATTTCAAGCTAAGCTGGAATGTGTGCTGCTGAAAATCCTTCAGGAAGCAAAGATGCTAAGGAATACTGGGCAGCAGACAGCCTTGCTGGTCTTGTCCCTCTGTTGGGCTGTGTCCTGCAGCCTGGAACACAAGTGCAGTGTTCTATGTGCAACTTCCTTGTGAAGATCTTGTGCCCTGGCAGGGTGAAGTACAGAGTAGCTGATGTTGTCTATGGTAGCCTAAAAGTGAACATGCAGGTGGAAATGCAGTGCCACTTGCACCAATTTGTCATGCAGTAGGTGGGCAATATGAACGCAAATTACAGACTGCTGAGGTGTAGCCGGAAATAGATGCCAGCCCTGGTGCAAGGACACTCATGTGCCAATGGCATTAGTGGCAGTTAACCTTGATTATTGCAGGAGGCAGATGTGGTTCCTGCATGGTGCCAAACAGAAACCTCAGTTTGTCCCAGAGTAGATCCTGAGTTCAGGAAAGCCTGTTGAAATACTTTTGATTCTAGTACACACCACACCTGGTTTGACTTACAGAGAATTGGTTCCATTTGTGTTTTGTTGCCACATTCACTCAGTTTATGACAGGAAAACTAGAATGAGACAAGACTTCTTCAGAGCCTTAAAATCTAGTCATCTTCACTCACTGAGCGAGACCCAGTGTAAATCCAGCACTTTTTTTGTGGCCTCTGCTATTCCTGTTAGAGGGTGTTTTTAAAGGTGCATCATTTATTGATTTTTTTTTTAACAGGCAGTTTTATGATTGAGCATTTTGAGTGATAAAATCAAGGCATTCTGCTTCCAACACATACTCCTTTCACATTTGTGTTTCTAATTACATACAGTTCTTAATTTTGAATGAAACCAAGCTAATGTAAAGCTTGGAATGGCTTAATTTGACACGTTTCTGATACAAGACACTTCGAAGGCTTAATGAGGTCTGTGGACAGATTTTGTAATAACAGGGACAGATTTTATGCAGAACTGAATATGGAAATTGTCCAATGTCTCTGCTGCTGGAGAATTTCCTGGGGTTTCAGTATTAACTGAACCACTTGTCTAAGGACTTTTCTTTAGCAACATTTTTTCCCCATGAAGAAACTTGTCCATCTCTGTTCAATGAAAATACTTTGCTAGATTGCAGCATCTCACTATTTATCTACCCAGCCGAGCAATTGTTCATTATATATTGTGGTTTAACCTCAACCAGCAACTAAGTACCATGCAGCTACTCACACCCCACACATCCCAGCCCCCCAGCCCAGTGGGATGGGGAGGAGATTCAGGGGAAAATGATACTGAGCATGATGCTTTATGGTATGGAATATTCCTTTGGCTAGTTAAGGTAGCTGGCCTGGCCATGCTCCCTCTTAGCTCCTTTAGCACCTGCTCACTGCCAGAGCATGGGAAAATGAAAAGTCCCTGACTTACAGTAAGCACTACTGAGCAACAACTAAATCATCAGTGTGTTATCCACACTACTCCAACACTAAGCCTAAAACACAGCACTGCTACTTCTAGCTACTAGGAAGAAAGTTAGCTGTATTCCAATCAAAACTGGGACATAGGTATAAAATACAGAAAAACATATTATTATCCAGAAATGTAAGCTTCTAAACCACAGGGGAAGCTGGATACTTTGGGTCATATTCTGAGTACATAGAAGCTGTCACAGCTGCACACAAACTATGATGTCCAAATAAGGGCTGGTCTGTTGTGTTGGACTTGCAGAACTCTTTGGGAGTGATGTTAAGTATAGTTTTCATATACCAGCAAGCAAAGTTATTTAAGTAAACAAATTAAAGCACATCACTGTCCTGTTATTTGTATATTTGTATATTATAATTGTTGCTAAGGCAAATAGTGGTTTTTATCAATGCTTTTTTTCTCAAAGCACCTTAAGAGAGAATCACTATATGTATTCTAAAACAGTGAAGAAGATTTGTCAGTCTAAGCATTCCTCTCTTAGGACTGAAAACAAAGGACACATAATAGCCCACAAGAGATCATCTCTAGGTGACTGTTTTGGGTTTGGCTTTTCGTCTGTCTGTCCTGTCAGCACCTTTCTTGAGCAGACACTGTCAGTGCGTGCATGCCAAAGCAGGGCCTGTGCTGTGTTTCCTGGTTCATGCTGACTTGGCTAGACACGGTCTCTGATATGAAGCTCACAGCAGGTAATGGAGAGGTTCCACAGGTGTCTGAGCATGCTTTCAGCCCTGGTGAGGAAGACCTTTGAGGCTTTTCCTCTGAAGCAGGCATTTTGATTCATAGAATGCAGTTGTAATTCTATTTCTTTGCAAGAAGGGAATATAAATTCCAATAGGTAAAATAAACTAATTTCTTTTGTAAACTAACAGCTTCAGGCTGCAGTGAGGCAAGTGCATGCACAACTTATTTAATGCAATGTTTATGATATTTTTATTGAATGGCACTCTTAACAAATTTTACTAGGTAAGATTTTTAATTTTTCTTTGAGACTGACTTTTTTTTCCTCCTGATACTCCTCTGTTACTAAAAGTTGGCAAACATAATTAACTGTGTCCTTCTCATGTCTGCCTTGTAAAATGTACAACAGGAGGGATATCTCTGGCTCTGTATTTGTTGGTGTCCTTGTCAAGGAAAGGGCTCAGGGAGGGCTTTTTTGCATATAATGGGAAGGAACACAAGTACAAAATGCAGGGCTCTAGATCATCTACCACTGTTCAGGAAAGACCTCAGTGTGTATTTCTAGCAAAATGACAGCCGAATGTCAGTTGAAAAAGCCAAGACAGTGTTTAGAATTATTAGGAAACAAAGGATAAACAAGTAAAATTATGTCAGTGTGAGCAATTTAATATCAGTTTTTGTCATTTGTCTCTGTCAGCAAATATTTCACTCCTCTTTCTCACAGGACAAATCTTAATCTGGGATTTGGTAATCTTCTGCCTAGAGATGAAATCCAGTCTTTGATTGCAATTTGTTTAAGATTACTGTATAGGCATGGTTGTCTGTGAAAGACGGAAGGACCACCTAAGAAGCAGGCGGAAGGGACCCTGTCAGGAAGCCCTCTGAGATCAGTGGGAATCTTTCAGCTTCAGGTATTTGGTTCAGGCTTAGAATCCATTTCTATTTCTACTCTGGAGGGCTTCAGTGACCTCCCCAGCTGGAATGTTTTTAATCCTACTGTGCATTTCTAGCCTATATTTCCTGTTTCCTCTTATTTAAGTAGATAGTTCGCAAGCAGTTTGCAAGGATTGTTTGACTCTTGATCTAAGAAAATAAATCCCCACTGTTGAACTTTATCAGCTCCCTGCAGGGTATTCAAGCCCTGACAGGTCATCATATGGATCTAAGCTGTTTCAGTTCTGGCAGAGTTACTTCTCTTCTGTGTACTGAATCCCTGTAAGTACAATCCAATTTTACACACTGGGACATGTTGTCAGATAAAATAAGCAGTGTTTGAGGACTGAACCTCAGGAGATACAGCAAAGTAGCAATAAAACTCAAAGTTAATGGGAATAGAAAAATATCAGTTCACTTACCTTTGTGGGTTTGTCTCACAGATATTTTTGAAAACCTGGATTTGAAATCCTCTTGGACTATTCAAATAGGGAAGCATCCAGCTTAATCAAGGATATTTTGCTCAAAAATACATTTTGTGTTTAAAACCGTTTTGTTTGTAAAAGAGATTAGGAGTGGAGAATAAAACTTAACAGGTGTTTCATATTTATATGTAAAAGGAAGGAGGAAACTTTATTCAGAGAAAAAGAAACACCAATACCTGCATCCCTATTAAATAACTTTCTAAGATGTATTTATCAAACAGCTTCTTAACTGAGGAAATTCAGTGAAGAAGCTGGAGTTGAGACCCCTCTGCACATCTATGAAATGATGCTCTCAAACAGGTTTCATGAATTAAGTGAAAGTCACATGTGAGAGTAAAATTACACATGAGTAACTGTTGAGGACTGGAGTTTCTCTTTGATAAATGATAACATAAAACTTGAAAGAGAGGAAATAAAGAATAAGAGTTATAAAAAATATTACACCATGTACAAAAGAATGCTGCAAATATTTCAAATTTATAGTACTCTATTTAACTGCGTCCCAGTCATGTTACTTCTGGTCTGAAACCGCTGTTTCACTGATATGACAGGCAGTAATTTCTTCAGGCTCATCTACTGTGGTACAGAGGTGGCATTCAGCCTTTCAAATGGGCTTCTCCAACCCAGCATTTTGGTTTGGGGCTATGCCAGCATCATTATAGCTGAAAGACCTTCCGAGTGTTTTCCTTCTGTGCAGCTTAATCAAGACAACTGCTTTTAAAATTACAGTATCCTCAAGAACACAAGAATAAGTTGTCTTAAATTATTTTTTTGTTTTGTTGGTTTTTCTTGTAACTTAGTCTCACTTCAAACATAGTAGGCACATTTGCAAAGCACGTAAGCCACGCAAAAGTCTACTAGCTGGAGTGGTGGGAAACCCAACAAACCATGAAACAACAAATGCACCTGAAAACTTAAAGTTGAATTCACCGCTGACTTTGTGGTTTCACCTAAAAGCTACTACTTAGAAATATCCTTGTTAACGAGGTAGAGTCCTGACTATTTATACTTGCATATTTTTAATTTCTCCAGTTAAAGTTTAAAGGAAACTTCCATACAGTAGTCTCAGAAATAATGTTGGAGCTACTCTTCTCTGAACTCTTAACAGGGCTATTTAATTTGCATATTTTTTCAGGGTTTTTGTTTGTTTTGTTCTGCTATGGATTCACAGATGCATTTTGAATCAAACTGGATGAGAGGTTAACAGGTGTTTCACAGAGTAGCAGGAGGGAAGGAAACACTGGATAGGAGATGAAGGACAAGTCTGAAGAGATCTGAGTGACAAATTATTATTCCCTTCCTAATTAAATCAAATATCACGATATTTGCCCTAAGTCAGTTGTTTTCAAAGCCAAAATAATAAGGCTCTGACTGGAAGGCATTGCAATGGAATTGGAATGGAATATCAGGACCTACTTTGGTACTTATGTATCGTGCACAGTATGCTTGCTGTCTCTTTCCTGCACGCAGTGGCAGTGGTGCTTGCAATTATTTCCACTTATTTTAATGTATTTAAACTTATGGATCATGAGATGTATGTTCTGGGAGTGAGCTATGTGTACTTTGTATGTGGGAACTTACACTCTCAGGAGAGGATCCCTGCAGCTTGCTTTCCTATGGTAGGCTATGCCTTAACCAGAAGGTGTGCATATATCTGCAGGAGTGAGGTATCTGACTCTAGAATGAAGAACTCTTTACCAAAAATTGTGGCTTCCTGCCCTGTGTTTTTGTAATGGCTGATAATATTTTAGAAACATGACTTTAAGGACCTTCAGGTGTCTTTGAGTTGATAGACAAAGACAGAATTTGCTGTAACCAACTTCTTTTCAGGCAGTGTTACTGACTGTTCACTGACTTTCCTTGAGTTAATTTGGATTATCATCTGTAATTAAGAGCAGAGCAGACAGAAGTATCTGGTGAGATTTCCTACCTATGTCTGCTCACAGGTCCTTGCCTTTCCTTATCATTCTACCACTTCAGCAAATACTGCACAAAGCAGTGCTTGTTTTTTGCTTTTAGGTTGAATCTGAGTAAAACATGAAGCACGGGCTGGCTCTCTGAAATCTCATTTTGTTCAGCTCTGCTTTGAAGGCTGAAATGGACTGACCCTCTTGGATAATGTATAGATATATACTATATAAATCACGTATCTGAAAAATAGAGTTTATTCTTGCAAATTTGTAGGTGAGGGTCACATAAGAATCTTAGTGGGACTCCTATTTAATTTGACTCTAATAATAACAATAATAAAAAAATAAAACAAACCTTCAAACCTGTCTATGTTCTTTGACTTCTAGCACAGTCCCACATCTATTTCAAAATAGTCTTGAGTCATGGTTTCATTTTCAAGGGTGTTGGGTGAGAAGTCAGTTAATATTGCTAGGAATAATCAACTGATGTTGAGAGCGAAAACTTTAGTGCTTTTTTTTTTTTTTTTTTTGGGGAGGGGTGGTGGTTTAAATAGAAAAGAATCTCTTATTAATCTTCTCCCCTTGTTATTCCTGATTTTCCCCAGAATTCATCAGTCAGCCATCAAAATAAGACATCTTGAGCCCTGGAAAATTGCTCTAATTGTTATTGGAACAGCAGTGGCAGCAGCTATCGCCATTGGTCTCCTAGTTTATTTTCTGGCATATGGTAAGTTTGGGAGTTTTCACCAGTCTGTCTAAGCCTCACTTGAGGAAAAAAACACGTGATTCTCCAGAGCTCTTTCCTTCCTCATTTAACATCTTTGCAGATCTCAGGAACATTTCCTGCTATGCAGGGTGGTTCAGGGCTGTAGTTTCTGCTTGTTTTCACTTGCTTTCACTCATTTCACATTTTTCTCATCTACTTTTGTGATGAAGTCAGCATACAAGTCTTCCTTCTGGTCTCCCTTACGTGAGTTACAAACAGAGCCTTCTGCATGTCTGTCTGTGGTGCTTCTCTGTTCCCTTTCCCTGATCACCAGCAGCTGCCTGCCAGGGCTTGGTGTTGAGTTGGCAGGCTAGGAAGGAAGGTAACTCAGCAGGAAGATGCAGGTTGTGAGCCCCAAAGTGCTGTCGGTTGTCCACAAGTGTAACTGCTGGGGAAACTGGGCTTAGATCACCTAACTCAGTTGCGTGCTTGCTCCTGGGCTCCTGGCTTTTGGAAGCTGCATTTGAATGGGTTGGATACAGGTGAAGGCTCATCCACTCCCTGAGATGTCTGGATATCAGTCAACTCTAGGTTTTAATAAAGTTCATTCATCTTGGTGCTTTGAGTATTGCCTGTTCCTCTTCTTTCCCTTACAGATCAGAAGCTGTTCTATTACAGTGCCAATGTAAAACTCACCAACATCCGGTACAATAATGAATTTTCCAGACAGTCCTCAGGAAGGTTTAGAGACCTGAGCGAGAGGGTTGAGAGACTGGTAAGTTTGGACCATCGTGCCTTTCCATTAAGGACTGTGTGATAATACAAGAGTCATTAATGTGAACAGCACACTCTTAGACCACAGGTGTCTGCTGCACCCTCAGCCCCCATAGTGAGCAGACCTGGGAAATGGATAGCATGAGAGTTGTGATCATACCTGGCAGATCTGGCACTTTTCACTCTGTGTTCTAGCAGGTCACCTCTCTCTATCCCTGCAGTGGTGAAGTAGATATTGACAATAATGTCAGCTTCCTCCTACATCACTGATCATTTGTGTGTGTTCTCTTTCCCTTCCCTGAGCCTGACTTTATGTCCCATTGTCCCTAAGGAAAGCATTCTTTTACACCCTCTCCTTTACAGGGTGGGGAACTCTACCTGTTAGGCTGTTACTGTATGTTGAGAAAACAACACACAAGCCCTTTTCCTGTGCCTTTGGTATGTTTTGTTGGGAAACCCTCCCACAAACAGCAGAGGCTGCTGAGTGGCTCTCAGTCATATAGTAGCTATGGAAATAGACACATAGCAATTTCCTTTCTTGTTTTCTCTTTGAGACACTGCCCCAGAGATGCTAATTACAGAGTTCATCTCTATACAACAATAAGCATGTGATTGTGCTTGTATCTTTTTGTGTTTCGTTCATCAGAATCCGATGCATATCTCTTACCTCTCCCATTTGGCAACCATGCACAGATACCCACTTAATAGGACAATCAATGCTTTGCTCCCCACTATCATTTTATTTAGGGTCATGTCACTTGTCTACAACAAAATGTGAGCTGTGGTGTTCATTGCTCTGGAAAAGTAGAGCACTCTATAGGGATCTGACAGTGCTAGCATCTCTTCACAGCTATCCTGCTGAGGGCCTCAGAGACCTTAGTCAAGTTGTGCTCTTCTCTGTGTGCATTTGTTTTCTCTCTGTGTTCTTTCTCCACTGGGGATCATACCATGTTTCCCAAGATGTGCTTCTGGTGCATATCTGTATATATAGAGTCCTACACAAGCTGCATTCACATAGGTGCTAGTGCTTTACAAGTATTACCTAATAATTGTAGGCTTCTGACTTTTGATATAGGACCTTGGAGAGGGAATGTTCTTCTTGTCCATGAAGACATTGTGTATAGATGAGGTGGAAGGAAGACAAGGTTGGGGAAGAAGTCTAAGGAATAATGCTTTACTGAGTACAGTTGTATTCCTTAATCCCACTCCATTCTCTCTTCATTTTTAAAAACACGTCTCCTTTGGCAAAGAAACACTTATTTTGCTAAGAAGTTCTTTCAGACAGTGTCTAATGCAGTCAGATTTCCTCTGAACTTGGCTATCAATTTAGATGCTTGAATGGAAGCCAATGCTTTAGAAACCCTGTCTCCTCTCTGGGTGTTGAGCAGTTCTGACAGTAGTGACAGTAAATACCAGTGCTGGTTGAGCAGTGAGAACCATTATTTCAGAGCATGTTAATTGTACCTGATAAGTAACACCATAACAAACATACACAGAACTATGTTGCCTTTCCGGCATTCCTGTGACTTTTCTTAAGAGCTGTCTTTAATTCAACCATTAAGTTCTACCTTCCTCTCTCATATTTTCTGTATCCTTCAATAAAATTTTAGATCAGTTTATATAAATGGTCCCTGCTGTAATCTTTGGCTTTTTGTGGTTTTATCTCTAGTTCTTCCATCTAACAATGATTTGTGAGATTAGCAATTGTCCATAAGCTTATTGAAAGCAACTCCATACAATAATGAAACAGAATGTTCCTCGTAAGTCTGATTTTATAATAACAAAACTCATCTTGTGGTGATAAAAATCAAAGTAATCTTTCTAGACACACACACATCCTCTTGATCTTTACAGACAGCTGTCTCAGAATATCAGCATTTGTCTTTTCCAGATTTTGACACCATCTCTTTAATAGAGGCGGAAACAGTTGAGTTCTTTATCACATTTTCTGATTTGTCTGGATTTACCAAAATTCTTTGCAGTCTTTTCACTGGCTGGTGTCAGGGTTTGGATGTCCAAGCCTTCCCACTGTCATAGTGGTAACAATACCTTAAACTCATGTTGTGAAACAGTGAGTCAATGAAGATAAATGCAATGTCTTTCTCAACACTTGGTGCAAAGTGAACAGAAGTGAATCATCTCTGATAATCAGAAGCATTCAAATTACCTGAGTTTGTGCAACTCCCTGACAAGTGCTGCCTTCTCTGATCCCTTCTCTAATGAAGATTTCTTCATTTGTCTTCAGAATGGCACAGAAAGGTGCTCTTTTCGGACTTCATGTTTCACCAGGAGAAATAATTTTGCTTCCATAGGGAAGTCATACCATGCCTTCCTTGGGACTGGCAGGAAAGGTCTTGGTGTTTGCTTTGGTTTCCAGATTTGAATAGTAACACCCATTGTGTGAACAACATTCCTGACCCTTATCTCATTGAAGGTGGGAGGGAATGCAGCCAGATCACACCAGAGAGCTGATGAAGCTGGCACACCAGTCAACATCTCAGGGCTGACTGGAAAGTCTGGAAAATATCTTCTGGGGTGGAGCTGGGGGGACTGAGGAACAGATGATGAAAGGTCTTTTCTCCTTGAGTGGCTTCCTGTAAGTGGCTGTAAGAGTTCCCTTTGTGCTCTCCTGAAAAAGCAGACCTGACTGAATGCCACTGAAGAAAGATATTCCAGCTCACCAGAGCCTCCTTGCTTTTCTAGTTGGACCAGTCCTTCTTTCCTTGCCAAGCTAAAGTGTGCTGTTCCAGACTATCCCCTCTTACACTGGATAAAAAAGGCTCAGTCACAGCCTTATGGCTCCTTCACCAAGGAGCCTCTGTTTTAGAGTGAGCTCACTTATTGTGTGGCTGGTCTGCATAACTTTTACCCCCTAGTTTTCTCCAACTCCTTTACCAGACTCAGTTTATTTTTTTTTGCTTGTTTCTCCCAAAATATATTAATTCTTTTGGATTTCCCAAGAATATCTTGGAGATCCTAACTCTTACTTAACCCTCTTACTAACAGCATCTTGGGGGAGATCTTCAAGGCTTTGCTTTAGCTTTGCCTCTTCAGCCTCTCTGGCATGTCCAAGTGTGGAGGGAGCTGAGACAGCCAGACAGACCTGGGTGACAGGGATGATCCCAGCTGCCTACTCTGGGCAGCAGCAGTGACTGTCCTGTGTGCAGGAAGAAGGGTGGAGGGGCCTTGTGTCCAGTGTGGAGTCATTATTGAAACCAAGGGAGAGAGATGTGCGTTCAGGAGAGCTTGAAATGTGTATGTAACCAAGCCTATCTCAATGGATATTGTCTCAGCTGAAGGCTGGCAAGTTTCTAGCCGTGAGAGACAGATGGATACCAAACAGTCACCCTTCAGTACAAGGCTGGTTGCTCAATAGAAACAGACACCAGCCTTTGCCCTGCCCACCAGTGGTTTGTAAATGCACCTGTTGGCTCTCTTTTGCCACTGCAATAATTTTCTGATACTCTCTCCTAGAAGCTGTGGGCTTTCCCCTCTTTGAGGACAGCCCATGTAACCCTTCTCCTTTCCCAGGCACCAATTATCTCCCTGTCTCCTCTGGCCAGAGCTGTTCTCAGCCCTGTTCTCAGGCTTCTTCTCCCTGTCCTAGTCCATGCATCTCTGTGGAATCTTGTGTTTGACCCTGTACCCTTCCCAGATTTTGGGGTTATGGCCTGTCCATCCCCTACTTGCTCCTGCTCCAGATTGTAAGTCAGGCTGTGAGTTGGGTGGATGGATGTTCCTCAGGTATGAGTGCACTGTGGCTCCCTCCTTGGCTAGCTGGCTGGATGGGGCAGAGGCGTTGTGGTTGTTTTCCCTCTTTGAGTGCCCTGAGCCATGAAATGGGCTAGCATGGATTTCTCCTGTGGTCTCATAATCCACAAGGCACCTGGGCTATCCTGTCCTTCCACCGTCTGAAACCAACACAGAACTAACTGGCTGGATCTCGGCAGAGTGGTTGGGGGTTATATTAAAATGATACCAGAATACTTCCCCTGGGAAACTACTGCCTATCCAAATATTTCTATTGAATTAATGGAATTTCATCAAGTAATTCTTGCCTCAGGACTCAGTATTTT
Organism: Formicarius rufipectus; assembly: GCA_013399695.1. NCBI lineage: Eukaryota > Metazoa > Chordata > Aves > Passeriformes > Formicariidae > Formicarius > Formicarius rufipectus. The sequence goes on along the minus strand of VXAU01004795.1, from coordinate 69,188 downwards.
GTGTCAGGACATCTCTTCTAGAAACAGACATCTTGCTTCACTGATTCTAAGTGACAAGAGAATCTTGATGTCCTTACATATAGGTGTTGGGGAAAGTTTTTAATGAACACAGCTCTTGAAGTTTGTCCTGTCTGATAGAGCTGAATTAGTGTGGGTTTGATTTAGAAATAATGTTTCTACTAGGTATTGCAGAGGCACTTGTGATACCAGAGGAAAATGCTGCAGAACAGTTCTGGTGACTGGGCCTGTTCTTGGTTGGTTGAAAGGCTCACTGCTGAGTCCTCATACTGGAACTACTGAGGATGGACATAATTTTCATTGGGAGATGAAGATTTTAGGGGTTACTAACACAGTTCTCTCACTATGAATGGGGTGGAGAAGAAACAGAGGAGCAGGCAGTTGCCATGCAGTTCCCTCCCCACACCCCCCCTCCTGTTCTCTGTACCACAATGTGCACGAGGCTCCCAAGGACTGTCAAGTCCAGCATTTGGTACTCAGTTCTCTGCAGCTCTGCACTGTCCTGATGCTTTGTGGCTCACAAAGAGGGCTTGTCAGCTGAATCCAATGCCTCTGTTTAGCTGCCCTCTGGGCTACCACCATGAAGGACACCAGTGGAGAGCAATGGGAGCTCAGTTTGTCCTCTGCATCTTGAGTGGTGCAGATTCTCAGCAGATTCAGGACAGTTCAGTTGTGACCAAAGGACAGTTTCCCAGTCTCCGGACACTGGAGTTTCTGCTGTGCAGACAGTGATCTGATTTGGAGAAAGAGTTGAAAAGCCAAATCTATAAAGTCACTTCATCATCTGAGAAGAGATGCTCAGAGATAAAAAAAGACTTTTTCAAGTGCCTATGGGTAATCAGAAAAGGATCTCCTTAGTTTCTTTGGCACAGTTGGATTTTATTTACCCTCATCACTCCATACTTGAATTGCTTTGTGTTTGTTCTCTCTTAACTCTCATGTAGACATTTATGCTTCCATGGAAAGTATAGTTTTAACACCTGATAACCTTCTTTGGTGGAAGAGTTAGCCTTCAACTAAGAGCTAGACAGGGACTTATTGCAAGGACTTATGGCAGATGTAATGGTTTGAAACTGAGAGTAGGTTTAGATGAAATATTAGGAAAAAATGCTTCACTGTGAGGGTGACAAGGCACTGAAACAGGTTGTCCAGAAAGGATGTGGATGCCCTATCTCTGGAAGAGTTTGAGGCTAGATTGTACAGGGATTTGAGCAAGTTGGTCTAGTGGAAATTGTCCCTGCCAATGGCAGAGATTTTGGAGTTAGACGATCTTTCAAGTTCCTTTCCAATCCGAACCATTGCAGGATTCTAGGGTTCTATGATAATCTGGAGATGAGCAAATAACATGCAAACTCTTAACATAAATTTTCCAGCTGAGACATTTTAACTTAGTTGTCTATTCACTCATTTCACAAATGGAAAGACTGTCTCCTTTATACCCAGGGATGAGCTTGCTGTCGTCCCACTATTGGGAAATAACTTGTATCATGTGAGTTGTGAACAGCTTAGTGTCACAGCTGCAGGGCCAAAGGGTCAGTCAAAGTACTGACTAGGGTTTCCATGTAAGCTGAAATCCAAGAAAGCCTCACTGAAAACACCAACACCAGTGAGTGAGCAGATGAGACTGCTGTTTTACAGCACTTGGCTTTTAGGCTCAAGCATGGCTCAGGCCTTCCTGGGGTGCAGAAGTGTGAAACACAAATCCCTTCAGAGTCAAGAGCTAGCTGGAAAGCTGGCTGAAACTGTGCACAAGGTATGTTTGTCACACCTTCCACATGGGTGTTAAGGTGAAGAAGCCTTTGGCTTGCTTGGTCAGTGCCTTGTGGTCTTTGGGCTGGAAGGTTAATTCAGTTGGAAGAGATCCCTAAGGCAGCAGGTTTTTGAGACACTCCTAAAGACTATTTGCTCTGGGAGACCAGATTGTGAGGGCTGTTTTAGCGATGATAACTAAACATGCCCCAGGAGAAAAGAGAATGCTGAAGTTCAAGGGAGTCTAATATGATTCTCATTTTTACAGCAAATGGAAAACTGCAAGTACCATGTAGTTTCATTTACTGTGTGTGATTGTTTTTCTTCCCCCCAAAATCACTTTTTTCCCCCCCTCTCAGCCCCTGAAACAAAAGGAAACTTAATATAAATTAGCCAGATCACAGAAATTATGATATCTGCAACAGCCAGGTCTTTCTAAGGACTTTTCAGTCTTGCAGCACCCAGTTAAACTGAGTAAAAATGTTCCTGGTTGTAATAAATTTCAAAAGAGAATTGGCAGTGTTTTCAGATAAGGATCCCAAAATAAAACCTAAGTCCTTATTTAAACCCAAGGTTTGTATGTGCTTGTTCAGGTACTTACTTAGTATTGATATGAGGTGTAAAGAACGGAACTTTTATGGAAAAATTTTCTTGTGCATCACTAAAGGCAATTTTATTTATAGGTGCATCTATATTACAAAAGCCAGAATAATGAAGCTTTTAAAATTAAGCTTTTTAGAGACTTTTTTTATAAGCCTCTCTTTTTTTTTTTTTTTTCTTTTTCTGAAAAATGATATTGCAAAATTGGGAAAAAAATATTTTATCTATGTAAAAATTATATTTAAGGAACATTTTGAGAAAAATAAAACTAGAATAAATGTAGGGCATTTGACAACTTCTGCTTTATAAGATTAATTTTTGAGCAATGATTCTCCCAAATAGGAAGCCTTGTCCTTGGACTAGAGTGGTACAGTCGGGGTGCCCTCTATGGGTCACTGGGGCTAGAAACAAAGCAGAAGGGATTTTCCACGGTAATTCGGCCAACTGGGAAAAATGGCAGTGGATCAGTGGCCAAGATGACAATCTGACGACTTGTTTATTTTGATCTGGAATTACAGGCTGACAGCACAGTCGACTATCAGTATGTATATATACAGGCGTGGCCTGAAAGAGGTGAAGTGCTGCACAATGGGACAGGAAATAACTCACAGAAAACACCTGCATCTCCCTTGTGATGCTTTTTTGGACATTTCTATTGAAATTAAAAGAAGAAAAAGACAACTGGCATAGGCATATACTGCATTGATTTAATAATAGATATGTTTTCATGCTTTAAATTTTACTTCCAGTTTTTCTGTAGCCATGGGTCACAGTAGCACAGGAAACCAAAAAAATATTGAAGAAAATATGAATAATTTTCAAATGCTGGTGTGAGTTGCTGCAGTATAGTGCATGAAGCTGTAGCTTAGTGCTTTTCATCACCTGTAAGATCTCAAACTCTTGGTTACTCCACCGGAAGTGCATGGATTTACAGAATTAAATGGTTAGTTACCAAAATGTGCCTAATAGCCAACTTCTTTTCCCACTTAAATTTAGCTGTCCTTCAACTTACTTGATTCTTTGACTTATTAATGAAATGTCATTTTCTCGAGTAATGGATATGCAAGCTGATTATTCTTTTTCATTTTTTTTTCTTGGTTCATCAAAGAGGGAGTTCTAATCAGCATATACAACCCCCAAAAAATCACAGGACACCTCACCCCCAATCCAGTGTGTGTGTCATGAAGAGCAGTAACATGTGCACAAGTCAAATGGATGTGAATCTGAGCTGGAAAAAGGAATTAAAAATGAAGTAAAGAGCACCTACCAATAGTGTGTATAATTAAGGGTAGAACCTTATCTTAATTATATACCCACAATCCAGAATTACAGCATTGTTTGCAGGTAATTATATCAATGAAGTGATTCAAGATGTGAACTGCTGATCAAAATCTGACTGGTCAAGACAGTGGTTGCTTAGAACCTGTTTGTTGTCAAAAGTGAGAATCCAAATTCAGTACTGAAGTTGTGTGGTTGATAGTATTTGGGCACTTGTAAGCTGAATACATCACCAACAATCTTCCTCAGACTTCATAAACTGTTCTTTTCCTAGGAGGTATTCACTCTTGTATTTCAACTCCTTACCTCTAAGGATTGCTTAAAAAAACCCAGAGGGCACACTCATTTTCCTGGGAAAAGCATCCTATTTCAGAGGCAAAAAACACAAACACAAATCCCTTCTCTGGATATTGGCACATATGGTTTTCTGCTTCATCTCCAAAATTTATTTTCTCTCCAAAAGCTGGAAAATCTCCTTAAGTGGACAAAATTTCAATAGCAGTGTGAAAGTTTTAGGCAGCTAATTATGGATAATTGAAAGCAGGGAGTAGGAATGGGAATACTTAGGTGACCTTAATTCCAGCTGTCACTAATACACATGGCTATAATGAAAGAGTCATGTCATTACATGCCTTTTGAAATTGGTTGCACTGGGCATAAGCATGGGACTTTAAATCCTGATGTTATGCCATGTATTAGTCCTCTTAATTTCTTTTATCCGAAAAACTAATCTTTTTAGGAATTACTGTACCAGGACAATTACTCCTCTTTGCAGCTGGTGCCACCAGGAACCATCCATCTGAGCTCCTTATTTTGGAGCAGTCAGTGCTCACTCACCCCTCAGCTTCAGCAGCTTAGTCAGCTTAAACCCTGTGAAGAGTTTGTGATACCGTTTGCAGATATCTGGGGTCACACAGCCCTTGCCTGCCATGACATGTGCTGTCTTTATGCATGTGCGGTTTCTGATAAGAAAGTTTCTCATCTTCTGGTTTGCTAAAGGCATGTGGATCATTACACTTGCTTTCCTTCAGATCCATTCTCTTCACCTCAGGCAAGGACTGTGGTTGTAGGTATGTTGTATACTAATTGATATCTGTTTCCAAGGAGAGTGTGATGTTCACATCCTGGTTTGGGGCAGTTCCCGGTTCTTTTTTTTTTTTTTTTTTTTTTTCCTCCCCCTCAACCCTTTAATTGCAATCAGGGCAGGAAAAATATCAGGTTCTCAAGGGAGCTGCTACTGGATTTGTAATATGGGCAGCTCTGGTGATCTCAGTGGGTTACACTGTGGGAAGAGCTACTGAACCAAGTGGTATGTTCCAATTAACATTTACTGTCAAAGAGCTCTAAAAATCACTAGAAATAGGCTTTACATCCTAAGTGGATAGTGACGTAAGTAGTAGAATAGCTGTTGAAGGACTACACTTGCAGCAGGCAAAAAAAGCAGTATTATTGAGCAACAAGAGAATTTGTGCTCCCAAAACCTATTAAATGCTTTTGAACATCCCATGAAAGTAATTCATTGGGTTCAGCAAATATTTCAGGAGAAAGTTCTATAAAACTAGATTTAAGATAACTTTAATCCTGTCACCTTATTCACAGTGGCAGAGCAGTGTGTGGTGGGACAAAGCAAGGGTTTGACCCAGCTAACCTTGCTTTGTCCCTTCCAGAGCCAGCTACACATCTGGACAAGCCCAGCTCATGCCAGATCCATACCACACCAGAGCAACAGGATCCCTGTCACACGTGACCTACTTCCAGAGTTTAGGGTATTTAGGTCCTAGGGATGGAAGGCATATTGGGTGGCTCTGAAATCACAAAGATTTTAGTAGGTTACTCACAGGCCTCAGAGAGTTGGGCATGGTGCAACACAAGAAAAGGTGCATAATGATGAGATCTTGAGTTATTCAATATAGGACAGAAAAGGGAGTCTTGTTCATCAAGGTATAAAGTAATTTCTGGCTGCAAGGAACAAGAATTTCCTTTGTGGCTAGGTTTGTACAGATGGGAATGTTTTGTCCTCTTGCTGCATCTTTGGTCCTAGCCACTATTACTGTGCTGGATGGGCCAGCATTTAGGAGCAAAGTACAGTTTGTCTTAGAAAATTATACTGCACAGAGAGAAGTTTAGTAAAAAGGATAGAGGGCATGAAATTAAACTGAGAAAACACCAGATGTTTTCAGCTAAATGGCAAACATTAGCTTACAGAAAATCTTGTTTAGACAAATGCTGAAATAAATGCTATCAGGAAAATGTTGCTCAGTTGAAAGGAGCAGGGCTTGGCACTTGATTAAGAAAGCTCATGGACCTTGCCTTCAGCAGCAGCTGTCACCATTGAGCTGTTGCTAGACAAGGACCAGGAAAATAAGTGAGATGCACTTAATCAGTAGTGCATTTGAGGGACCTGGTCATGACAGTGTCACTTTTGAGTGACTTCAATCAAATGGAAATCTTTAAAATGAGTGTAAATGCTTCTCCCAAGCAGGACCAGGTCCCACCTAGTTCCCAGACAAAGTTCTAGTTGCTTTTGCTTCCAGGGTCGTGGCTCAAGCTGAAGAGAAAGCTATAAGCAGGCTAGATATAAATGTTTGCTGTTTGATGTGAGTGTGAAAGGCTTTCCCAGAAGTTGAACAGTAAAAACTTTATATAGAACACTAATCTTTGAAAGTTACTATCTGAGGGAACCTTCCTACATCTTTTCTTCTTACAAAAACTCTGTATGAATATAAAGATTACTATTAATAGTTCAGCTTACCAAAATTATTGTTGAAGCAAAGAAGAAATTTGAGTCATATTTGTCAAACATTCACCAGCAGGTGAGAGATAGGAGCCATAGTGCAGAGATTTGGGTAGACTTTCCTTCCTGATAAAATACAGCAGATTACAAAAGTGAAAAATACTAAGTCTGACAATATTAAAGGCTCTGAAAGGCTCACTGAAAACAAAACCCCCCTCCAGTTATTTCTTTATCTGTCGGCGATGTAGTACTAGGGCAGCTCTTAAGGATGAGAAAGCAAGTGATGAATGGGAAAAGTGTCTACTTTCTCAATCAGATATGAAAGTGTGAATGAGAATGAAAATAACACAATTCTAGTAATTTTGATTTAATTTTAAATAATTTATATCCTGTTCACTCCATAGAACTAACTTTTGGTTTGGATTGGATTTTCTGAAAACAGTGTCTATTGTGGATAGTTCAGTTGCATTTGGACTCTCTAGGTTATTTTTGCAAAAGGCACTGTGTGTAGTTGTGTTTTGTCAGGTGCCACTGAAGGTCTTTGCCTCTGCTGGAGCAGGTGGTGTTCCTGATCAGACAGTCTGGAACATCTTGGAAGTGGCCCAAGCTGAAGACTAAAGAAGAAAGCTGAATATTTTTTGAATACAAAAAAACACAATCACGTGAGCTGTTTAGCCTATAACAAAGATACACAACAGAATGAGTGACAGAAATAAGGATCCCTGTACCTGCTGCAGAGTGTAGCAAAAACAGAAAGTGTAGCAAAAACACTTGCCATTTGAGACAATCCAGGTACCTTGAAAACACAGTTGTCATGAGGAGATAAAGCATTTGGGACTGTCACACTGGCTTAACCCTTCCTTGCAAGGGATTGCAAATTCTTGCCCTCTTTAGTCACAAGCTGAAAGTCAGTCTGCTTTCACTTTACTTGTTAGCAATGTAGAAGCTTGAGATGTGCCTCAGTCCAACTCAGGGCTCTCCTTTGATTGCAAAGCACTCTGCAAAGTCCCTGTCCCAGAGATCTCAAAGTTCTCAGAGGCAGTGCAGTCAACGACAGCACATGCAACTGCATGCCACAAAGCTGGCAGTGCTGCTTAGCTGCATGCTTCTGCTTGCACAATCGTTAGTGAAGCAGTTAACACTGTGACAGAAATGATAAGCAAATGGTATAATTAAAAACAGTAAAGAAAACAAACCCCCTTTGTCTAAGGGTAAATAATTCCAATAACCAGGGGGGATTGTGGTGGAACAGGCTGCCAGAGTTACAGGATAAAAACAAACAAACAAACAAAACACTTTCTTCTTAACTGTATGCTTCATAAAATGCAGTGATACCGCCTGGAAATCTGCAAAGTGACAGGATAAAGCATAGTCTGCTTATATACAGTAACTTGTTGCAGTTGATATATCTTTTTCCATAGAATGTTGTCTGTTCCAAGTACCAAAGTAAATGCAGATAACTAACAGTAACAGCAAGATAAAACATCAGCTCAATGTATGATGATTAAGAACTTTTTTTTCTTACTACTGTACGCTTAAAACACCTTAATAAAATGTGCAGTTTTCAACTTGAAATTCTTCTGCTTCCATATCATTGTGTAATGATATGAGGCTTCATCTTATGGCAACCAAGGCTGGAAGAGAGGAACTTTGTGTTCCTTGGGAAAAATCAACCCCAGATTTCATGCTTACATGCTTGTGTCCATATCTGAAGGATTTCAACATACTAGAAGATTGCGAACCATTATTTTTCTCTTTCCTTTGGAAGACAGAGCATCTTGAGACTGGGCTAAATCAGACAGCCTTTATGGGCTAAAAACAACAAAAAAAGACTACTTGCATGATGCTGTAAAACATTTCTATGTAGTTTTTCCTGTAATGCATTTGATGTTTACAGGATATGTTCAATTTACTGGGTCTTGGTGATAGGAGTTGCTGCATAACTCACTAGTGACTTTGCTGTTTCTCAATCCTTCAGTGTCCCTGAGCCATTCCTGGCAGAATTTCATGCCGTGTTATATCACACTGTGCTGTCTCAGCCTGATCACGCAATCCTGAGACGACATTCAGCCTAAAGCAGGATGTGGTTAAGCAGGCACCAGTAAAGATATCATTTGGAGATTGATTCCTTATGAGTCCTAGGTTTCTAGTGTCTGATGAGAATTGCTTGACAATTCCTCTAGCATGTGGAAAATCACAAGAGTGATAGGGGAACATAATTTATAGCTTTGCTATAGATTTCTATAGAACTAAGGATAAATGCTGTATCAAAAGGACCTTCACAAGCGACAGGCAGTGCACTGCAGAGCACAGCATGCTCTATCCTTTCTGTGGGCCATCTTTAGGAGGCTGTGCTTTGGAAAACTGCTGCAGTGTGTTCCAAGGATGTTTGTACATTTTTCATTATGCCTGGGAGTGGATGAGGCAGCACAATAGTGGCACACTGATGTAGTCATAGGACATTTAGAAAAATGAGCGTGCTTTTTATGATGTGCCTTAGGGCAAAAGGGAGATGATTAGGAAAGGTCTGTAATAAATGTTTTCTAGAGGCTAGTCTGGATTACGTTTCTTGCTTCTGTAAACTGTGAGTTTGTAACTAAATGCTGTTTTCTGAATACTCCTTCCAACAATATGTCTGTTTCCCTCCTTTTTGTTGTTATCTTATATTTTTCTTTTTTCAACAGATCGACAAGACATTTTACAATTCCATTTTAAGGAAAAAATACATCCGTTCACGCTTAATCAGAGTGAGGTATGTGAGATTATAATAAATGCAAGCAGCTGAGATATAATGAAATTTACAACAAGCCCAGCCAGATCTGGTTCAGTAAAGTGTATTGTATGTAAGACCAGAGCGTAATTCCTAATTGAGCATAATCATGTTTTGAGCCGTGCCCTCCTTTTGGATCTTGATGCAGAAGAGGAACTTCAGTCAATCCAAATTCTGTACAAGTTTGTGTTCGGATCTTGAGCAAGCTTTAGATAATAAACCAGATATAATTAAAGCTATCTAAAATTAAAAAGCATTTCCAAAACTATTTCCTTCATTGTAATGCAGGTGTCACTTCCAGTATTGCTATATTGCTGGGTTTGTCAAGTAAAATTGGGCTGTTCTGGTTCAGAAGGTTCCACTTGTGATTGTTGTGGCTCTAAGAATGAGCAAAGTAGGTGCCCAGGAATGGCAGCAGCACAATAGACATGAGTGATAACTACTTCATGGTATGCACCCTTCTTCCATGTATTTACCACTAAGGATTTCTTGAAGTGGTTATGATTTGTTTAGCAGCCCTTGGTGGAGTTATTTTCCATGGACTTGTCCATTGTCTCCCAGACTCCTTAAATCCATGCACATCAGTTCTTTTGTAAGGACTTACTTGTGAATCATTCAATGATTCTTTCGATCATTCAATGGTCCCTATTTCTTGTGCTGGAAGAGGTGATGAAAAGTTGATTTCTTACTGCTCCTCTTCACGCAATTAGTGATACCAGATGCTCCCATCATATCCCTTCTCTCTCTTGTATCCCATAAGATCCACATTTTTTTCCAGTTCAAAGTCCTAGCCTTCTTAGCCATTCTTTGCTGGAACAGTTTCTTGCCACCCTGTTCTGTATCTCTTTCAGGTCTGCTGTTCTTGCTTTTTGAGATGAAGCTGTTTGGGATTATCATTGAGCACTGTGGGTGTTTTTGCCCCTCTTTTATTCAACTGCCAAGTTCCTAGTGGTTAATTTGATTTTTTTTGCCACTGTTCAGTGCTGAAATTAACCTTTTTATATAACTGTCTATTATAATACTAAAGTTTTGTTTCTGAGTCACAGTGCCCATTGCTTTGCAAGTAAAACTTGAATTTTGTCATCATCACACAGTAAAGCTGCAAGACAAAGATCTAGTAAGATCTAGAGATATAATTCCTGTGAAAGTATTTCTCCTTGCTCTTACACAGTTTGTGGCATCCTGCCTCTTCCTCTATCTTTGTTTAATCCCCAGTTACATGCAAGTCATTGTTTGAATGTAGCTTTAGGGGTATTTTTCGATACTAGAGTGTTGCAAGTGTAGACAGGGTGATTTAAGGATCTGAGAGGCCAATTTGTTGGGATAAGTAATATTTTTTATTACTTCTTGTTCCCAAGGACAGACTGAGGTACTTGCTATGATGTTTGCTGTGTTGGATGCAAGACTTGTATGTGCCAAAGCTTGCTTCATTTTTCATATATACAAGTTTTATGCCTCTTCTAGGGATCAGACTGCAGGCGCTTTTGAACAGGGTCATTGTTGTGAATTGGAAAGTACTGTGCATACTTTTTTGGCTCAGTATAAATAATGCATTAGTAATAATTCCCACTGCTTACTGAGAGAGACAATACTAATCTGGACTAGGTGTCTTAGGCTCTGGATCTTTGCTATACAATAAGTCATTCAAGGTGGGCTGTACTTACTGAGGGTTTCGAGAGGCGTGGTGTGCTTGCAAGAGTTGATACGGTAATTCCAGTGTGGCATAGCACAGGAAGAGGAGTGGGGGGAGAGGTGAGGGAACACCTCAGAAATGCAAAGCAACACCCACAGCTGGATCAGATAGTATCTGGAAAATAAATGGAGCAGCAATCACGCTGAAGTTGGCACAAATGGAAAAAAACAGTCTGTTGGAAAGTTGATGTATGACAACTCAATCTCAATTATGAGGTCCTTGAGGCAAGGAGTGTGTCCTGCTCAGCTACGAATCACTTGGCATGAATCTGTGTGTTAACACATGGTCTTTTATTTCCCTTCACTGGCGACATCATGAATCTCTGTTTCCTTTTGGTATGTGTTCCTTACAAAGATCATAGCCTGATTGCATGACTTCTGTATAAGCTACCTGTCTTCTATTTTTATTTATTTTTCCCTTATATAATTACAAATTTCCAAGACGGTGAGATAGAACTGGGACATCTTCTCTTTTCCTTTCCTAACTAAAGACAGAGCAATCTGCTTGTAGCTCTTCTCCTGTATGAAGTAACAGTGATTTCACCTGCTGTGGCTTGTGTCATTGCTTCTTGGCTCAGAGGGAGGAGGCACAGGAGAGAAGATTCTCTGTGCAAACTCTTATCTTCCCTGTGTAATGACCAGGGATAAGCCAGATTAGACACTCTGGTGTTTGCAGTCTAGCATTCTGTCTCTTGCAATAGCTGATGCTTTAAGAAAAAAAGAAATACTACTACCAGGTGAATTCAGACTATTAGAAGATTTTCCTCCCTTTTCTTTCCTCTAATCTTACAAAGAAACTGTGGAATTGTGTGTCTCAGTGTGGGTGCTGCTTGTGCTTTTTGGTGAGGTGTTAAAGGCCTCTTTTGTGATCCGTCTCTTTTACGTTAATAAGTAGATTGTGGGCAGCTTCATTTTTTTTTTGCATAACATGAAGTTATTAGGAACATTCTCCTAAGAGGTTGCAGCAGTGGAATTAGGTTGTGTGGTCTTTCCCCTTTGCTCAAGTATCTTTTTGATGGTGATTGGAAATTTTTATTATGTGTATGTGTAGGGCCCTGGAAAAGTCTGTCCAGATATCATTAGTCATGTACCTGCTGTTTCTGAAGTGCTGTATATCCAGCTTTTCATTGCAATCAAATCAGTTCATTCCTTCCTGCTCGTGTCCCAAGCATATAGTCAGCAACTGCTTTTTAGACTCCATTAGAAAATTGATCTGGCCATTTGCTTACAGAAAGTTTAATGCCTTCTGCTAGCCTATGATGCATTTCACCATTCAGCATTTGCTTGGATTTCTTTAGGGAATCCCTTCTTTTAAAAATGTACAAATGTTTGAAAACGTATCTAATCCTTTATGTTACATTGCCATTGCTACAGGAGGTAAGATAAAAGCTAAGAAATGCAGAAATGGGATGAAGATAACCAGACTGTTTCATTGGTTTATAGCCCAGATGCTGATGGTGTGATGGCAGAGGCTTTGCTCACATTCTGGTTCTCCTCCACGGATTCTAGAGAAGCATTGCGAGAAAAAGTTCAAAGGATCTTAAGGAGAGGCCTGAAAAAATACACAGGACCTTTGAGAATAGACGTCAGATCTTCCACCATCTCAAGTAAGTATATTACATCTCTCTTAAAGGTAGTTCTTGCCATTTTCTGATTGATGGGATTTGATTTTTCCCCATTTGATGACAGCTGTTACTGAGTCTGACAGTCTTTCCTGCTAATTAAGTTAGAACAAAATCATGAGCAAAGCATAGCCTCCCCCCTCCCCCACCACCACTTTCAAAAATGTCTTAAATATGGATAAACTGGAAAAGTTTTGTGGCTTTGCAGTACAGCCTCAGCCCTTCTCCAAACATAATGAGTAGGAACCTTACCACAGTGCTTCAGCACACAACAACACTAGCACAGCTCCCTAGGTCTTTGCCTCTCTGAGGAGCCTGAAAGTGCAGGAAGCATACCTGGATGACAGTGGAGAAACTGCCGATGCATTGAAAAAATAGTGTTTGGTGGGAGGATCAAAATCCTTGCAAGTTCCCCAGGGGAATGGGAAAGAAAGGGAAAATGTTCTTAAATACATGACATCATCGGAGGCTTCTATCCTCTTCTCTGCAGTCTGCAGAGATAGAAATTAACTGCACTATCTTCTACAGTTCAGTTCTGCTACTGAATTTTTATGCAGGCTTAGACCCTTGTGTCTATCTTGGCTTCGGTTATATGCTGTCAGCAATTTTTCTGGGTGTCAGACTTTTCAGGAATGAGTTGCTGGTTGACAGGAAGGGTCAAATACTTCCTCCATTTGTTTTTGCAGACTCCAAAGTGCAAGAGTGACGGTACAGTACATGGGTTGGTACTTTCTGCGTGCTTTTCCACACTAGACTACTTAACCCAGCAGAGAAATGCAGAGGTTAGACAGCTGTATTCAGAGAACAAGAAACCTGGGCTGGATTCCATACTGGATGGATCCAGGCTTCCTCCTACTCAGAAATAAGCAGGAACAACTTCTTGTTCTGCCTCTTGGTGCTTTATTTGGGCACATTGCATTGTGGTAATGCAATGAAACTCAAATACAAGTTGTCACACACCCATTGTTTCTTGCTGGGCCAACCAGTCTTCCTCATTGGAATGGTTTAGGACTTCCCTCTGGGCAAAGAATCACCATTTGTTTATATGCCAGTACCTCCTGTTCAACAAAAGTGCACACGTAATTTCTCCCAGATAGAAATAGTGTGTGGGTATCAGAGAGATTCAAAGAATTTGTGGTGTGTTTTTTTTTTTTTTTTTTTGATTTTGTTGTTGTTGTTGTTTTTGTTTGTTTGTTTGTTTGTTTTTTAAACAGTCAGTTTTGTGACTTGTGAATCTTCAGTTTAATTTGATGCCTTCCATAAAGGATAAAATTGGAAAGAGTACACAACTGCTTGTTAGAAAAGGACTGTGATCTCATTGAGTTATCTGATTAGCTGCTTTTATTCAGCCTGGTATATGTGGGAAGTGACTCAAAAATATTTTAGTTGACCTTGAACTGCACCAGAGTTGTTACAGTAATGCACTAGTAGCTAGTTAAAAAAATTGGTGATATATTTAAATATTAAAAATTTTAATTTAAATTTCAATATTTAGTCTCAGTAATAGGTGGCATCTCTGTGATACTTTATCAAAGCTGTGTGATAAACTTTGTGTTGCATTTCTTGTCTCTCCCAGCCTAACCATGAAACACTGACTACACAGGTCAGATACCCTCTATAGGACTAGCATTGTGTAATTGCTACAAGTGACACAAAGGAACATAAAAAATACTTTGATATTTCTAAGAGACTACAATAAAAGGTTGCCCAAAAAAACCCTTGATCTTTCTTTGCTTACAGGATTTCAGCAGTGCTATGAGGTTTTGGCAAACTCCTGTTGGTTCTGCATTTTCATAAATCCAGGTTGACTCAAGTGAAGAGTATGGAATGGAGTGCTTCTATGCTTTTAGAGGAGATGAAGTTCTCAATTTATAAACCTTGTCTTATTCCTCACACCAGGAAGAAGTGACAATTTTCAACAGGTTCTAGAAGTCCAGAGAAGAATCTGGGTTTATGCATTTCCTACTTTTCCCTCCTCAAATATCCTGTCTACCATTAGTATTTAAGCCAAGGAAGCCTAAAAAGCCCTAAATGTTTCCCATGCTCTGCAGACACCTTTCTAAATCTTGCTTCCTTGTACCTTTTTGCTAACTGGAATTCTTGTCTATCTTGAGGCAAAGCTTGTAAAAAGTCATTAACTCATTCATTGCAATCACCTTATCAAAAGATTCTAATTAAGGGGACATGATATAGCTCAGTTTAGCTAAGCATAGCTAACTAGTTAAAACAAATCCAGGTCAGGCACTTACTTATATCTCATATTAGGGGGAGCCTGATAAAGAGAACCTCCTTAAGTCTTCCTCCCCTGAAATAATCACCTTGTTGTTCAACACCATGTCTCAGCCTGTGCTTCACTCAAAAGTATTTGCTTTCAGAATCAGCTCCAACAAACTCCCCTAAACTGGGTGCAACACTTGGGACCTTCAGCTGCTGTTCAGAGCACCGCTACAACATTAAGCAGTCTGTCAAACCAAGGGTAGAATTCGCTTTGCTTCTTAATTTCTGAGGATTGGGAATAAAGAGGGGAAAAAATGTAAAGTAACAATGATTTGTTAGTTTTTTGTTTTGTTTTGTTTTGTTTTTTTTTTCAAAAAGAGAGTTTGATCACACGTGGAAAAATAGCAAATGTGCAAAACTTAAAGAAAAACACAACATAGAACTCTCTCTGGTTTGTCTCTCACTAAACAGTAGATGTTCTTTACACAGGGCTGCAAAAGTATATTTCTATCAGGGCATCTTCAGATGTATTACTATTGAAGTTTCTGCTTTCTTATTTAGCTAGACATCATAGTCCCCTGCTCAAGGACAATGTCTGTCCAGACATTCTCAGACTTAGATAGAAAATAGGAACTGATAGAATTTTTTACACTTGTGTACAAACCCCACTAGAAGCCCAAATATTTTTCAGTGAAGGATCAAACAAACTATGCCCTTGTCTTCTCTGAACAGCAGTACAAGGGCCACCACAATGAGATATCAAAGAGTCAGATGACTTGGAAACACCCATGTTAGGACTTGCTCTTCCACTAGCACTGCAAGAAGGTGTTGCAGTTAGTCCACTGTACAGTTCTGGCAACAAAGAAATCTCCTAAAAGGGTGATTTATTTTCCCCACGGTTTCTTGGTTAGAAGTAGAGTCACCTGTCAGCCTGGATCCTTATGAAACAAAGTGTAGAGCAGCTTGCCAGACTATTTCCCTTTGTTGGACGTATCCCAAAATGTATTTTTGGGAATGAGCATCTGACGTCAGAAAGTAGCTGGTTGCAAGATCACTGGCACTGTTGAAAGTGAGTAGGAAGTATTCCCACCTGTTGCACAGCCAAGGGTTTTGACCATGAACAATGAGTCATGAATTGGTTTTGATCAACAAGTCACCTGTTATTGTTTCTATTTATCTGGAATCTTGGGCTTGCTAAAGCTCTTAACAACTGCAAAGTACAGAACCCAGCAGATAGATTCTGACATCTTTATTGAGTCCTCTGTGGGAGGATGAGTGTCTCTGTAGATGAGTGTCTGACAGGGTCGATGAGGAATGTTTCATGTCAAATAATGTATATAGCAGTCTGGATTTTTGCATTTTACCAGCCACAACAACAGCTTGGGGGAGTGGAACTGGACATGGATCTGTATGTTGAGAAGCAGCGGAGATCTGATATTCCTCCACTTTGATGCCATTACTTGGACACAAGGTGGTACATTTCAGTAACAGTCTAGAGAGGATGACTGAAATGGGAGGGACAGAAACATATTTTAAAATTAGTATTTTGCAAGGACACACTTATGATGAAGGAATTAAGCAGAAAGTCATCCTGGCCTGGCTTCTCAGATGACCCAGATGCATTAATTTAACTGATTTTCTTACTCAAATCTCAGTTTTCCCCTTCTTTGCCATGCCTGCAGAGGTTGTAAGTGATTTGGGCTGCCCTTTCTGTAGTGAGACCTTGATTGCAGCAGGGGCATAAATGAAGGTCAAGAAGAAAAATAATGCTAAAACCCATATCAGTTTGGATTCATGCCACAGAAGTGGGACATAGCAGATACCTCCTTGGGGTGCAGGACAACTGGGATGGAGTTGTAAGTATACTGTGAGGTATAGCCCTCTGTATGTCACATGGGCAGAACTAAGATGTGGTTGATGAGGGATGGTGAGGGAGTCATAAATCTGAGGACGGGTCCAGTGAACATCAGTAGGGAGGGAATGGCTGGGTAACAGGGACAATTAGATGCACAAAGCATTTGTCTTGTCTCTACCAGATTACTCTACCCTGCTGAATAAATGAGAATTGCATCACCTCTCTCTAAGCTGTGTTTTGCTACTTCTACAAGGGTACATAACTCTGGGGAGGTAATTCCTGTTGAGAAAGTAGTGAGAATATTAGAAGGTTAGTGAAGAGCCATTTTAGGATGTGTGCATTACGTAACCACACAAGAGCATGCCTTCCCTGCTGAGCACAAAGCACATATTTTTGCCATCTTTCAGGAAATTTCTTCAGTTCCTTTTTTGTGTTCATTTTTGGAATACGACTGAATCTGCA
The DNA here is from genome assembly GCA_013399695.1 of Formicarius rufipectus. Taxonomy (NCBI): domain Eukaryota; kingdom Metazoa; phylum Chordata; class Aves; order Passeriformes; family Formicariidae; genus Formicarius; species Formicarius rufipectus. Next base: position 52,191 of record VXAU01004795.1, on the reverse strand, counting down.
GCTCCCCGCTCTCATTCCCATTTCCCCTCCAGTACTTCAGGTCTTCATAGTATTTATTGTAATTAAAGTGCATTAGAGTAGAACTATTATCGGCACCTCTGCCTACGCTTCAGGACAGATGCGCTCTGTGACATTCCTCTCGGTTGCCCAGGTTGGTGACCTACTGATACTTGCCAGGGATCCTTCTTTTGCGTGCATGCACTGTTGTTACCCTACGTAGCACTGAACTAGGTGAGCCCTGTTTCTGATGCAGCTGAGAATGTAATAATTCTCTCTCTTTTCAAGGAAGTTGTTATTACTATGTGGCAGAGAACAGAGGGAAAAAAATGCTTCCTCTGCTCCCTGGTGCATTTCACAAAACTATGCTTCAAGTGCATGCCCAAGAATGTGTTATGAGTACTGAAGCCCATAATTTTTCTTATTTGTTTTATGTTTACAATCCTCTCCTCCCCTTTAAAGATATTCTCTACCTTGCCTTCTCTGTGTGAAAAAAACAGTTTAGACAAGCAAGATGTGGGAATTTGATATAATAGAGGATGAAGCATGCAGTTTGCCTTCAAGACTAGAAGTTTTCACATATAGCGAATCACATGTGGAAACCTTAAAAAAAAATCAAGTTTCTTTTGGGAATCAACATCAGTGAAAAATTATGTAGTCGGGTAAAGTTGCATCAGATTTTTAAACAAATTTGTCATTTTCAATTCTGTCCCTTTCTACACTGAAAATTCATAATATCCCCTTATAGAGCATTTGCTTGCCTTGCTCACACAATGTCAATATAATGTCTGGTTCACTTATGTCACAGAGTTCTGACTGTTATTTTCCTTCTAATATAAACACTGAACTCTGTGGCTAAAGTGAAATGAGGCAGTGGACACAAGACTGAGTCTTCTGATGCAGTGACACTGATATTATTGAGAGACGTAAAAAAGTGAGTACATTTTTCTGTAGGAATCTCTGAGTCTCTCAGAGGTCACATCACATTCGCTCTGCAGTTAACTGTGAACATGCAAACATTTATATGGTTGTAAAATAGTTCCATGGGCTTACTGCATATAAAAGGTTACCAAAATAAAGATGATTTCCTGTTCTTGCTTACTCCCATTTTCCTTCCATGTTTGCTCAAACACCTATGTTGAGGAGTAAGAGTTATTTACTGATAATTTATTAACCATAAATAATAACTGCAAGGCACTGTTCTCATTAGTCAGAAATTAAAAATTTAGGTGTGTTTTATTCTGTTTACTAAATATGCAAAATAACTGTATTAGCAAAATTATTTATCCAGTTGGAGAACAGAGCCCTCTTCTGAGAGGTGGAATCCCTAAGCTGCCTTTCAACGGATTGCTGTGATTTTAATTTAAACATTAGTTTTATCTTTTATGTTAAGCAAGCTTGAATTCAATAGCAAGTTCCATTTTACAGGTAGGCAATGCATGTTCAAGTGGAACTTGTTCTTGTTTACAGTAGAAGCCTGAATGCTGTTTTCCTAAATGTGGCACAAACAACTCTTTTTGCAGCCGTATGTGGTTGGGACAAGAAATGACACTTTAATTGTTACTAATTGATGCTTTTTCTTGGTAGTTGCAAACAACTAGGGCAACTAGTAAATGAGCAGGGCAGCGAAATTGTCTCTCGTGCCTTACAAGTGATTGCTTCAAGGCAGGGCTTGCAACATGCCGGCTGGCACAGTGAGAACAGCTGTGTTCCAGGCCAGGCCAAAGTGGGAAGCCAGTAACAAATTCAGGCAAACCTCTACCAAGCTAAGCCAGTAAGCAACCTGGTTTTCAGCAGTTTCATGTAACCCAAAGTGCTCCCTGCTTTTGATGGGCTCTACTGTGGGCTTGGCTTATCTGAAAACAGCATCAGTTAATTGCGGTTTCCAAACAAATGTGTGTGCTCTGGGTTTGGGACCTTGGTTTTGAGTCCTGGGTATTGGAACCTTAATTAAATGGGTCCTAATTTGCATGATGGGTTTCTAGGTCTGCTGCCAGACAGATCTGCTTTCACCTCTTAAAAACTCTCTTTACTTTGAGGTTTTCTCCATTGCTGTGGTGTTTTCATTAGTACTTGTGTTGCAGCTCCCAGTGTGGGATATGTGGGCAGGGCATTTTATATGGCAGATCTTAAAGCAATGCCCCTACCCCAGTGAATACAGCACTGAATTTACTGACAAGCGTCACTGGCCTTTTCCCTTAAGCAGTGGGTATGTAGGATAGTGCATCAGCTGCACAGTAGGAATTTATTATAAAATATGTGAAAATTCAGAGGTGTACAGACTTACAGCATGTATGTGGAAGGCTTTTTTCTCCAATTACACAGAAGTCAGTCCAACTGGAAGCAATAGGTAAAATTTTGCCCATGTAAAGTTTGTACTTTTTTCTAGGTGCCCCATAAAAAAGGCAAACAGAGACATAGACAGGTGCCTTGCAGAACAGCTCTGTGACTCACAGCAAAACTCGATGCAGTGAGAACATGCCAATTGAATTGCTTCCGGCACTTGAACAAGCTGGTTGCTCCTTTTGTCTTCTCGATGAGCTTTGCAACATAATGTAAGTGTTAATAATTGACTGCAGGCTTTATAATTAGGCATTACGAGATAAATATTTCTCCACCCAGAGAAAAGCTGAAAAAACATTGTTATCAACATTGCACTTACAGACAAAAGGTCTTCTGTCATTGTGAATTACATCTGTTGATTTCTTACCAGTTTCCATCTATAATGCATTAGTGACACAAATGATGAGCTAGTTCTGAAGGTTGTATGAATTTCTAGGAAAACACTGGATTCTCATAGTTCAAATTACCAAATAGGGCCAGATTTTTCAAAGCACTTCTTCCCAATATAAACATACAGGTGAAGTAGCCAAATCCTTAGTGCAGCTCAGCAAACAGTAATGCTTAGACCACTGCTGAATCCTTCTGCTGGCCTAACTTTTATTCTCTGGTATTATTACATTTTGATGTAGGAATCTTGGAGACACCCAGCGGTATTACATGTGGAAATTCACAGAATACAACTAGCGTTCCTGAGACACAAAAGTACTTGTCCTTTTAGTGTATTCCTCTTTCCTTTATATGAATTGCAAAGGTACAAGTGAGAGTTTTTACTTTTACTTGAAAGGGGACCTTGCAAGTAGTTGCTTTGCCACCAGTAAAACTTACTCATCTTTATTATGTGAAGAGTTCCTGTCCATGCTGAGTAAGGCTGTGTTGCTATATAAATGTTCAATTCTAACTCATCTCCCATCCTTACAAAATGAAACAGTGGTTGCATACACGCATGGCAGCCCTAGCACTTCCTGTGCTCTGTAACATTTCCTGCACTGAAGCTGTACTTGTGCTGGAGTTCTGCTTGTTTTCTTTCTCTATCGTAATCTGCTTGAGGTCACATTAAGAAATGAATGAGTACACATATAGCACTGGAGGATTGCAAACAGGCAGTTCACCCTGCATACCTGAAGGAGTGTCAAGCCCACAAGCAAAACACACACGATACAAACCCAACAGGTGACAAGTTTGAGCCAGAGTCCTTTGCATTTAAAAAATCCTTCTCCTGACTTGGTGTGGATTTGGATCAAAACTAGGATATTATTCTGTACAGAAGCAAAGAGAAAAGAAGTAAGTGGATAAGGACAGGGATCTGCTGAGAAAGGCTATCCAGCTGCAAAATACGAAGTTCTGGAAGCTGTATAAGGATCTATATAATTTAAACAAAATGATAATCTATGTAATTTAAAAATGTATTGAAACTCTGGAGTGTATTTTATTAATATTATTTTAAAAATTGTCTTGAACGCTGGAAACTGCAATCATAGCTCTAGTGAAAAACAGCATTCTGGAAGGACGGAGATAGACTTTGAGGCGATACTTGTTATTGTCAGCATGAGCAGACTGTATTGTCAATAAATACAGAACCTGCATGTTAAAGGAGGGACTGTATTGCTAGAACATGTGGTTCCATGTAATAAATTGCTATTAAGTATATTAGTATTAATAGTGTACAAATAAGATAGGATAAAGAAAGGCGAGCCACTGCTATTGTAACCTTGCTTTGCTGCAGTGACGGGCACAGTACCAGATCTCCTCTGGCCCTCGTGTGAGTGTAAAATGCAGCCAGTTGATTTTTTATTTTTTATTTTTTTAAATGGAGCTTCAAAACTTTACACTATAAAAATTTTTCCCTGAGAAAATTGTGAATCTTGAGTAATACAAGATTTGTTTTGTCTGTACTCCCCTCCAGAAACAGCAGGGTCAGGCAGGATGGGCAGGATGAGTGCCTGTTGCCTGAGAGGATACTGACTGGCTAGAGAACAAGAAGCAGCACTGCAGAGGAGTGCAAGAGCCAGCACAAGAATGTGATCACATAGAAACTACCTCGATTCTCTAGCAGCCCCCTCATCTATGCCTCCTTTGGTGCCCTATTCTCAAATAACTGTGGGGTGGGATAACCATACAGAAGAGAAACCTTGTCTGTGCTATCCTGGCCTTACCCTGCCTGTTTGTTTCAGGTATGGAGCCGAAAAGAGCAGAAGCCCTCTTCAATGACAGTAAGTGAAGTTTTCTAAACATCAGAAATCTCTAGTTTTTAAAATTAGCACTAAGAGTCTCTGAGTATTTTTCCTGACCCTTAAAAGCCTTTTCTTATCCTCTTGTCTAACGAATATGACCTTGTACTTTACACAAATGAATGGTGCGTTTAGAAAACCTGCTCAGTCACAAGGAAGCTTGGGAAGACTGACTTGAAAAGAGTGTTGATGAGGTAAAAACCCCTTCTAAAAATGGTCTACACCCACTGCAGAGTTCCCTTGTCAATTTTTGTTTGGTTTTTGTTTGTTTGGGGTTTTTGTTTTGTTTGTTTTATTCTGTTTTGTGTTTGTTTTTTTTGTTTGTTTGGGGTTTTTTTTTGGTTTTTTTTTTTTGTTTGNTTTTTTTTTTTTTTTTTTGTTTTTTTTTTTTTTTTTTTTTTTTTTTTTTTTTTTTTTTTTTTTTTTTTTTTTTTTTTGTAGTGAGATATTCCTTCTGTTAAAAATATCAGCAATTCTGTGAGGAAAGAGCAAGTGCTGAGGGCTCTATAGAAATTCCCAGTGTTGAGCAGAGAGGAGACACATAAGTCGTGCGGCATAAGTCCCTGTGGCACACTTCTGCCTTCAGCAGTGCTGGTCTGGAAGGTGTCATCTTAAATGTAAGCCCTGTCATCAAAGATCACAGGACCTAGCCAGTGAGGGCTGAGCACTGTAATGTTCAGGACACTTGCTTATCTACTAGCCCAATCCAGTTGCCATTAGTAACAGTGAGAGCTTTTATGATGTGTCTGCTTAATTGTGTATTTGGACAAGCAAAGACTAAACCACTTTCTATAGGAAAACAAAGACCTTTCAGATGACTCCTAGGTATATGCAGTAAAACTGAGTGAGGAGGACTTGGTACTTTGGGCTAGCTGGCTGCTTTAATGTCAGGAACAACAGCTAACTGAACGTTGCATTATAATGTGCTAAAGGAAGGAGAGTCCTTATCACAGATTTGAGTGCCTTTTATATTTGAGCAGATTACAGTTAGAAGCAATCCCTAATATAAATGAATTCAAACATGTACTTAAATAGAATATTTTGTCAAGTGTAATCCTGCCTGCACAGGGCAGACACCCTGCGCTCTGTCTACCCAATGAAAAGTGCTAGAACTGCATCTTGGAACTGCAACTGCAGAATTTGTTTCATATATGCTTGTGTTCAATGCTGTAGCACAAGAAGTCATCTCCACCTTGCTCCCTGTTATTTTCCTAAACACATATTAAGTGGTGAGATTTACACCTGAACATACATGTACCATCAGCATGTTGTTTGATTGGTGTTTTAAGGATGGCAGCCCAGCAGAGGTATCCATCAGAGCCTGAGAGTGAGAAGTGCCCCAAAAGCTGGTAGAATGGCACATGCAGGAGAGTTTGGAATAATGGCTTTCTCTGTGCTCTCAGAAACTGGGACTCTGTTGGTTTTCTCTAGTGTGCGAGGGAGGGAGGACAGGAAGGAATTTGGAATGGCTAATAGCACAAAATTGTTCCTTATGGAAATATGATTGGTCTTCTCAAGGTGTTGCTGTAGGGGTTAGTTTGTTTTAGAGATGTTTTTAAGCTTTAGAGAAGGAAGTCAGCTTGTTTGGAGATAAAATAGCCATAAAAATCCATCTTTGCTTACAAGTTGGGTTTCTTTTACCTCTGAGAAGGTTTGCCCAGTTCCTTAGAAGCAGGCTGTCAACTTTTTGGGTCTGTTTTAGGTGCTGGTGTTCTGGGGCACTGATGAAACTGTGAGGTTTTCCCCTGTGTTTTGAACATTGAGTGCTCAGGTGGTTGGTAGGATTTGCATTTTTAGGATGAGTAACTGAGGATTACAAATAGCTTTCAGAAGGGAAAAAGGTTAGCGTAGATGGTCTTATCAATTATGATATATTCTGGAGTTTGTCTTTCACACAAAACTTTTGGTAGATTTAGATTTCACTGATTTCACTGATTTCCTCCTTCGTGGTTTTAAATCTCAGAATAGGGCACTCTACACCAAACCCATGAGTTTGTTGTGTGACTTTTTTTTTCCAAATTTATGAATAGCTTTAAATCTGGTGTGGTATTCCTGCCACTTTTGACTATGAAGTAGTTAACAGAATGTTGTGCAGATCCTATCAGTGTTTTGCTTCTGAGGACTTCAAGGGCCCTGGGGCTGGCAGCTCTTCAGTGATGTACTGCTGATTTCTGCTTTGGCCCCCTCCTGAATCACTGGGAGACGAGGTGTGCAATGGTTTGGACTGTGTTGTCACTACGCAATAATTCTTAGGTCTGTCTCTGTTTCAATGAATTGTGATAGTCCTGTCTGTCAACTTTCCTAATGTCTAGCTGAAATTGGGACCTGGATGAGAACTAATGGGTCCTGGTCCAGGTAAGATGGATTTGATGCTGTTTGGATGGGAGAAGTTCGCTTAAGCATGTCTGTTCCTTGAGGAAGTTTCTAAAGTTATGCAGGAGCTTCAGTTGCTCCTGAATATCTTGGGTTTAATGGCTGAAATAATGGATATTTTCATTTCTTTCTGGGTTTGGATGATAATATTTTTTGAGTCATGGATGTACACCATGCTGGAGGTATCCATGCCTTTGTTGTCTCGGATTCATGTAGTGTGATGCTGTTTGCTTGAAGTGCCTCTCCAGGTTCACTTGCAGACTGCAATAATCTGTTGCCTATTTCCAGGTGACATCTTGCTGAGGTAATCTGTGTGCATGCATGGTAAAACCCCTTGGCTCGGACCATTCCCATCTTAGATTTTTCCTTTTTTATGTTTTATGCTAATGACAAATTACCTGGGACATTAAAATTGTTGGTCCCTGTATTTGGGAACTCTCTTGGGTATTTGGTGGTTTTGATTCCTCAATTGGGCTGGCCACACAGCTAAACCTGAATGTTTGACCATGGTGGCTTTCCATAATAGTCAGTTGTTCATTTAGGCTTCTCTGGGAATGGGTTGTGCATGAGGAGCTCTGATTTGGGGGATTGGTGGAAAGTATGTTTTCTTGTTGATGTCAATACTATTAGAAAACTTAGTGTGTAATTTTACATGTTTTCCACAGCCATTGGCAGGAATCTTTACTAAACAGAAGAATTGCTAACACACTATTTCTCCTTTTTGACAGTCTGTGGATTACGGCAGAATAGATCAGTCAAGTCAATGGCAAAATCATCATCATTGCGAATAGTTGGCGGATTGTCTTCTGCAGAGACCGGGGACTGGCCATGGCAAGCTAGTTTGCAGTATAATAACATCCATCGCTGTGGTGCAACACTCATCAGCAATACGTGGCTTGTATCTGCAGCTCACTGCTTTAGAGAGTAAGTTCCCATTTTAGAATCTGCAGCAGAATGTGCCCCTTGGGTATCAAGTTGTGTGGCTTTCCAGATTTGCACTGCCCCCCTGTCTCTTTCTGGAGGGAACAATTCTGGAGGAGAAAAGTCAGGATTAAGCAGAGCTATCACTTGAATGTTTCAATGAGAAGTTAAAGACTGACCCTTTGGAGCAGAACTGGCAATTGTATGGTTGGAAATCAGTAGTCGCTTGGCATATTGAGCAAAGAAGAGCAGAAAAAGTAATGTGACTGAAATGGTGGAGTATTTGTTTCCTGTTGCACTACATATATCTTCAAGGTACTCCTTAATGTTACAGTGAGGTTGCTGCCAATAGAAGCTGTCAACAGCAGTTACCATCTAATACTCCTACCTCTCCATTCAGTTATGCGTCCCCAGCATTTCTTTGTTTCAAGCATGGCAATTGTGAAGCTGCAGGGCATTGTAAGATGTAACAGCTGATTGAACAGATTATCAATGTGCAAAAACAGTAACAGAGATGAAGAGTTTTCTAGCTGAAGAACTTTCTGATTTGGCAATGCCCTATGTTCACACAATGGTTAGATTAGGAACAAGAAGCAGGGGAGGAGTACAAGACCATGGCTGGGGAGGAAACACAGGACTGTCCTCTTCTAACAGCAGACCACAGTTCCACAGAAGACACTGCTATGGATAGTGAGGGATATTTTAAGAATCTAATACAGAGCTGGCTTGAAGGAGCTTTATAATAAACATGCTCAAGTCCCAAACACGTACTTACAGCAAAATACTTAAGAGTACTCTTACTTTTTTCAGCATGACTCATCCTCAGAAGTGGACTGCTACTTTTGGAGCTCTTCTGAAGCCACCAACCTTGAAGAGATCAGTCAAGACTATTATTATTCATGAAAAGTACCTCTACCCAGAACATGATTATGACATTGCACTTGTGCAGCTCTCTAACCGAGTTGAGTTTACAAGTAGCATACACCGTGTCTGTCTGCCTGAGCCATCTCAGACTTTTCCCTACAATATTTATGCTGTCATCACAGGCTGGGGAGCACTTACCAATGATGGTGAGTCCTGAGTCTGCCAGGTGACCTGCATGGTACAGAAATGGTGGCTCTGATCTGCTACTGAATTGATATCACTTCTGGAGCCATATTATATGGCAGCAAGCCTAATGCTTTGCTTATAAGCAATAGGTTTGTTTCATCATAAGCTGCAGTTTCTTGTTCTAAAACTAGAGTGGACAGAGCTACAACCCACTGAAGCAGAAAACAGGAAGAAGCCTGTTCTGTTTTCCCAGCCCTTCCATTTCATATTGAAAATTTTTAAGACAGGTAGTCCAGCCATGCATGTACTTATATAGCACCTAAGAAATATTTTCCCAGCACTACTCAGAAGCTTCAGATAACTCTGTGGCCTTTCAGATCAACATGCCCATTGAGCTGTGACTTTCTGACCAGGCCACACTAAGAGTAGATTTAGCAATGGAATAAAGAGGTCTATATTTCATATCATCTGCCCAAATTGCTAGGTAATTTGTGTTCCATGGTACTATATGGAACATGTATAAAATACATGGCTTTACACTTAAGGCACTATGTACCATGCAATCATTACTTTTGTCTTAATAGTACAGTTCCCAAGCGAATCTATGATTCTGCATAAATTTTCCTTAAGGACCTAACCCAGACAGATCAACAACAAAAACCTCTACATTAAACCAAGTCAAGCAGGTCCTCCATAAGAGTATATTAAACACTCTTCCTGTATCTTAACTACTGCAAAGTAATTCCATTGGTAAGTACCCAAACTATATTTTCTCTTAGGTCCAACTCCAAATACTCTTCAGGAAGCAACAGTGAAACTTATTGACTCAAACACTTGCAACAGAGAAGAAGTTTATGATGGGGACATAACACCCAGGATGTTGTGTGCAGGATACTTGGAAGGAGGAGTAGATGCTTGTCAGGTAATTGTAGCTGAAAATCAGAAAGGAAAATTATTTCAATCCTGATTGCAGTAACTGTGTGACCAAATCTTAATTGATGGAAATTAAATGAAATTCTGAACTGGAATTAAATTCTCACTGAAACGAAATTATGGACTGGATCATATCATAATAGATCTGTTGCAATGTGATCTTTGGTAACAGACTTGGCTCAGTGGAAGGAAAACTCTGAAACAAAGATAACTCTAAGGAAGCTAAGTGTAAGAGAATGGGGAGAAAACATGCATGGTTGCAGGTTTGCAAATGCTGCAAGGAAATGCTTATGTTCAAAGACTATTTCCATAATGAAAATGTTTAAAAATAGAATTTCTATATGTTATTTTTCAAAGATTGTACTCTTAAGTGCTGGTTCAAAACAGACCCTTTCTGAACCCCAGTCTTAAGAGATTTTTGCCCAAAGAAAAACTCCCTGCAGCTTAAGTCTGGGAAGCTCATTCCTCTGTTCCTATCTGGCTCAGTATTGAAGAGACCTAAGGAGAAGGGTGCATCACTGTTCATTTCAGTAAATCATTTTGGTGGAAGTTGAGGAATTTGATCTGTTGTGTGAGGATTGCCTTTCAGCCTATAAGGTTTCCAGTTTAACTATTATTACTACATCGTGCTATTAACAGTATCTGAATTCAGTCTGTGAAAACGGTAAACATCTTAGGGAGATACTATCTAACTAGAAGACCAAGTTCCTGATGAAAGCTCCAAGCAAAATGGAGCTCCAAGCTCCTTTTTAAAATGTTATTGCTGCATGTGACTAAAATAATTTTAGAATAGTGGTTACTGTTAAAAGGAAAAAAGTTCCTGATGACTTAGATTGCTGTCTATATTTCTATTTCCCTAAGAAATACGGTAAGTAAGAGGAAGAAGACAAGGCAAGTGGAAAGCAGCATTTCACAAAACAGAAGTGGTTTTTTTTGCTTTGTTTGTTTGTTTTACTGTAAAACTATGGAGACAGAGGTCAGGAGGTCCCATGGCATGCAGAAAAATGCCCCAGACTTTCAACTAAAGTTTCAGAAAAAGTGGATTCTGCACAAATGACAGTTCTTGAAATACTGCTTGCTTTTTTGTCTTACTGAATAGGCCCTCCTGTCTATGAAGAAAACTGTAATTTCTCTTCTGATCAATTAAATATTTTTTCCCCTTCCTCTTTCTCTAGGGGGACTCTGGGGGACCACTGGTTACCCCAGACTCTAGACTGATGTGGTACCTCGTGGGAATAGTGAGCTGGGGAGACGAATGTGCCAAACCAAATAAACCTGGAGTTTACACACGAGTGACTTATTTTCGTGACTGGATTACCTCAAAAACGGGCATCTAATTCCAAAGTAAAAAATTGATCTAACTACATAGACTACGTGTAACTCATATTTGCCTGTAATTCTGAAAAGTTATTTTTTTAGTATATATATTCCTATGTAGTTTTGGTTGAAGAAACTTTAGCCTGCAGCAAGTGCTTTCTTTGCTGTCAGAGATCCTATTCCCTTCTGAATTCATGCTAAACATATGAGATTGTCTGCCTCATCTTTGAGCTGTAAAACTTTCTCACCACAAATTATGAACTGATGTAATTGAACAAACATTTAAGCACTACCAATTACCTGCTTTATACATGCAAACATTTTCCAGGGGAAAAAAAAAAAAAAAAGAAATTTTTCTTCAGCCATGGTCAAGATCTGCAGCTGAACCTTCTTCCTCCAATGAAGCAAATACTGTCACAGCTGTGTTTCTAGCAAAGTGAACCCTTGATTATTATTCTTGTTAGAGACTATCATTTATACTGGCTCCAGCTGAGACCCTGGATGGTCACCTTTGTGTTAAAGGAAAAATAATTATTCACCACAAATAAACTGGAAACTACCTTTTCCTTTTAAGAAATAGCATGCTTTTCCAAGGGCATGCCAGCCAGTGGAAACCATCTCACTTCAAAGAAAACAATTCGTGATACTCTCTTGCTTCACTGATGTATTCATTTCTGCCATGAATGAATATGATCCTCATTATGAATTTCTTATGAGGATGAAGAGTAATTTCATACTAAAGAACAGTCCCAATAAGAACTTCAGAGTAAATGCAATCCTTACACACCAACTAAGCACTTTTCCTACCTCTGTGTATGACCTCTCATTGATTGCTGGTGGAAGGGGTTCCTCTAAAGCCCAGGCTTCTAATATGGGGATCCAAAATGTCACTCCAGTACTGTCCCCTGCAGTCTTTGAATGGCCATTGGACTGTGTAGGCTGTGAACGCAGGACTCACAACAGTCTGTATGAGACATGAATGAAACTGCAAGTCCCACAGCTGCACCTACTACAGTTGAAAATTTCGCTGAAGGATCCTGCCTCCCCCACTGCTCAGGACTGGATTTCTCCTCAGCCTTCCTACTGTGCAAGCTCTTCAAGAATCAACATCCTTGGGAATGAGATGTCTGGCATTTCTTGAAAACTCACACCCTGAATTATAAGTCTACATATCGATGGAAAAGTCTATGCTTAAGGCTTGGTGGTGGAGGAAGTTGTCATCTTATTATTTGGCTTCCTCCAGTCTTTCTGTATATCTTTTGAATTTTGGTAAAAGACAAGATGCCTTATCTCAGAAAGAAATCTAATGAAGGTTCTGGATTAGTTTTGGGTTTGAAACAGTAGTACCTTCATTCTGATTTTCCGTGTCATTATAAAATGAGAAGGATCTTGGGACAGTTAGCAGGATAGTCAGATGCAGCAGATCTATTTCCTTAATTTATTGATGACGTTTGTAATTTATGCACTTTTGAGTTGCTGCTATTTTTCAACTAAGAATTTACTCTAGGCCAGGTTCAGTTACAAAATAGAAACGTCATGGAGTTTTGAATTAGATCACCTGAAAACTTTTCTTCTAGTGTTCAAGTCCCTTTGTTTTTGAAAGCATCCTTTGTAAAGAAAATGACATCTAGTTTTTTGTGCCTCTTATTGTTTAGAAGGTGAAAATCATGACAAGTGCCCTTCCTTACAATCAACTGATGAATTCTGATAGAAAGCATACAGTAGTTCCCTTTCTTCATAGATAGCTGAGGCTTTGTTTTGCACTTAAATCTATTTTTTTTGCATAGCAAATGGAAGGGCAACAATAAAGAGGTGAGGCCTGCGAAACTGGTTCCTACCTCACACTGCAAGTGATGTGCATATGCAATACCTTTAAAGTGAGAAAGGCAGCCTTTATTTCAGATTTCCTTGTGAGAGGTGAAACAGCCAACAGGTGTGTGGGAGAATGCCTACCTTACTCAGGGAGTTCTGAGCCAGCCAGATGCACTTTTTTTTCATAAACTTTTTAGCAAACTGTCTGGCCTAGGTTTGTGTTATACTCCGTGTCAGTGTTTTATTTATGATGACTCTGTTTGTCTTCTGCCCTACAATAAAACAAAGATAATATTGTGTGATTAAAGAAAAAAATTTTTAAAAACCTTTTATTACTGTTGTTTAGATTTAGCACGGATTTAGACAATATAAAGGCAATATGTTTCATAACATTAAATGTATTTAAAAGCAACTGATCCTTTCCTGTCCTTTTGTTTTTGCTTAATAATAATCAAGCTAAAATTTGAATATGACACAACATAGACTAATCTTCCTTATTTTATATAAAAAACTATTCTAAAACTGCCATTCTCTATTCATTCCTGTCCTAGCAGTTGTTTTGTTTTTAACAGTGGTTGGAGCTTTACAGATATTTCAGCAAAGATAAGGTGAGATGCAGCTTTTCTAAAATACTCAAAAGTGAATTTCAGTTAAGATAGTGCTATGCAAATTTGAGAATGGATCTGAAGCTTCATGCAAGAATTCACCACCTTGCTTCTGCCTTTGGGAAAAAACCTTACCTTTGTGATATTGCATTCCTGGAAACTGGTTGTGGGGAGCTCTTTGCATCTGTTACCAATTCTCCTGAGATTTTCCAGATAAATTTAAAGCATCATGAAATGTGTTCCAAACTTCTGGTTATTCAAATTGAGTTGTCTGAGGCTTGTTCAATGCTAATTCTCAGCTTGAAGCAGAAGTAGGCAAGAAGAGGCTGATTGCACAAGGCCTAATCACGTGAGCAGGTCTGGTTGAATGACATCAATCTGTCATCAGGATGCCTTATGTAAGTAAAGCTTGTAGAAACGTCAGTTCTGTATCTGTTGTTCCTGTTAACAAATTAGAAGAGTTGAAAGCCAAAAGTGATTATTTAACCCAATGAATGTTTATCTGGCAACTGTGAGCCTGTGTTAGGGATGCACAGGCATGGAAAAGCTGTCTGGCTCTTGCTTTTGGAAATGCATTCAAGCACATCTCAATGTGAAATCAACTTATGTAATTGGTGCCTTTGTTTATCTGGATTTATCAACATTATTAACATGGTTTCTAGGAAGGTGTCACTTGCTAGATCATCTTTTAAGTGGCAAGATCCTTTGGCCCACCCCACGGGGAAGCTGGAGTCCTTTTAAATATGCCAACAAAACACTCCTACACCACATGTTGTGCCAAAAAGAGGAGACAAAGCCTTGCCAGGCAGCACCTTACTCCTTCAAGAGCTGATGGCAAGCCATAGCCTATGGCAGGATATTTTGAAACCCATTGAAGGATGCTGACGTAGACTTATGGTAATTTCTGAATGGGCCAGTGTGCTAAACTGAACTGTGTTTGCCTTAGTATTTTCAAATAATACATTTTTCAGGGGAAAATTACAAGAGTTTTGTCTGCTAATTTGTTTATTAACTATATCATTCAGCAAAACAAATGCACCCCCACGAAGTCCTCGCTTTGGAGTCCACATTAAGGAAGTGAAATTACTCCTAGAAGTCAGGAAATTAAGACTGGGGGTGGGGGGAGTGGGGGGAAAAGGTGGCTTGGATTGTCCCACCAGATGGAAAGGAGGTTTACAGCTATCTCAGCTCCAGCTCCTTTTGAAAATCCTGTCTCTTAAGAAATAGTCAATACCTGCATGCAGAATGAATCTACAGTGGTACACATAAACTGAAGTTACAGACTTGGAACATGAGTAGGCTTGAGTCTGGAGGTGGTAGTGTTCCCCTGGCCACAGTCACATGCTGAGCACCGCTTCAGCAAGTCAGTAAACTGACAGCTCTGCTCCCTACCTTTTGCCAGTCTCAAAAGCTATAGCTGACTTTAAAACAGTACAAATATGGAGTTGGGAGTCCCTTTAAAATTAATTTATTTGATGAAATTTAGTAAGATTTTAATGCTATATATATTTTTTAAGAAGAAGGCTAAGTGGAAAAAGAAAAGTCAAATGGATCCAGATGTTTCAAATTTTGCATTCTTGGAAAATTAGGGGAAAACCCTGTATATTTTTTTGATTGGGTACCATCAACATAGAGGGTTCATGAGTACATCTACTCATTGATACTTCTAGGAACCAGTTTCTTCGGCTTGGGTAAACAGAATCTGTCCATTATTATTTGGCAATTTATCTTAGAATGTCCATATTCATGGTTGCAGTGATGGTCAGTCTTGGCTCTGTTACTATTAAAGAATTAGGGGAGAATTAATTGGATGCTGCTGTTTCTCCACTTAGGCAAAAGGCTTGTCAGTATTTGCCATGACTGTGCAAATTCTGTTTCATGTGAGATGACTTTATGGAAATGGATTGTTGTCTTCAAAAATGTAATGACTTCGACAGAAAGATGGTAGGTAGCAGATTTCTTTTATTATTATATTTTAGGACACATTTGACGAATAAATTCATGAAAATAAGGATGATTGGTTTAACCTTAAAAGAAAAAAAAATTAACAGGTTCATTTTTTAAGGAAAGAAACAAACAAAAAAATCAAAGGCAAAAATCACTGACAGGACTAAAAATTAGCCAAGCAAGAAAACCCCCCCGGAAGCTGATCTCTTTTTTGCTGTCTTTAACTTCCTTTCATTTCCTCCTGCACCCCATGGGCACAAGGACTCCTGTTAATTCTGTTCATTAGATGCATGCACTCTTTGAAATTAATATATCAAAATAATGGAAGCAATTATTGTATTTTCTGACTTTTTAATGTATTATGTGAAAAAGCTGCTAAGCATGTACCAGCCTTAGGATCGATTCCTGTAGTGGTAAGAATTGCGTTCTACACCCTTTATCCCGCCTCTCAGTCCTGCATTTCAGACTTGCAGTGGCCTCTAGTGGTTCTTTGAAATTTGCCCGCAACTTCTCCAATTCCTTCTGCTTGTCAAAAGAGCAATGTAGAAGACAAGTGCTCTCACTTGATGCTGCCAAAGCATAGCCCAGGTCTGAACGAGCACAGTGTTGTCCAGCTGCTCTTAGCCTTTGATACCGATCCAGTACAAAGGCTGTGGCTGTTGTTGGCCTGAGGTGTAAATCAGGGGGGTTGCTAGAATTCTTAATAGAGACAAATGCCAAAATAATGCACTGGATGCTCACAAAGAGGTCAAAACTTGGGTCTTCTTAGCCTCAGAAGTTCTCCAAACCCCTAGATACAGATAAAGATAAAATATAAAGAGCCTACTTGCCTTCCCCTACCCCTGGCCTTGCATACTGTAGGATGCAGTAGTTAGTTGGTTTGGCTTTTTTTTATTTTAATTTTTTTTCTGAAGTTATAAATATTATAAAATACAAGGTGACTATTCTGTATACGCTGCATGAAATGACACTGTTCAGTGCAAGAATCCCTCTCATTCTAGGTAAGATGTGCTCAGAGTATCAGAATGATTTAAACTCCTCTTGCTTACCCCAATGATTGGGGTAACCAAGAAGTCAGGGTTTAGGGTGAAGGGAAAGTAAAGTGCAAAACGGGAAGGAGAGCAGTGCTGGGACCTTAATCAGAGTCTGGGAGAGAAAATATTTACAGGAGATGATGCTGGGTTTATGAGAATGGTGTTGAGGTGGCAGTGGCTGCAGTGCAGTGACTGCGGCAGCTTGCTCTCTCCTTTTGGTTAATTGCAACCAAAAAGCCAAAGAGAAAATGTTTCCACAAGCCCATATATCACATTGCCACGGGATGAACTTTGGTTCTGACCGCTCCTTGCCCAATCTTTTCCGCGGCCTTGGATACTCCCATTTCCCAGGTTGGCTCCCGTGCAAGACGCAGAGGGAGGTGCCTCAGGAGCAGGGCCCAGGCGCGCTCTTCATCTACAGTGGTCATGCTTGAACATAGAGGGAATTTATTTATTTACTTTTTTATCTGCCTATTTATTTTAGGCGAGTTACTTTCTGCGCAGAAAATACTGGGCTTTTTCCCAGCCCCCGGGCGGTCCCTCATGGCCCGCCGGGTCCGCCTCCTCCTCCTCCAGGCGGGCGGGGCGGCCGCAGCCCGGCCCCTCATGTCGGCGCAGGCGGGGAAGCGCCGAGGCACCGGCGCCGCCGCTTCCCTCCCCTTTCCGGGCTCTTAGGTCGCCGCCGGCCGCGCTCGGGCCTGGATCGCCGCGCCAGGCCGCCGCGGGGTGAGGGCTGAGGAGGGTGGGCAGGCGGCGCTGCAGGAGCGCCCCGAGAGCCGCGGCGTGGAGCGGGCTGTGCAGCCGCCAGGCTCTGCCGGGACCCGCGTCGCGTTAGGGTGGGTAGGTTTTAGCAGAGCCGGTGGGCTCTGCGGGGTTCCCCGCGGGAGAGCCGAGTTGTCGGTGTCCCCCCACGTTAGCCCGGCTGGGCGGTAGCTATGGGTCTGAGCGTTCTCTCTCTCTGTCTCCACATGAACAGGGAGCCTGCATCGGCTGGGATCGGCCGCTGGAAACTCTGGGTAGGTGGGATGAGGCCAGGCCTCTCTGCCATCCCAGCGTGCTGAACAGCAAGTAGTTGCCTCTGGTTCAACCTGCAGTAATTGGAGGTAAGGAACACTGTGAAGGCAACTCACTGCTGCGTCTCCTGTGCCTTCGCTGCTCTTCAGGGCATCTTAGTCCTTCTCCGTCTGCCCCTGGGCTATGTCGCACCAACATTGCTTACACAGTTAAATACAAGCCTGGCATTAAAACTGGTAGCGTTGGCTTTTAAAAGGAAATAGATAAGTGTATAAATGTTGAGCCTCTGGTAAGAACTAGGACATAGTGTTAGAATGGCTTTTTTACGTGCATTTATTTGAAACTGATTCAATGCTGGTTAAACCAAAATGAGAAGTACAACTTCGTTGCAGGAATACATTAACCAAAGTTTGTCCTAGAGTCACTTGACAAGAGCAGCATTAAATTGTCCTTGTGGAAGGTGTTTTGCTGTACCTGATGGTTATACTGGCAGCATCTCAGTGCTGTAACTGGGAATGCAGGGGGAGAATAGGGACTTAAAAAATACATGGGAAGAGCCACTATTAGATGAGTCTGTGTGTTACAGGTGGTGAAAGTTCTCTTGTCGGTTGATCACACAGGCTAATTGTTTACAAAAGACTGTTTGGGAGGGCACATGCATTGTGATGGCTGTGAGCAACCACAGCAGAGGAAGCTGAGTGTTTTTTATCCAAGGGTGGATCACCTTCCCCATGCCTGTGCCACTACTCCTTTTATGTGTGGTAGTCTCAAAGTGCCAATGCTCATTGTGGAGGAGCAGAACACCTCTGGGATTGTTGCTCTGGTCTGTTACAAGGTGATGCCATCTTGCTTTGAGTGGAGCTTCCAGTATTGTGTCCCGGGCAGTGACTGAAATGAAGGCTTCTACTGAAGCCTTACTGTGACTATAAGCTATGGTGTGTTTGTCTCTGACTTGAGATCTGGGTCCTAGGATGGTCTGGTAATGGGCATTGCTTGCCTTCAGCCCTTATGCAGGGGCATGGGAACTGCACTGGAGTGTGGGTTGTAATGGAGGTGCCTCATGTTGATTGTCTTGTGTGCTAGCTTATGTGTAGCAGTTGGTATCCACACTATGGAAGAGCTTAAGTGATGAGATCTGTGGACCGTTGTCCTGTGTAACTCTTGTCTTGCTGTGCTACTTCAAGGCTTTCTAAAAATTAAAAGGATAAATTTGGGGTCAGAATGTTGTAGTCTCCAAGTTGTGACAGACTGCAAGTGCTATGCTTCAGAAATGTTAAAATGTTTGCCAAAGCCACCTGAACAGTAAATAGGAGTTGTTTGAAACCTGTTTTAGGGTATATCTGTGCTCTCGAAGGAAAAAACTCCTTAGTATGCCTGAGCCTTTACTTTTCAGTCTCTTAGGAAATAGGGCTATCAGCTTTGTCTGGTTTCCAAGGCAGTTTATAGGGTGTTGAAATTAGATGTGTGACCTGGAACTTTAGCTGTTTCTGAAAGTATACATAGGGGCTATTTTGCTCATCCTGTATTTCATGGCAGTCACCTGCCAGGTTCGGGAAGCACTGAATTCCCTGCCTGCATAATTAAGAAACAAGCTGCCCAGAGGCAGTTTATTCCTAATCCTGGTGCTTCGTTATCACCAACTAAACAATGAAGAAGTCCTTGCTAATGGTTGAAAGCCTCAGTAACACAAATTGTTTTTCCTTTAAGGCCTATCAAATTGTTTTACTGTGTATCTTACTTAAATGTTGCATTACTTCAGATCTTTGTGTGTTGATTGCTTCAGCTAGCTAAAGCAGTTACTCATTTCCTAAGGATTTTCAATTACCAAAGAAATAATACAGTATAAATGCCTATTTCTTGTCATTCGGGGATATCCTATCTTCAGAAATACCCACTCATCAGGTAGATGCACGTTGATCACCTTGAAGCTGTTAATATAAAATGAAGTTGCACTTTCAGTAAATCTAACTGTGACAAACAAAAGAAATAAGTCTTGCATTCCCTCAATGGGGAAATTAAAATATATGTTTGTATTTTGAAAGCGTTTATCAAGGATTTAGGGTTCTTGTCTTCTAGCTCCTGTGTGTTTTCATTGCCTAAGTGCTGTGGTGGTCTACAGGCTTTGAATGTTCAAAGTGATTCCTTTGTAACATCACTTTGGTGTTTTCAGTTCTTCCAATGAGGAACTGAATGGGGCAGGTACCGGGTGCCAACTATGGAATTGCATCCAATATAACCTGTTTCTTTCCTTTTGTAACCCTTCTAGTGTAAAGAAATCACATTGCAACATGGCAGCAGACTCTATGGAAATTGATGATGCTTTGTATAGGTAAGAATATCTGATTTTTAAGCTCCTTTCTTTTCAGGAACACTTCTGTTGCATGCAGTGATGTCTAAGATAAGGCTTGAAAACACTGTCTACTGTCAGTTAGTTAAAGATGTGTGTACTTGTGCTGCTGTGTCTTCTGTTTTCTAAGGCAAAAACTTCAAAGTGTCCAGCCAGTGAAATAGAGGCCACTTCTTTCTAAGTAAGTGGTGGGAACTGGTTGAGTTGAAGATGCAATCCATCTTTCTTTAAATTGTTCAATTTTTGGTCTCAAAATAGGTGTTTTATGACCATTATTAGTATTTGACCAGTAGAAAGCATGGGTAAATACAATGGAGTTGTACTGAGTTCCAGCAGTACCAATGATATGTACTTTTTTGAAAACAGGAATAATACTTCTCCTATTTATAATATGGATTTCTTTCTGCCAATAGCTTGTTTCTGCTTTGGCAAAGTAGATATTCCTCTCTTTCTTGTTCCTCATCTTCTTTCACTACCTTCTTTTCGCTTTTTCTATGTTATGTAGTTTATCACCTTCATAATTTCATTCATTCTTTAGTCTTTGCCATGCTTCTCAGTTCTCATAAACATCATCAGTATCTCTGTTATCCTCCAGACTTCAGAGTGTTGGATTTTGAAGGGCTTTTTGCAGATGTAAAAAAAAATAATTGTTATTAATATTATTTAAAATTGTTAGTTGGGAGTGTCTTGAGATCACTTGGCATGGCAAGAGTTCAGAGAACCTCTGCTGGTACAAATGGTGTCCCTGTAGAATGAAAAGCTTATTTGTGTATTAAAAAAAATTTTAAAACCCCAACTCGTATACTGAACAAATGGGGCTTCTCTTTAATTCAGTACAATGCTTCTGGTGTCGTATGTATCACTTCACTTTTTGTCAATAGTCTCATGAAAGTCATGAAAAAGGTGGTGTTTTTATTGGAAGTTAGAAGTCTTTCAGAGTTCAGGATCTGACTACAAAAGCTCTCTGATTTGAAGATTTCTGATAAGTAAAAAATTCTTTTGCTTGCTTGTGTCTTCGATAGATAATTCCAAAAGCCTATTATCCTGAAGAAGTTTTGCGCTGATTTTAAAATGAAGAGTTACTTAATTTTCTCTAAAAATCTGTCACCGACAAGCTCTGTACTAAATGCATTTCACTATATGGATTTTGAGTGCAAATATTACATTTGATCTGTATTTATTTCCTGAAGCACTGTAGAGTTCAGATACACAGGTTATGTCCTCAGTTGTGTGTTGGATGTGTTCCTATTGCAGTTATTGGGATAATAGAATAACTGAAAACATTTGAACTATTTTTTTCTAAAAATGACTGGGAATTCTTGACTTGCTTTAATATGCTCTTGACTTTGTTTCTGTCTTGTTTTGATCTGAATTTATCTTTGCTGTAGTCGTCAGAGGTATGTTCTTGGAGACACAGCAATGCAGAAGATGGCTCAGTCCCATGTATTCCTGAGTGGTATAGGCGGTCTTGGTGTGGAGATTGGTAAGTTAAATAGCATTTATTTAAGGAGACACCAAGTACACCTAAACATGCTATCCCAGAATACTTGTAAACCTTAATTTTAAATATAATAGGCATGTCTGAAGTATCTGCGTGAATTTATATGTGCATGCTGCATATGACTAATATAGCAGATGCAGGCAAGATCCTGGACTTAGCTTATTGTTTTAACTAGAACAACATTTCAAATTTTACTTTAAAATGTGCTTCCACGGGTTGGATTGCTTTACTCAAAATC
The DNA here is from genome assembly GCA_013399695.1 of Formicarius rufipectus. Classification (NCBI taxonomy): domain Eukaryota; kingdom Metazoa; phylum Chordata; class Aves; order Passeriformes; family Formicariidae; genus Formicarius; species Formicarius rufipectus. The sequence continues at coordinate 30,531 of VXAU01004795.1, read as the reverse complement.
TTGTGTCTTATGTGAAGGTTACAGTGCATAATCCAAGTTACTCCTTTAGGCAGCAGTGTGAATAAATATAATACAGGAACAGCTCTGGCCCAGATTATCCCTGTATAGGAAATGGGAGGGTTGGGAAGTAGAACAGTACATTTTGGTGAAAAATACTGCCCTGGTGCAAGAAACTCCTTAACAATTTCCCCTACTCTTTATGAGCAATACTTGGCTTTTTCCTACCTGAGGTATTTGCCCTTAAATTGGCTGTAATGGTTCTCTGCACCAGGTACCAGAATAGTCATGGGATTTTGCAGTTTATTGTCATTAGTATCTCTGTAATCACAATTGTGGGATGAACAGCTGACAAATGACAAATGTAGAGAGTCTCTTTAACCTTGCTCATGTTATTTTGCTTTCAGTTGTGCTGTAGAATGCTTGAGCCAAATGTAAAAGAGAAAAAAACCTTAAGCTATGAAGTTCTTAACTGTTACATACTGTTATTTTCCACCTACATAACTATCCAATTACAGATTTGCAAGAAACCTGCACCAGTCTCTCATTCTGTTTTTGTTTTGTTTCAGCCAAAAATATCATTCTGGCTGGGGTAAAGGTATGTAAAACAGTTCTGTGGTTGAGTTTTTTTGGGTGAGCATGAGAAAAGGCACAACACTACTAGGTGGTTAATCTTAAGTTTCTGAATTCATTTTTCAGTAGAAGGATTGCAAAACTTTGGAGAACCTGAGGGTGAAAACTTTCAATAATCTAGATGTTCTAGTTCTGATATGGTCAGAATCTTGCAGTTCTGATATGGTCAGAATCTTGCATTAATATTCTGTGCACTCTGAAATAGCTCGTAGAAAATTTTAGCCAGCTGCTGATCAGATATTGAATCCTTTTGTCCAAAGTGGCTCCTCCTAAATAGTGTGGCATAAACTCAAAAGCAAAGCTATTCAAAATACCTTATCCTCTTTTGTCATCCATTGTCATCCTTTTGCATAGATGTTTGGTTGAGTGTTTTAATCCAACAACTACTTTTGTACTGCTGGGATTAATTTTATTAGAGAAGCCTCTTAAAACTCTTTCTTCCAATAGAAAAAAAGCTCATGAGTCTTAATTTTCAGATCATAATTGCATCTGTATCACAGTTTGGCAAAAATCATCCTTGATACTTAGATGCTGTCATCACTGCAAACTGTGAGAAAAATGCTTAATGAAGTGCATGTTGGAGATGTGTTTCTGTCTCTCAAACAGTAAGAGTTTTCTTGGGAAAGAGTTCGGAAGAGTTTGTTCTTACACATGCTGCAAATAAATCTTCTGCAGTGCTGGTCCTCCAGCATTTTATATGGGGCTTAATCCATCATTTTGGGTGCTGTGATCATTTATATTTCTTCCAGTGAATGCTTTTTGCTGAACTTTCTTAGGCTCTTACAGTTCATGACACCAAGCACTGTACAAAATGGGATTTGGGGATCAACTTCTTCATCCATGAAGATGATGTTACTAGTCAAAGGAACAGGTTGGTGAAGTCTTTCGAGTGAGAGAGGACTGACTTGACTAGGAGTTACAGTTTCATCAATATCAAAAGTAACTTTTCCTTGTCCAAGAGCCGCTAATACATATCAAATACCTTTTAAACCCTTTGTCTGGAGTTGCTGACTCTGGGTACAGTGCCCAGGTAGATATTAGAGAAAGTCTAAATTTGGACTGGGGTTCTGAGCTTCTTGCTATTGTGAGCTTGTAATGTACTGTGGGGGACCAGTGTACGTTTCTTCCTTGGGCTTTCTCAGCTAACCATACAAGACTAGGCATCAATCATGACACCAGACCATCAATGAGTCCTGTTGAATGTTGAACAGGGCTGTTTTCCTCAGAGCTGCTTGGAATTTAAGTGTGACTAAAAGAGTTGATGACTGTTGCTACGGGACTTAATGAGGGACTCCTATAGGGCATGTGTGGTATGAAATTCTGTATTGAAAATAAAATCTTGTAGAGATATAAAAAAATTGAAAGTTGCGATTCTTTCAGGGCTGAGGCCACACTTCATCATATTGCAGAACTCAATCCATATGTCCACGTAGCAGCATCAACTGTGCCACTAGATGAAACGACAGATCTGTCTTTTCTGAAGCAGTACCAGGTATGTCACTCTGAAAGCAGTTGTATGTGTATTTTTCTCGGAGCAAACAACTTGTGTTTTTTAATCAAAATAATTAAAATGAGAAATTTTAAAGTACATTCTGAGGTTTGTAAAGAAAGAAGTAAGTCTTGTATTTAGGCAAGTGAGAGTGTTGTGCTTGCTTTTTCCAAGGCTGAAACAGTGGGTTTGTGTTCCTAACACTTTCTTATGACACTTAGCGAATTTACTATGACAGTAAATAACAAAATGGACTTGCCATACAGTTTTTTTGGAAGGTGAAACAATGACCTTCTTTTGGAGCTGCATAGCACAGATGCTTTACATATATTCTGTGTGCTGTATTCCAGTCAGTAAAAACTCAGGCTGTATAATTAGAAAGATCATTTACGTATGTATCTACCGAAATATAAGTGCCTCTGTGGTGGAGTGAGGATTTTGCAGTTGTTCTGTCCATTGTCTCCTGCCTGTGTGCAGGAGAACAGTGGGGAGCCTTTGCTGTATGACTGGCACTTGTACACAAGCACACCAATAGGACATGTATAACTGGAACCCAATCCTATCTTAGATATTAAAAGAAGGCTTGTAGAAAGCGAATGTCTGCAGTTCTAAATTCTATATATGAACACCAGGACTTGAAGCTTGTGCAGAATTCTTGGTGTGCACTGATGACTATCATTTGTGTCTGTTTTGCTAGCTTTAATCTTAAAATTGAAGATCTATATTTTAGCTGATATTATCCATAACTGTGTTGATAAATACTGTAATTAGGTTTTGAGTTTCACAGCTGTAGTAATAAAAAAATAATAATAATTAAAAAAAAACCAACAACAAAAAACCACAAAACCAAACAAAAAAACCCAACCCAAAAAAAGAATAAATTTGCAGTTCCTGCTCTTATTAATTTTGTTTCCAGAACTTGTGGAGCAGTAACCAACCTGTTCTAATGAGAAAAATTCCTCAGGGCTACCATCTCTGCTTTGTGTAGGGGATAGGAGTCAGGATACCTTAGTAGCTCTTAGTACTACTTTTTCCATAGCCCAAAGGTGTTGACTGCTTTCAGTGTCTTAGAAGTATTTCTGTCCTTGTTCACAGTGTGTCATATTGACTGAAGTAAGTCTGTTGCTTCAGAAGAAGATTAATGACTTCTGTCATGCTCAGCAACCACCTATTAAGGTAATAGAAAAATGGAAACACATGAGTATTCTGGACCTCCAGAATATTCTTTCCAAAAAGTGAGAAAGCTGGTTATGAGGTATATATAGTTCTATGCAGATGGCATGTTGATGGGACACTAGGAGTTTTGGGAATACAATGTACATGTGTCTGGTATTATCTGGATGCCAGCACAGGTAACCATAGCTTGGTGCTTAATTGAAAAAAAAAAAAAGTGTTAAAGAAATAGTTTTCACTGTTAACTCAGAATTGTTCAGAAAGAATGTGCTCAGACTGAAGAACATGCTGTGGCTGAATGTAACAGTAGTAGGAATGGCAGTATTTCACTGCATATTGGTGTTACTCCTGTTTTTTGTGTATAGGTTCAGAAATACTCATGCAGGTTCAAAGTCTGTCATGAATGCTGTGCTGTTGTAGTCAGTGGTCTGGGTACACATGACAGGTTTCCACTGTAGAAGTTAAACCTGCTAGTCTTCAACAAGGTTTAATGTGAGGCTTCATTCCTTTGACTTGTGCTATTCTAGGGATACTCATGATTTTAATTTTCTCTTGTAGTTTATCAGTGCAGATGTATGTGGAGTATGTTCACGTTTGTTTTGTGACTTTGGTGATGAATTTGAAGTGCTGGATACAACAGGAGAGGAACCAAAGGAGATCTTCATTTCAAATATAACGCAAGTAAGAGATAAAAGTTGTTGTGCTGCTTTAGTGTTTTTTGTTTGGTTGGTTGTTTTTGTTTTGTTTTGGTTTTTCTTAGTAATTACTTGCCACTGACTTTTTGAAAAAGCAGTTTAAAATTGGCAGTATATTAGAGGCAAACAAAGTTATTTTGTTCTCGTGTCAATCAAAACCAGCCATGCCAACATTGTAGAGTGTACTGATGCCGCCTGGTTGTTACTTACTATACAACATCATAATATTGAATTTTTCTTTTTAATTGGAGAGAAAGAGAAAGAAATGAGATATAGAGAAATTTAGGTGTGGGATTAGTTTAAATATTCTAAGCCCTGAAATAGGCATGAAAGTACCTCTTTTTATAAGAAACTGCAATACTTAAAGAGGACTACAGGAAGAATCAAGGGGATTGAGAGCTTGTTTTAAAAAGAAATTTAAGAGTTTGTTCTAATGTACCAAAGTGGAAGCAATGAGAAGAGGATATTATTGCTAATGCTTCCAGTATAGAATGTTAGCATGTCCATTTGATCTTATATTTTTGTTTCATAAAGGGAAATTACTTTAGGTCCTTTTCTCAACTCTGGAAGTACAAACAGTCACCTGATTCATCTGGCAAATCTTTTGTCCTATCTCCAGTCTAGATGTAATACTAATGAAACTCAAAGGGGTTGTACAGCAATTTGGTTGGTTTTGTTCTGGATTAAGGCTCATGATGTGATGATTTGGGTAGCCTGTTCTTTGATACCTTTAAAAGGGAATGGATGACTTGATTGTTCTCATTAGTTCAGTAAAGAGTACACAGTTGAGTTTCATGGCTTGTGCTGACTACCTGCCAAGTCAAGGAATAAATACCTATTTGTATATATATCCTGTGGTTCATCATCTGATGCTTGAATGTAGTTGTACCTTGCTTTCATTCTGAAGTGTAAAACTGATGAGAATTAAAGCTCAGTACCATTAAGTGGCTTTTTTCTGTAGACAGGGTCAAGGTGGCACTCTGTCCCTAAATCAGAGATGAACTTTCTTCTGTGGGCTCCTTTACCATTGTTCATTGCCACAGAGAATGTGGTCCACTGTAATTAAATTTTATGCCACTTAACTGAAATTTTTCGAATACTGGGAGCTTGGGAAGGAATGGCAGGAGACTTTACAGGCTAGGCTTGCTTGCAAATCCAGAGTTACAGCCTGAGCTGCACCACAAGGATTTGATGAGCTGTCTTCAAACAGCAGTGAGGTCTCTGTGTGTGGGATATTGGCATGACATCTGGTAACAGGATGAGATGATGTCCAAGAATCCTGCAAGTGTAAGCTTGTCTGTGATCTGCTGAGGCTGTCTCCTGTATGTTGATGTCCATCTTTGTAAGCTTTTCGACTTTCAAGAATGAGTTTGAGGTGTCCTTTTTAAGTACATCAGACAGAAAGGAAGCATGGAATAGTAAGGACCATTCAAAAGACTTTATTTCTTAATGCCTGTGAAAATTTCTTTGTACATATAGTCTGGTTTTGGTTTGGAAAAAAGAGATGAATTTGCTCCTATTTCGGAACAGGGCAATGAATTTGATTGGTAAGAAACAACAAATGCAGTTTTGTAAACATGCTGAGAATGGTAAACAGTGAAAATGAGAAAGTTTGTGTTACAGAAACACTTAAACTGAAAATAATAGGACTGAAAATGTTGTCACAGATTGCTCTCTTACTATGACAGAAATGAGGTGGAAAAAGTATTAGAGGCTGCAGTTTCAGTAGACAGAAAGCCATGTGCCTACAATAAAACATGACCTCTTTGCATAAGACACTTTCCTCCTTGCTAGCTTTGCTTTTTTTGATTGCAGTCAAATCCTGGTATTGTCACTTGCCTTGAAAATCATCCACACAGGCTTGAAACAGGACAGTTCTTAACCTTTCGGGAAGTTAATGGAATGTCATGCTTAAATGGATCCACACACCGAATAACAGGTAAACTTGCTGACTCCTTTGTAAGGTATTTATTTTTTGGCCTGGTTTAGGTCACTGTAGTCTTAGCTGCTGAAGCCAGAGGAGTGCTGGATGCAGACTTCCAGTGACCTTGCCCAAAAAAATTGCTTTTTGGTGCAAAAGGTCTTCCTAGTGTTGTCTTGACTCCATTTTCCTTTAGTAAAGTCTTGCCAGGTAAGGAGCCAATGGAAATGCTTAGCTAGTGGAACCTGATTGGCAGCCTCTGAGCTGATGAAACTGGTTTGGTTTCTGGAGAGTCCCCGAATGCCTGTGCTTCTGTCATGGTTTTGGATGCCACTTGTGTGCCACTGTTTGTCTTGTACGTTTATTTGGGTCGCGATTTAAGTATACAGTGATACACTGACATGGCACTTTTTTGAAGCATGATTTTGAAGTGGTTTCCATGGTTTATGTCTACTGTGCTTTGTTTTGCTTCATGCATGTCTCAAGGCATACTAGATTCCTTTTGGATGCTGAGGAATTTCCCAGTTCTGAATGACTGTTTGTTTGAAGGAGAAGAGAGAGCGAGTGGGTAGGAGTTGGTTGGTTGTTTTTAACTATTTTGTGGTCTGAGACAAAAACCAATACCCTTGAAACATGTGGCTAAATCTGTTTTCTTTGGACCCCTCTGTTTTTGCTGGTGCTGATGCTGTGATCAGTTCCTTCCTCTTAATCATGGCCTAGCTTCTGTTTTCAATTTTCCATGAATTAACAATTATTGTGATTTCTAGTTTTGTATAATTATGCTTCACGTGTATGATGGGGAAGATGTGACTAAATGGTCCAGCTGCCATTTTTTATTGTCTGTTGTTCTAGTCACAGGGCTAAAATACTACTCTGAGCAGTATTCTGAACACTGCTGTGCACAGTCTAAATAAAACAGAGTGATTTCATTTTTGTTACAGAGCTGTGGTCATCAGAATTCTTGTTAAATCTGCTGCCACTTAAAAAAACTCATTTCATAACAGATCATGTGAAGCTAATACTTTAACCCAGAAACTGGCAGAGGGACAATCCTCTTAGGAGGATCAGCTGTGTTTATTCTTTCAAAGCAAGGTTACACACTACAGAATTACAGAACAAAAATCACTGGTGAAACCCCACTTTTCTGTATCTAGAACTGTAGCATCCAATGGCACATTTTATAATCAGTCACTGTTTATTCTCTTTTCAGTGGTGTCCCCTTATTCCTTCAGCATTGGGGATACGTCAGAAATGGAGCCTTACTTACATGGAGGTATAGCTGTGCAAGTGAAGACTCCCAGGATGTTTTACTTTGTAAGTGTGTGCTTGACACACTGGGTTCTTAAACGTTAATGGTCTGAGCACTGGAAGCAGAGTTCAGCAGGTTCATGGTTTTGTTACCAGTGATTTGGGTGTACGCTAACTTTATTGGATGAGAATAGTGACACTGATTTACTAAACCACAGAGAGTTGGAAATACTTGGAAGTTACCTACAATTGTAGAGAAAAAAAATAATATTAGGTATCCCATCTCTGTGCTGCTGGGGACTTCATAAAGGTCTGTGAATATGTGATTTCTTGGTGGCCACCTGAGAGACAGCTGGGTGTTTGTGTAAGGGGTCTTGCAAGACTCATGGTGCTGTGTACCTTTTTGGACCTGCAGAAAGTAGATCCTGACTGCCCTCAAGTGTTCTAAAAAGCTGGGAGTGAGAACCAGCTGCTTCTGATGTGAGAGTGTGCAGCACTCTGCCTTGTCTCTGTGAAGCAGTAGCTTGCTGTTCCTCCTGAGTGGGGAAGTTCTACAGGTAAACAGCCAGTTGCTGATAAAATCTCTGGTAACAGACCTCAGAGCAGTTTCCTAGAGTCATGGAATATCCTTCGTTGGAAGGGACTCACAAAGATCATGGAGTCTGACTCCGGGCTCTGCACAGGAGTGTCCCGAAAATCAGATAAGTTTAAAGATGAGTCTTACCATTAGGATGTGAAACATCTCTCTGACCTTTCTTGATAGAACTTGCAGTAGATGATTATTTTAAGCATCCTTTTTTGATTAATAGTAGAGAGTATGAGCAATGCTAGTAAGAAAAGATATGTATTTCTTAGTCTCTACAGAAAGACTCTTGTTTTGTCAAGTAGCAACAACTCTTGTGTTCTTAAGTAGTGTGGTGGTGTCATGAATTTTATTTTTGCAGGAACGATTGGAGAAGCAGATAACAAATCCTTTATGCCTTGTTGCAGATTTTAGCAAGCCTGAGGTAATTAGCAGTGGGGATTTGGGCATAAGTTCTCTAATATTAAAACGTTGTAATCTGTAGCTTTATATTTAGCATAAAATCATTTCCTAACTATTCTCTAGTAGTTAAATACCATTTTCAATTGTGAAGGAAGAGTGAGGTACCAGTTTGTGTACTCACACAGAACAATATACATTATTGTTTAGATCACCATAGAGACTTGTTAACCATGATTTGCACCAGCTATATTGTAAATGCACAGCTCAGCCACCTCTGCTGTTTAAAATCTTAGATTTTGATAAGTCATTAATTCAGGGGAGTGGACATTTTGCAAGTGACACAATGATTTTTTTTTCCCGCTCTATTTAATTATATTTGATTGATAAAAATCACACTGCTGTCAAAGCTGGGATAATCATAAAAAAGGTTTGTTGGAAATGGGAATTAATAGTGTAAGAATATATTTTTTTTATTTCTTTGAAAAAAAGAATTCAGAGATATTTTTAAAATCTGAGAGGACGCTAGCAATATTTGCCTCTAACACAGTTTTCATTAATGGACATGGAAGGCATGCAAATCTCTGGCTGATTAAAATCTTAAACTAAGCAATATCGATCTAATGATTTGGTTTTGTTTGACAATATAAGGTCTGATTTACCTGTTAAGATTTTCTACTTTTCATGCTTACTGCTGGGCTCTGTTACTGATGTTGAGCAAAATTCAGTGCGCTGTAATATCTAGTTAAAAGAAGATAACTGCATTTTCCAATTTTGGCACTAAATTCTTTTGGGGGCTATTCAGCTGTACTTAGTTGAAATGCCTGCTAAATGTGCTTGAAGGGTGTTGCATTGTGACTGAGTAATACTTTTTGTAAAAACATTAGTATAAGGTATTTCAAATTCACTTTTTAATGCTATTTAAAAACTTTTTTTTAGTGTTATGGTTAAGAGACAAAGAAGTGAAATAGTAACAGGAGAGTTCAAATAGTTGCTTTTGTTTCCTTCATTTTTCTCTAGTTTGTAACTGATGAACAGTTGTTATTGTCTTAACAGGCACCGTTGCAGATCCATGTTGCCATGCTTGCCTTGAACCACTTCCAGGAAAACTTTGGTCGCAGACCAAACATTGGGTAATGCATCAGTTCTGTGTTTGCTAAGCCTTGAATCAGACAGATCTCTCTTTTTATTGTAGTTACTGATTTGATGTGCAGCAGAGAACCTTATCTGTCTGGTACTTAATAGACAACATAGAAATGAAAAGTTGAAAACTAAATGAAAAATGTTACCTATCGCATGGCTGGGTGTGTAATAGGGCTTTCCCAATGTAGTCTGGGCCCAGGTAGACAGAAAAGGCTTCTGTAGGAAGGTCTTCTCTGGTCTATTTCTTTTTTTTTTTTTAACATTCAGGGTTTAATATGGAAAAGTCATTTCAGCTATCCTGATTTATCTTGTAGTTTATCGGTTTAAAAAAACCCTGAACATTAAGGATTTCATTTTCATTTTCAGTGGTTTTATTCAGCTGTCATTCTTGATGTGCATGATTTTGAGCTAAATGAGACAAAACTACTTACAAAGTATAAATCTTAATACTGTACTTACACATGGACTTTTACACTGAGACTTTTACACTTCTTGAGCTAACGCTAACATTCAGAAGTACATCTTGAATGTTCACTGTTAAAGACAGAGTAAATTTTCAGACTTGTCCTACCGTATCCGTTGCTTTTTTTCTTCCATTGATCATGCTACTAGAAGAACTTACTATTTCTACCCTGGTGTCTAGATGCCCTCAGGATGCTGAGGAAATGCTGAAAATAGCCATGTCTGTAAGAGAAACACTGGAAAACAAAGTGAGTAAAGAATCATTGTCATGCTGAGTAATTTTTTTATGTGCTTATTTACTTGCCTAAAGATCATGCTTCAGTGGTTGGTCCTTGTTCTGGTCTCCATATCCATCTTTAGATGGCTCAGCTGGCTTTCTGAAGGCCATGGGAGGGAACAGAATGGTGTTTCAGCGTGGGTTTGCCTGAATGTTCACCTGACACAAAGGCTGAATCATGCTGCTATATGAATCCAGTTTTTAAACAACTGCATGTAACAAATACAGGGTATGTGGTAGATCAGTCTTAGATGGAAGCCTTTTTTGCTAGTCACAGTGAAATAATTTGCCTGTCTTTTACTGAAGAAGAACGATAATCTGTGAAACTGTCAAATACTGACTTGCTCACTGAGGGGATAAATCTGTTATTATGTCTTACTTTTCAGCCTCAGATGAATGGTGATGTGGTAAAATGGCTGTCTAGGACTGCTCAGGGATTTCTACCTCCTCTGGCTGCTGCAGTGGGTGGTGTTGCTAGCCAGGAAGTCTTGAAAGCAGTAACAGGAAAATTTTCTCCATTGCAGCAGTGGGTAAGGCTGTCTTTGTTTTTGGATGTGTATTTTGACATGTTATGAATGGATAATTATGTGTAGATACTGTATGATCAAAATAACCTAAACAACTTGTATAACATGGAAATAAACAAAAAGACCAGAGACTTAATTTAGAAAAAAAACCCAAAATGTGTTTGTGTGTACAGTAAAAATGCAGTCTGTTTTATTTAAAATTTTTGTATTTGGAGTTCACACAGCACATCGTTTTTTCACACAAGGAAAAAGAGCATTGGCTTGTCAGTGCATGGCTGCAGAAGTGTCATATAGGGCACATCTAAGCTTAAGCTACTGTACATGAGAGCAGTACTTTCAGACTTTGAGGATAAATAGCAGAGTACAGTTAGATTAAAAAACTTCGGTCTTCACAGTTATCTTTGGAGGCCTACCATGTCTGTCCTTACTTGTTTGAGTGAGCTTTTTCCCCCTCTGTGTCCAGATGCTTTTTCCAATCTACTACAATTAGTGAAGTGAGCTGTAGGGTCCCAAATGCTAGGTATTATTCCACTGACAGTAAAAAGTTAGTGCTTCTGTTGTTCAGAGAAAATAGTTTTTTAAAATAACATGAATGTTTTTCACAGTTTTTTTTTTTTTTCTTTTTTTCCAGCTATATATAGATGTGTTAGACATTGTTACTCCTCTAGAGAAGGTGGGCTCTGAAGAATTTCTCCCACGGTAAATATAAATACAATCTACTGGCTTATGTGCTGTTCACGTCTGAGTCTCAAGTGGGCACAGAAGATATCTTTTAAACTTAATTCAGTGCCATCTACTGGTTGGACAGGTTTGGGGTTAAGAATCTATGTCCTATTTGAGCATGGAAGGAACAGGAATAAAAGATTCCATCTGACTTCCTTAGTTATGTTAAAGTGCAGTTTGGCATCAATGATAAATGGCAACTTGCTAGTCTCCTGTTTTTGTCTCCTGTGCCTGTGTAGGGGAGATAGGTATGATGCCTTGAGGGCTTGTATTGGAGACTCTCTGTGCCAGAAGCTCCATGATTTGAATGTTTTCTTGGTGAGTATGACTGACATACACTTTTTGCAAATGCTTTGTTGATCCAGCTAATGTCCACTGTCTTCAAAATAGTGAGAGCAGCCCTGATGTGTGCCACTGGAGAATAAATGGTCCAAAATTTTAACAGGACTTCTGTTATACGTTTTTCCATTGCTTTCACTGAAATTTCTGATTAAAATTGTATTTTTCTTTAGGTTGGCTGTGGAGCAATAGGCTGTGAAATGCTAAAAAACTTTGCACTTCTTGGTGTTGGTACTGGGCAAGACAAAGGATTGGTAAGTCACCTGTTAATCTCACTTCTATTATTAAAAAGTAATGTGACAAGAAATAATTAAATAATTAAACTACTAAAAATATTAAAAGTCTAAGTATTATTTCACGCTGCTCACTACATAGAGGTACAATGGCCTCGGCACAGAGTGGAAGAAGTGTGCAGTTAGAAACAGAACACTCTCACAGCAGTCTTGCTGTATTTTGATTTTAAAACAAAATTTAATCAGTCAGAATCGGCAGAGCTGTTAACCAGAGCTGAGGTCAACAGAAGTGATTTGTTTTGGAAAGTGTCTGTAGACATTGCATCAATACCATTGCTCAGTGCTACACTTAATTGTAACTTCAGCTGTTGCTTTTGCCCTTCCTGACTTAGGTTACAATTACAGATCCAGACTTGATAGAGAAATCCAACCTGAACAGGCAGTTTCTTTTTCGACCTCATCACATACAGGTAGACTTTCTTATTGAGTAAATTTTCTGGACTATTGTCATGTTTTCTTTTCCTGTGTCCCCGCAGAGAGCTGAATTGTGAGTGTCTGTACTTCTGGCTAGAAAAGACTTAAAGGCTGTAATGAAATCCAAGCTTTTTTAAAACAATACCTAGAACTGCAGTGGCATCCCACTTATCATTGGTATCAGTTGAGCAAAATGGGATTGTCTAATCTCAGTGTGTACTGGGGTCTTTGACTAATGAAACCTCTCAAACTCAACAATCAGGTGGAGACTGCTGTGTTACATTAGAAGCTGCCATGGGTTAGTGTGTCAGAACCGCTTTATTCTGCCATTGAAATTCAGGTAAAATAAACCAACAAAAAATAGACAGTGCTGGCTGAATTGTTCTCAATAGAGCTCAGTAGTGCTACTGCTGATGGAACTTCACCAAAATTGCTATCTTCTGACTTAACTCAATCTTCATTATGATGATAAGTAGCTTTGGGAAGAGAGAAAAAAGTACATTCAGTAAATACATGACACAGCTGTTAATTCCTTAGAAGCAGAGAGAACATTCCTGTACATGCAAACATGGCACGAAATCAAAAAGGTGGCTCAGATCTTGACAGCTATGTGAAAAAAGGTTTCCCTTACCCAAAACCCAGCAGCTTAATTTTCTGCCTCGTTTGTGTGTAGTAAATCTGGTAACTGATTACACTTTGGATTGGTAGGTAAATGGAAGGTGAACTCTGCAAGCTTGCAGAAGCCACACTGTCTTGAGTGCTGATCCCTAGATAACTGAATGTAGTATGGCTAGAAGTGTTAGGTAGGTTAAGAACTCTATTTCAGTTTAGCTTCTGAAATTGGCTTTGTATGGAATACCTTGCAGTAATGTCATTATTCACAGGTGTTTGATGTTTATGCTACATAGACATGGACACAGTTACTAATGGGTTTGTCCTCTGACAGTCAGAAACTGCTCCTTTCTTAGGGTATTTTGAGAGCATGAGAGGCAGCATGTGGCATCAGTTTGTGATTCAATAAACCTTTGCACCATTTAAGCACTTTCACCATGTGGTTTCTGACACACTACTTTAAATAAAACTGAAACTATATTAATAGGGTATTTATCAGTGAGGGAGGTATATGATTAAAAAATGTATGTTTTGCATACTAACATTTCTGTCAGTGAATTGTTGTTTGATCAGCAAATTAAGTTGGTATTTCTGTGTCTCGAATGTTCTTTATCTCCATATTAATGTTTATATATCTATGTGTTCATACCTTCAGAAATTTAAGAGCTATACTGCAGCAGAAGCCACTCTAAACATCAATCCTTCCATAAAGATTGACTCGGACATTAATAAAGTTTGTCCAGCCACTGAGAACACTTACAGCGATGAATTCTATACCAAGCAAGATGTGATTGTAACTGCCTTGGACAATGTTGAAGCAAGGAGATACATTGATAGGTAGGGTGTGGAAAGAAAGCAAGGGCTGCTTTTCATGTTCCATGCAAGCTCCGCTTTTCTGCTCTTAGTCTTTCTGACCTGTAACTGCTTGTAAGATCTGATAGGAAATTCTTCAGATTTGTTCCTTTTAGAGATACAGCCTGGGAGAAGGAAGAAGTTTAAACTCATGGTAGAAAAACCAACTCTGCTGTTGTGCAGCTGCTACTGTTCATATAGCAGAGAGTCTTGAAGTGAGTTCTTGAGGATTAATAGCTGTTGAGTTCTGGTGAGGAGGAGAATACTGTGGCGGTCTTAAGGTTGAATTATTTATGCATAAAAATATGTATTTAAATTTAAAAGAAGGGATGTTTCCATTTAAAAATAATTTCTAATGCTCATAATCCACATAGATTTATAGTATCCTGATCTAAGTTGAATAGGTCTTCTTATTAATCTGTTATTTTCCTGAGTTTGGTGTAAGCTTTCCACTCTTCTGAGACTGCCTAAAGGCGACTCTGGTTACACTCCAGTAACATCTGCAAGGCAAGAATGTTGTGATTACACTGTATGCTGATAGTCTGTGTCTTTCCATGTCAGTCGTTGTGTAGCAAACCTGCGTCCTCTTATAGACTCTGGAACTATGGGAACAAAAGGACACACGGAAGTTATTGTGCCACATCTGACAGAGTCCTATAATAGTCACGTAAGTGTTTTAAGACTTGCATACCATCTGTAGCTAGTCCCGTAATGCCCTCTGATTCTTTAATCATTTGTATGTCTGTCTAAAGTGGCCCATTTGGGCTGCTGAAGAACAGTATTAGAAAATAATTACTTCCTTGGTTTCTGAGGAACAGCTCACAGGAAACAAAATTTGAGTGGCTTTTTACAAGCATACATAGCAGTTCTGTTTGAATGAGGAAGGGGAAAATGAACTGTCTAGCTCTTGCAGTATTCCTGTTTAAGTTCTTAAGGAATGGCCTTTATAATGTAGAAATTCACTGAATGAGAACGCTGTGAAATGGTGCCATGTGGACACAGACAGGATTTTGAGCATCCTAACTGTCTTGCTACGGTCCATAAAGAAGTCTTTTGGGCCTTGAGTGAAAGGGCAGGTTTCATGTTGAGAGTGTATGTGAATGTGCACTGCACATCTTGGAAAAACTGGCTGGCAATCTTACCCTTTGTTTGTGTTTCAGAGTTCAGTTTTGCTTTCCAGTGCTAAGTTGAGACTATTCTTCATAAAGATGAAGTGATAATGTTAGTTCTCATAAATCAGCATAAGTAAGCCATTTTGTATGTTATCACAGCAGAGTTTTAAATTTGTAATAGTCTAAAAGTTCTCAGTGCAATTATCAGCAATAAATTTTAATAAGCCTGTGTTTACATGCAATACTCCTTAATTATAGCGGGATCCACCAGAAGAAGAAATACCTTTTTGCACCTTGAAGTCTTTCCCAGCTGCCATTGAGCATACGATACAGTGGGCAAGAGATAAGGTAATGATATAAGCTTACTGGAATTCAGCGTAACTAAATGTGTATTTGGAAAGGTGCGGATCTGATACACTTCTTACAAAATGCCATAATTTTTCATTTTATTCTACAGTTTGAAAGTTCATTTTCTCATAAGCCTTCATTGTTTAACAAATTCTGGCAAACCTATCCATCAGCAGAAGAAGTTTTACAGGTAAGGGGATTTTCCTGGGCTAAAACTACTTTAAAGTTTTATAGATTTCATTTCTACTTAAGTTCTGTGAGATTTGGGTTAGTTTCTGACTTTTTTCAGAAGACCTGTTGGCCAAGTCATTAGCTGATCATCAGATGAACAGTATTTCTGATGTGTCTTATAAATAAAAGCTTCTCTAGCTCATGTCCTCTCTACATGATGTAGAAATATCAGAAAGACTGAGGCACTGCTAGTGTGTGATTAGTACATGTCACACTGATATGTATCTATTTGGAAAAAATGAAAGGAAGACTGTGTTTTAAGTGAATTTAACTGTGTAATAAGTTAGATTCAATTATTTACTGTCTTTTCTTTTGAGTCTGTAATGGCCTGTAGTCCATAGGTCTGGGTGGAAGTAAATTGAGCAGACCACGGCACCTGGGAAAAAACCCAGTAGAGAGGATCACATAAAAGAAAATATTTCCCAAAGTGACCCTCTGTTTCCTTTAGCCTATGCATTACTGAAAACATATTTACTGTTTGATTGGATTTGAAGGAATCTTGTCTGTATTAACATTTTTGTTTCTTTATCTAGAGAATAAAATCAGGAGAGAGCTTAGAAGGCTGTTTTCATGTTATTAAAACACTCAGTAGAAGACCTCGAAGTTGGACTCAATGTGTAGAACTAGCAAGGGTAAAATTTGAAAAGTATTTTAGCCATAAGGTAGGTAAAACCTGTAAATGAGGTGGCACTGGACTGATGAGAATTTTAGAAAACTTCGTAACCCATAAGTAGATGTCCAAGTTTTTGCACTCACTTCCATTTCTTCATAAATAATGAACTGTAGTTGAAACTTAAAAATGCTGCATCTCTTTCTACTGTAGCACTTCTGTGTACTCTATATACTGTAGCACTCTAGTAGCTCTGTTCAGTAGTCTTCAAGCAGTTTTCTTGGCAATTTTCTATCTTACTAGGTATTGTGTTTTCCAGGGTAGCAGGATTATCAGATGCCTTTCACTGAAGGACACCAGATTTTTGTTTTCTGCACTAGACTTTGTTACTGAATTTGTCTTCATAACCTGGTTTTTCTCAAAGATGGTCCAAAATAAGAGCCAGTCATTCTGAGAATCTGGTCCACAGTGTTGCTTAAAGTATGTAGTTTTGTAGGAAAGATGTTTATCAGTAACATGTTTATTAGTAACCATGTCTGTGCCTATGGAAGCCCTGGTGGTAATTGTCACACTGATAAAATGTTACACTTCCAATTGTGAATTCATAGGCAGTAATCCTAAAGTGATAATGGAGTGGGGAAGATGCTTTGCTTCTTAGATTAAGTGTCTTGCTTCGACTTTATACAGATCAAGTAACACTGTCATCTTTGTTCCGTGAATGAATGGGCAAGTCAGTCTGTCTAGTAGTACTTGTCTTTAAGCTGTCCATCTTGACACAATCAGGTTATGATTTACTTAACTCTTTAAATGACCTCAGCCGTGTATTGAGATTTCACATTATTACTAAAAAGAAGGTTTGATTTAGTGTGGTCATATCAATCTGTCTGTGACAAATCACTAAAGCTTCTCTGACTCTTCCTCTAGGCTCTTCAGCTCCTTCATTCCTTTCCCCTTGATACACGATTAAAAGATGGAAGTAAGTACAAATGCCACTTTGTGCCTGTTGTGAATTCATGGAATACATCATGTGTTGCTGTACTTGTTTCCTTAGGATTTCATCTTGAGTCTCTCTTCTTACCAGGTTTGTTTTGGCAATCACCAAAGAGGCCACCTTTCCCAGTGAAGTTTGAATTTAATGATCCTTTGTAAGTATGATACCACTATGGGTGCTTTATAGATGTTTTATAGCATCTATAAAACTTGCTCTCTGTCAGAAAGTGCAAGGCAGTGGCTTTAGAGCACTACAAGTTGGACTGATGTTGATGGGTATTAGTGCATAGTCTTAAAAATCTGTAGCCGATTTGGTGAGTTGTCTCATACTTTCAGTACTCATAAGGGATCAGAGGGTGCTGTGGGAAGTTCTGACAACATCTGATGTGAAATGGGTTAGAAACCCATTTCATGTCTTCTGTGACTACAGAATTTTACGGAGTTGTCACTGTCATACTTCCCTGCCTCCATTGTCCCATGAAATGCAAGATGTGCCAAATTAAATTGTCAATTAAATGACCTAGTGGAGGGACTCCTTCTTCATCACAAATCAGGTCTGATCTGGATGGCTTGGGCATTACAGATAATTTTGAAAATTAATGCTGTTGAAGGACTGAAAAGCACTTACCTGCTGCATATGTACACGTGCTTTGAGAAATTGTCCTGATTGCCTTTTTTCGTTTGAGTGAAAACTGAGATCATGGCAAATAAAAAAGTATTTTTGAGCGAAGCCATTTATTGTCATATTGATGTCATGTGAATAGTTGTTTTCTTGACTGCAAAGGTTAAGAAAATACGGTTTTCATTAAATAACTCTTTATTGATCAAAGTTTGGTTAGTTTTGGGGACACCTTTTGAGTCACCCAAAATATGCCATTTTTTTTCTACTGTGTGCACTGAAAGATGTGTTCAAGATCTCTTTGAATATGATTGCAAATTTTTGGACTACTGAAGCAAAAAGCCAACCAAAAGTAATTATCCTTCTCTTTTCTTTAGGCACTATGGTTTCATTGTGAGTGCAGCAAAACTCTTCGCAACAGTGTACTGTGTTCCTTTCACAGAAAAGGTAATCCATATTGTAACACTGTTCCCAGAGTCTAACTTGGATGTATGTATTCAGTCTGGTCCTGCTGTCTGGTTGCCAGTTTTTATCAGGAACTGATTCAAGTGATTCTTGAAGTAATCTGTCCTTCAGTACTGGCTGTTCAGCAATTGCTTACATTTTTCATCTGTGTTTAAATCCCTAATCTTGAGAAGAAATGAGTGGTGTATTCAGTATTTTCAGTAAGCACCAAACTTGGGAATTGTTATTCTGATGCACCTATTTCCTTTGCAGTATAGCTACTGAACTGAAAAACATTTTTTTTATTAAATGTCTTAGCTATGCTCTGGGGATTTTACCATATACTACTCGCAGCCTCTGTGTTGCTTATCCTTGTTTTTTTTGTGACCCTTTTCCTTTTCTAATTGGATCTTCCTGTAAGCCATGTTTATGCTTCTGTTTGGTTTTCAAGTGCTAGGCACTTCACACCACTCTGGTTGGCTGTGGTAACTGAAATGTCACTTGATATTTTAATGATGATGATTGACTGAAACATCACTGAATATTTGTGAGATTTTTTGAGTTTGATATTCTTTGAAATGCTACTGGATATAAAATCTTTTTGTGTTGATGCAAATTTAAATTTTCTTCAAAACCATTACAGGATTTGTCAGAGGAAACTATTTTGAGTATTATTTCAACTGTGAAGGTACCAGAGTTCACACCTTCAAATAAAGTAAGTGTGATATTTAGTTTAAAGAAAAAAATAAAATAGTTTGCAAACAGTGTTCCTCATTTCCAACTACTTATTGCATTAAGCTAGTGAGAAATAAACACAAACTGTGTTTTGGGGAAATATGAATGTGGCATGCAGGACTGCTTTAACTTGTGTATCTATGTACCAGATGCTGAATGGAAAACAGTGGAGGGGGGATTGCCTTTTTCAAATGATTTTAGCATTGTTTTCCATGCATGAATAGGATTGTAACTTTGCAGCTTTCTTAAGTTTGCAGGAGTCTATACTATTTTAATAGAAGTAAAATTTTACTCATAAGCAACTGTAGAGCCATCCAAGACTAGTGTCAATTTGTTATTTCTTTCTAACTAATACAAAGAAAATGTCATTTCTCGTATGTTTATTTTTTAAGTGTTAACTTCAAAATAGCTTAAGAATTATTGTGCAGGGGCTAGCATTTGTCATTACTTAAAATTAGGAAGTATTCCAGAGTGTTTTCATGTCTTCTTGCACAGTGTTAACACTTGTTTCATGAATGCTTGTCCTATGTGGAAAAACTGGTGTTTTGACTTTGAATCACAGATTAGTTGAGGTTGGAAGAGACCCCTGGAGCCTGCCTAGTTCAAGCTCCTTGCCTCAAGCTGGGGAAGCTAGAGCAGGTTGTCAAGGATTGTATCCCATTAGATTTTGAGTAGCTCTGAGCACAAACTTCACAGCCTCTCTCGGCTACCTCATCCAGTGTTAAACCATCCTCACAATTTTGGTTGGGATGTTTTTGTGTGTTTTTTTCCTTTAAAGAATTTTTGTATGTTTCTTAGGGAATTTTACGTGTTTCAGTTTGTGTCCGTGACCCCTTGTGCTGTCCTTGGGCACCAGAGAGAAGAATTTGTCTGTGCTCTCTGTACTTTCCCCTCATCAGATATTTATACACATTGATAAGATCCCACTGACCTTTGTCTTTTTCCACACTGAACCATCCCACCTCTCACAAGCTTCTCCTTGTATGAGAGATGCTCCAGTCCTTTAATGGTCTTTGGTGGACTTGCTCCAGTAAATCTGTGTCTCTGTTGAACTGAGGAGGAAAGACAGGAAGTTTAGTACACTTGACACTCATGCTGTATGAAGTTCATATATTTTATTACTCAAGCACTGCACACGCTTGCAGGTTGTACAGACTGATGAAACTGCAAGAAAACCAGATCATATTCCAGTCA
Organism: Formicarius rufipectus; assembly: GCA_013399695.1. Lineage (NCBI taxonomy): Eukaryota > Metazoa > Chordata > Aves > Passeriformes > Formicariidae > Formicarius > Formicarius rufipectus. The sequence continues at coordinate 10,468 of VXAU01004795.1, read as the reverse complement.
GCAGTGAGGATGAAAGAAATGCTATTTTCCAGTTGGAGAAATCTATACTATCGAATGAAGCTCTGGAAGGTGAGTAGCACGAACTTCTGAAACCTCATAGCTTAGTAATTATTGTCTTGCATTGACCCTGCCAGTAGTGACATTCAGATCTTTGGATAAAGCAGTTCTGTAATTCTGCAAGAAGCAGAGCTGATGTCTAAAGTTTTCTGAAGCGCCATGCAGATATCTGTCGTGTTGCTTGACATTACCCTATGCTTCTGTATTTCTGAGATTCCTGCAAGTTTTAGGACTCTCTGTTACATTTGCATGTAATTACAGTGCTGATGACAGAGAGCAGGCAGCAGCAGGGAATTGAACTCTAAGGAGTTAAGGGGTGCTGGCTAAATCCCAGGTGGGCTGAAAGTGATTCTGGTATGAGAAGGCTGAGAGTTAACTACTTAGAAGAATCAATCTGAAATTATCCTTAATTGTGAAGTCTGTTAGAGTTTTCCTCAGCATCTTCTAGATAAGATAAAATAAGGATTCTTAGATCCCATTTTTGTGCCTGGCCACATGAAGAGGTCATTGGGCAACAACTATGTGGAAGCTTTTTTAGCCCAAGAACACAGAGGAGAAAGATTACTTTATCTCTAATCCTATGGAGTGTCCACCCAAAATTCTTGATTCTTATGATATGAAGTCCATAGAGAAATGGTTGTAGACAAACAAAGCTTATAGAGGGAATTCTCATAGGATGGAGCTATAGTGAGATGGTGTGAATAAGAAACATCCATAGGACTGTACAAATGTTATTCTTGGTGTTGCAAGGAAAATAAAATTGGGGACCTCTGTTGATACTTCTTTCATTACTCACTTTTAACAAGTGGTTTTGATAGGGACATTTCTGCTTCTAGCATAGTAAGGCACCAAGATCCAGGATGTGAGATTTTTGATTTCTTAAGATTCTAGTTCCTATAAACTATGTTCAGTTTTCTAATAATAATTTTTGTGCCTTTTTTTTTTTTTTTAATGAGCAGCTGACTTGCAAATGAAGCCCATATCCTTTGAAAAAGATGATGATAGCAATGGGCATATAGATTTCATAACAGCAGCATCAAACTTGCGAGCCAAGATGTACAACATTGAACCAGCAGATCGGTTCAAAACAAAGCGCATTGCAGGAAAGATAATTCCTGCCATTGCAACAGCAACTGCTGCAGTATCAGGGCTGGTGAGTATGCTCTTTAAATGTTTATCTCTTTCTGTTACTGTTTCTTGCCTAAAACCACTGTTTTGTGGGTATCGGTGCTAATCCAACAGAGCCTCATTGAAAGAAATGGATTTATTTCTCATGTCCCAGTACAAAAAGTCATGCTTGGTTCTAGTTGTGGTTGTTGAGGAACACATTCAGTGCAGATAGTTCGGTGTACAGCTGCAGTGCCAGCTGAAGATTGAGCTCCGGGTGTTGAGAGCCCCAGGCAAGAGGCTGTGAACTTTGCACAACAGAGGGCAAGGGAACATGTGACTCCAGCCAGGTGACTGGACACCCAGAGGCACAGGAGCTGAGAGGACTCAGTCGGAAGACCCCAGACTGTTGCACACACTGACTGTGTGGGTACAAAAGTCCAGGTAGTCCTTTGTGTTCAGGGTCCCTCTTCAGAGGCTCCAGCTTGAGCTGTTACTCTGTTGTTGCACCCATGGTAAAATTACTTAAAGGAACCGGAGGTTTGAGACTGCTGTGGGAAACCCAGAGATGAGCCAGTGTGGAAACCTTATCTGACTCTGAGAGTGGGATGGCTAGCTAGTCCAGTGGGACACCTGTTGAAAAGCTACCTGCTGTGAAGGAGTTTTGGCCCCTGCACTTAAAGTCTCTCGTGATGGAATGTGACTGTCAAGAGTGGCTCCTGGATGGTCAGACAGGGAAGTTTCCTTCACATGATAAGCCTTTGGTGCTTTTATTTTTGATTTGCTGGACACAAAGAATTGGAAATCAGCATTTTGGTTTGTTTTCTGCCATAAGTACTAACTCCTATCAGAGTGCTACTGCCAAGAGTGGAGAGGATCTGTTCACATTAACTCATCTCAAAAGAACTTCACGCTTTGTGGAGGCTTCTTAAATTAAACAGCTTTTGGAAGAGTCCTATGTTGGGAACACTTTTGAATATTTTAAGTATTTCCCTTGGCAGCAACAGAATTTATTTCTGTGGCATAGTGGGGTGCACTTCCAGGTGTTACTTATTCTGCCACTTGTACAAAGGCTGATCTCATTAACAACTTTCTCTGTAGTTGGTGGCCTCTTAACTACACTAGCGGTGACAACACAGTACCTAAAACCTAATAAATAAATTCTTATTTACTGCAGGTTGCACTGGAACTCATCAAAGTTGTAGGTGGCTACCCAGCTGATGCATACAAGAACTGTTTTCTGAACCTAGCCATTCCTGTAATGGTCTTTACAGAAACTGCTGAAGTAAGAAGAACAGAAATCAGGTAGGAAGGACAGTGGCAGAAGGGCAAGGGCAGCATTTAGAATCCTGCTAATTGATGCTGAGAACTTGCTGAACTATTAAAACAAGTGTGAAGTTTGAATAGTTATTAAATCCAGATAACCAGATTAAGGTCTTACGTGCTCACATAACAAAGCTGTGATAGAACCACTGTTCATGGCCATGCTCATATTAAACATTATAGATACTCAAAACTTTGTTGTTGTTGTTTAAACTTGGAAAATGATGAATCACTTCATGCTTGCTACCAAAGTAATCCTCTTAATACTGCATTGCTCAAGAACTTTGGAAAATGCAGCATGTACTCATCTGCCCTACTTTAAAATACAGTGGTTTTAAAGGATTAGTTTTGTTTTCAGTGGAATCCATTACTTGTGAAGCTTTAAAGATCTACGTAAGTTAGATGTGTGCCATTGTTCTTTAGAAACATCTTGGACGTGCTTTTGCATCTTACTCAATACAAGATCTATTTTTCAGTAGGGATGAAAGCTTAATAACTTCATTGTCAGATACGATGTTTGTTTGAAGCTCTTACTGTGTCTTGTGCTTAGCAAGGTCAGAGGCCTGGAGAAACAGCAGCAGAGGGGGAAGAGATTTTTGCTCGAGATAAAACAGCAGATCGCTGGAAGACATGGCATTGCTTCAATATGCCTTTAAAGGAAGGGCCTGAGTTCACATTCTAAAATAACAACCTTTCACTTTTTAAAACAGAAATGGGATCTCCTTTACCATCTGGGACAGGTGGACAATTTATGGGAAAGAAGATTTTACTTTGTTGGACTTCATAAATGCTGTCAGAGTAAGTTATCTACTGTACTGGGTTAGTACAAGACAGGAGGAAAGGGTTTTCTTGTTTTGCATTTTTTTGTTTGTGTGGGTTTTTTTGTTTGTTTTTTGTTTGTTTTTTGTTTTCCTTTTCTGTTGTCAAGTTATTGTTTAAACAAGAATGGTTTTAATAATAACTAAATGGGAATATCTCTAAGTAGGCACATATTATCACACTCTTTGTTAATTCATTTGGCTCTGATGTATCTTAATAAAACTTCTGTCAGTGTCCATGCATTAGCAAGTTTTCTGGTTGGGATCCTATGGATTTGAATAATCAGCTGTAGTGTTAGCAGCAGACTTGGGCAGCTGTTCTGGTCCTTTAAAAAGTTTTAATTTGTGAATTCCAGGAGAAATACGGAATTGAACCAACTATGGTTGTACAAGGAGTCAAAATGCTCTATGTTCCTGTGATGCCAGGCCATATAAAAAGATTAAAGTTCACGTGAGTATAACTGGAAAATGGATTGAGTGATGCAAGTGCACATTCAAATTATGCTCATTGGTTGTATCAGAAGAATGTGCCTGACAGCAGTGTTTTCTCTCAAAGTGGTTGCTAGTCATTAATATTTTGGAAAGAAAAAAGATAATTTTTCATTTGGAAAAAAAAAAATAAAATAAAAAAGAGAAAGTCAGTTAACTTCCATGATGAAGACAGGAGACTTGCAAAATGCTGTTCTAATTGATGAATACCAGAATGAGAAAGCTAAAGAAGTCTGGGGTTTTCTGGGGAAAGAATGTATTCTGATTCAAGAGGAACAATTTAGAATCTTTTGAAATTGGCTTAAAACTAATGATGAAATATAGCAACTTAGCTCTGAAGAAGTTAATGTATTGCTTGCAGATTAAGATTTCTGGAAGTCTTTTGTGTTCATAGTATTTCCTTGAGATTCTACATCACCTTAGCCCTTTTAACAATGATGACATTCACAGGGCTTTGCAGTGCTGCACGCTGACAAGAGATCAAGGTATTACAAACTGGAAGTTTGGCAGGATGTGAGTGGAGGGTGTTGTTTTTTGACTGATAGGCCTTTGCAAAGTACCAGCCAGATCTCGCCCAGGTTTAGTTCTGCTTTATACCTGTTGATTATACTAGTGTAGCTCAGAATGAGTTCCTTACAGTTCCTGTGAAGTGTATGCTGGTGAGTACTCAGAGGCTTTGCTGAAGCAAATGGATGCATTGATCAGTACTTCAGACGTGTTTCAAAGGTCTGCCAGTTGGTAGTATTAGGGAAAGTAGTGTGAGCAACTACTTCAACATCCCAAGGAGAGAAGAGCCTCTAAGTTGGTGCTACCTTTAGAATGCCTAGCATACTAAGATGAGAATTTACAACCTTTAAAAAAAAAAAGTTGATAATGTGCCTTACCTTACAGCAGTATATATAATTTTGAATGAGTAAGGTGTGTAATGAAGTCAGAGGTACGTTGTGAAGCTGCCGCCTTGTGAATATCAGGATTTCGTACTACCCTGGTACTTGGTTCAAGCTTTTCATGCAGTATCAGCAACTTGGGATTCTGTTACAAGTAGTCCCAAAAGCTTTATAAGGTATTTCCACAGCAAAGTCTGGTCTTGCTTGTGTGTTTGTTTTTCTTAAGTTGCTTAAAATCTTGCTGTAATATGGCAAGCATTACCAGACTTGTTCTTCATTTTAAAATTGCATTAACCATTAACTGCATTAACTGGTGGCATACTTCTTAAAACAAGTTTTAAAACATAGTTTTAACATAGCCCTTGCTCCATAACTTAGGGCTTCCTCATACAAATAAATATGATATAGTGTCTCTGCTGAGAAGAGGCTAATGCTTTGTGTTCTTGCAAGGAAACAAGTACTTTGAGGAAAGCAATTTTTTTGACCTGCATATTTAAACATACTCAAATTCTTCTTTAAATGACCTGTGAGGAATAGAAATGAGTGATTGTATTCTCCCAGCCTCCTAGCATTTGAGCTAACCTCGTGAACTAAGGCTCCAGGTTAGGAGGAAAATAATTGTGAGCCATCCACAGATATGTGATGACAGTGAGTTTGGGTGATGTACTTCAGCATTCCAGTGTGCAACTTCCAAGCAATGGCTGTAACTTTTGAGACTGCAGAGAGCAAAGGGGGGAAGTTGCACTAATACATAACACGCCTACAATATTTCTAACACACATTGTGGTCACGAAGGAAGAATTCCCAGATCTTGGCTGTTTTTCCCCCCCTCATCGCTATTCACCTTTGAAATCCAAGGACTTAATCTCATAACCCCAATAGAATTACTTTTCATCAGAACTTATCTAGTGCCTGCACTGGAGTAGTTTTTCCTGCTGTACTAAAACAGACCTTTATTGGTAGACAGACAACTTATTCCTTGTTGTTGACTGAAATCCTATACAGAAAGCTGACTTGGCCTTGTGCCTCTGTAGTATGCCAAAGAGAAATTACATCTGAGAGGGATCTCGTCTGAAACTGGCCATGTGCTCTTCTCTTTTGTACTTATCACTTGTTGGTGAATGATGTATTAGCTCACTAATAGGCTACATCTTATCAGGAAAATGGAATATGATTTGCTGGATCTCAGGTGGAGAAACAGCTTTTGTATAAAAATTTAAAAGTGCCTTAATTCTCCATTTTATTTTGGTCTGTAGTATGTTGGGCCAGTACATATTGCTGGCACTGAAATTCATCATAGTCTGGCCCTGAATTCCCAGTGCCAGTCCTCCTTCTGGTGTGTTAACAGACTCTTCTTCATTTTTCTATAGGATGCAAAAGCTTGTGAAACCATCAGCTGATAAGAAGTACGTGGATTTGACAGTATCATTTGCTCCAGAGACCGATGGAGAGGAAGATCTACCAGGACCCCCAGTGAGATACTACTTTGTTCAGGAAGACAATTGATGATAGAGACATAAAAGTCACTCATGGACCATTTGTTCTCAAAGGAGTGTGCTAATTTTCAGCTATTAAAGGTGGTACTATGTATTTCTTTTCGGTGAAGCCTTAATTAAATGGTGAAAATCAGTGGCTTTGCACTGAAGACAAACTGGATTTATCTTTCTTCTGCTCCTGTTTTCTTCAAACCTTTCACTCAAAGATTGGTCACTCCATGCGATGGAATGTCCAGTACAGTCCTTACCTTAAAGACAAGATTTGTATTGCTTTATGGGGAGCTGAAGAAAAGAAGAATGGTCAACCTAACAAATGGTCCTAATGTGCAAATTTTGCACTGCTTAGAGAAGAGTGCAAAAAATGGGGAAATCACCATTTTATGATACTCCTGGTGTTCTAAGAACATCTCAAATTTGTTTCACGTTACTTAATTCTCAAACAAGAATTTAATTTTTGCCATGTACACATGAGATTTAATCCATCCAAAAGGCTTAAACTCCCACTTAAGAGCAGACAAACCGCTTTATTGTGTGGTTGGTTAGTGGTGCTGGGGCCAGAGCAGCTATCTCGTGTCAGTCTCAACATGGAAACACAGGGAACAGGTGTGAATTGTCAAATCTCCCCTGAAGTCCAGAGAGCTGGAATCGATGATTATCTGCACTGAGACTGTTTACAGAATACGTCAGCATGGGGAAAGTGAAAACCTATCGGAGAGCTGAATTAACACTTTCAAAAATAAACTTTTGTCTTCAAGTAAGAAAAAACGTGGTTGAGCCTTTCTGTCATCACCAAATTAAAATCACTGTAGCACATGATGACTTTAAAGGGAGGAAAAGGCATGTGTCTGTATGTTTGTCACACCAAACTTCTTTTGATACCATTTCCTTATAGCAAGTAGTTGTGCTGCACACATGTTCACAGCCCAAGTCTGAGTTGCACTGAACACAGGTTTTTATAAGCATTGGTCAGTTACTGGGATATTGAAGTGTAAAGATCCTATTTAATTTGAAGTCATTAGGGACTAGATTTGTTGCTGCAGGGAGGCAGAGGTGTGTTACAGAAGCATCATCATTTAACTATCATTTAAACACTGGATACTTGAGCTGGTAGGGTTGTTTTTTTTGTCCCCACCGTGGTAGAGTGAGACAAAGTTAGAATACAAAACTATAAACTGGTAAATCTTTCCATGTGTTGAAGCTTTAGAGACTGTAATTGCACATTATATCCTGCAACTGTTGCAAAAGCTATTAACTACTTGGTTGTTTATTCTCAATCAAAATTTATTAAGCTTCAGGGATATCTTCGCTTTTAATGAACACTAGTCAGGATTTTTCTTCTTTCCCTTTTCAGTTGTAGTCAGGAATTACACCTCTTAGGTTGGGAACTTGTACACCAAGATGTGCAGAACTGAATAGCTGAAATCAGTACCATTGTTTCAATATTTTAGATTCTGTCTTAAAGGTGGGATGTCTTCTGGAAGGTATATATAATTTTACAGTTGGTTTACTTTATAGATATAATTTTCTGTATTGATAATACTGCTTTTTTAACTAACATTTCTTTTTTTTAAGAACTTCTAGAGACACTTTTTGAAACAGGAGAAAGTGGGTAGATTTAGAATACAGAGGAGGCACAAGCAGACAACAATTTCCACTTTGAAATGACAACTAAATGTGCTTCACTGTGGTGGTATTAGAATCTGAACTCTAAATTGAAGTCACTGTTTAGTGCTAAGGATCACTTAAAGGTTTAGATCAAGTTGAAAACGCTGTCAAGACTGGGAAACAAATGAAACTAAGAGTAAGTATACTTTGGTGCATTAGTGTGATGTTAATATTGTGCTTATGCTTTTGAAATAAGCAGCATATAAAAATAGTAAAGTCTCCTCAGTGCTTTTCTAGAATGCCATATGGCTCTCCTAAGGGTTTAAAGTAAAATATCAGAAATAATAATTACAATGGCTTTTATTAATGATAACACATACGACTTTTAGAACCTTTGTAAAAATTGTAAAGGTCAAGGCTGGCAGGAATCACAGCCAGAATTAACAGATATGGCTGTATCTCTGTGCTGCTCTTACTGTGTATATCTGTTGGATGGGTGTTTGTTCTGTGGATGGGTTCTGCTCAGTTAAAAAATTGCTTGTGGAAAAACTCATGATGCACAATGTCTTTAGATACTCATTAGCAAACATTTAAAATTTTTGGATATAAATTAAGTTATTCTTTAATAACTTCAAGAGGATATGTTAAGTGGCTCATTAAAACTTTTTCATGCTTTAAACTTTTTTTGAACTGCTGATATGGAGAGTGAATATGTTTATATTGAAGGATGTGTAGTGGAGTGAGCTCATTCGGTGTGAATTTGTGTTCGATACAGCCCAGTTCAATACAGCCCCGTTCCTGCTCTTTATCAAAAATCTCAGCAGATGCTCAGCATGAAAATGCTAAAAGGGCTCAATCAGACTGGGCAAGTGAATTTTGGAGTGCTGGTCTTCCAGATCTCCAGCATTGTCACTACCAGTGCTACCAAGCTAGAGGCTTGTTGGCACTACCTGGAATCTGAGAACTGCTTTTTCTTTTTGGTGTTTTTTTATTTGTTTGTTTGTTTGTTTTTGTTTTGGTGTTTTTTTTGGGTTTTGTGTTTTTGTTTTTGTGTTTGTTTGTTTGTTTTTGTTTTGGTGGTTGTTTGGGTTTTTGTTTGTTTGTTTTTGTTTTTTCTGTTTTGCTTTGGTTTTTTTGCTTGTTTGTTTGTTTCTTCATTGTAACGAAAGCTTGTGTTTGTCTAGGACCATTTGATGCTCTATTCCTGTGGAGCACCTTGAGCTAGCAGTCTTTCTGTGACATTGAAGAACTGTCATTCCACTAGAATACTTTGAATAGCTTTCCTTCAAAATGTTGTTCTTTTATTGAGCAATTGATTTGCAAGGACAAAGTTTTATATCAGCACTGAAGATTTTTCTTACTCAAATGCTTTCTTGAAGAGTTTGCTCATGTTTGCACTAGCTTTCCCTGAATTTCTAGCATTCTTAATATAGATGCAGGAATGTTTGTGCATGCAAAGCATGAGGCATTTTTAGCACCCAGCTCAACTGTTCTCTGTGGTTAGTCAACATGTTTCTTAATGTTAGTGGTAGTGAGCGTTCTGTGTGAAGATCTTGCTACTGTTAAAAAGAGTGTTTTGGGTGGATCTGATGGATCATCTAAGGCTTTATTTATCTATACCACGAGTAAAAAGTAGATGTTTCCATCTTATTTTCCCACCTGATTCCTATGTAGGATGAATATATGAATGTTTATTGAAAAAAAAAGGAAAAATCTATTCAAGAATAGTAACTACATAGAAGGAACAACTCTGGTACCAGTTGGGCCTCTGTGAATGCCCAACTGTGAATTAAATAATGTCAGTTCGAGGTAGGCAAAGAGTTTGTATACTTTTTACCAAGCACAAACAAAGGTTTTAGATAAGTTCATGACCTTCATGTTGTTAATTTTTCCTTGTATCTGAAACAATGTGGCTGTAGGGCAGTAGTTTGAAGAAAGGAACTGAATTTAAGCCAAAGGCTGAAATTACCCTGAAAGATTTATCAATCCCTGTTAATTACTTCCTGTTGTGCAGTTACAGAAAGCATATGTGCTGCAGAGTGCATCATATAGAACTCTGTCCAAAGGCTGATAAATTTTGACGAGAGAGCTTTGGAGTGCTTATTTTAGTATAAATGTATCTTTTCTGTGGGAGATGAAGTAGCTAGTTGCGGGTGTTTATCCATGGAGAAGAACGCGTTTTGAGACTCTAGCTTTAAGGAGTTGCGAGTTGCAGCGCTGGTAACACCAGCAGAAGCATCTTGCTCCTCAGTCACTTTGCGCGGCAAGAGGGAGATACACCAAAGATGTGTTAAGTTCCCACTTCTCGCAGCAACACATAAGCTTCGATTTCATAGTGAGGAAAAGCTGCTGCTCTAACCTGATGTGTACGGAGCAGCACCATCTCCACAAAGTGATTTTAAGTGTTTTCATGAGAAGATAGCGCAAACTTCTTATATTATGTTGTACTTTTATAAACACAAGTGCTCAGAAAGATTAGGGATGGTGTTCCGATCACAAGTGTGAGATAAAAAGCAACACTTAAAGCCTTTGTTTTTGGGCAGCGTTTCGCAGGCACTGCGAGACACTGCAGCCTCGTATTCTCAAGCCCCTTTTTATGTTTTGTTTGTTTGTTTTCCCCTCACAGTCGAGTTCTTCGCTAATGTTTTGAAGAACACCCCCGCGGCGCCCACACGACGGGGGGGTG
>VXAU01004794.1:0-46831 GCA_013399695.1 Formicarius rufipectus | reverse complement strand
TATGTCCCTGTTCTTGCAAATATCCCACAGTTAGTTGTTCATTATACAGAAATCACAGCATGCTCTCCTCAGACCCTGGAAAATAGTTGCGTGGCTGCTAAGGGTAGTACACAGATGGCTTCTGTAAAGGATAGCATTTAGTTGATTGGCTAGGAGTGAAGATGACAAAGCGATAAAGGTTTTGTTGGGGTCTTTTCTTTCCCAGATAAGGTTGACACAATGGTATGATTAGACTATGAGCTTAGGCTAAAAATATTAGGAAAGAGGGCTGATTTTCTAAACCTGGAACTAAGCATAATACTTAAATGTTTTATAACATTGTTAAGCTGATTTTTCTGCTTCTGAGTGTGCTAATCCCTCAGTGTCTTAAGCTCCAACTATTCACTTGTTGAATAAGGAGAGATATCAGTACAATACTCTCCATAAATTATCTGGAGGAGAAAACTAGATTGAAAACCCAAACAGAACTTCCACACATGACAAGAAGCTGAATTCTGCATTGCAAACATAGCTATCTGTATAAATGTACCTCCAGTAATTAAAAATTCTAAATGAAGAATATTGTGGGTGATACATTAGCTGACAAGATCAGTAAACTGGTGAAACTAACATCCACATGGCAATGAAGGTATCTGATTTGAAATTATAAGGATTATATAGGGAGAAGATTTTTAAATTTTTATAAGGCATCTAGGAAAAACCTGTGTCCTCTTAAAACACCATGTTGAACATGTTATACAGTCTCAAATTAATATGCCCATCTGAAGTTATATGAAAACTACCTGACCTTAGGTTATCCATCTCAGTGCAAAGAATGTATGTAAGTGCTTCATACACTTTCCTCCTTTTTATGTTATCTTCAATCCTTTGCATCAAAATACACATAAAGTAACTTCAAAAGAATTTCTTTGTAAAGCCCTGCAACAATTAACGGCAGGTCCTTGCTTTAACAAGTCATCAGCATTGAGAGATTGCCTGTTTTGAGAAGTAATATGGTGACCTGAAAACTTCAGTCCTGAAAGTATCTTTGCTGTAACACCTCAACCTACATAAACTATTTTTTATACACCTGGTTTGTTGATGCCTTCCGCCATCCCACTCATTTTTTTATGTGATTGTATCTTTGAAGATATTAAGGAAATAGTCTTGATTTTGACAGTTATTTCCTGGGATTTGGGGAGTGTGATTGTTAATCTCTTGCAAAAGACATTCCCCTTACTTGAATATATCATAATCTGAGGTTACTTTTCTCTTATCACTTTTCTTTTGACTTATAAATTCTCTTTTTCATTTCCTCTGAGCAATTTTATTAATTGACAGGTGGTCCTGATGTGGTTCGCTACAGCAATCTCTCTGAAGTTACTCTCTCACTCTCCAGATGTTTAATTTCATCATTTTGATATGCGTCAGTGACTTTCTAGGCTACTGCTACCTAGAGCTGGTACACTTATCTCCCTATTCTTTTCTCCCATTAGAAAAATGGATTTGGTGGTGGTGGTTGTTGTTGGTGGTGTTGTCTCACAATTAAATTAATTCTCTTGGCATTGACTTCATGATTTTGAAGAATCTATCACAAAGTTAGTCATGGAAAGCCCTCAAATCTCATTGTATTCCCATCTGCAACACGAACATCTTTGTGACATCACATATGAAGCTTGATTGTACATGCTTCTCAAAAGCCAATATTACATTGTGATCCCCACTGTGATTCAGGATCTTTGGTTTATAAACATGCAATAAAAAATGCCTAGGATTTATGAATTTTGTAATTGTCTCCAAATTTTGGGTTGAAAATGCATTTTATTTATTATCCCTGGACACTGTAAATCTTCCTTTTGTTTGATATGTATGATACCTATAATGACAAAATGTTCAGATCTGTACCATTTTGTCAAGAGAGTATTTTACACGCTCTGGATAAAGAATATAATGATTGCTTTGCAACACATGAAGACTCCTGTAAATTGTCTTGTGCTGCCAGCTGTCCTGTATTACATTTTTCATGCCATAAATCTGTGAATGAGCTACAGCTTTTAAGATGACACTCATTTAATAAATTGCTGTGTATTTGAAAGTCTTGAGTTAAATTGATTTATTTCCAGTTCTGTAATATGTTGACTACCTTGTCTACACAAATATCTGCATTCAGCTAAAATTTAAAACTATAAATATACACCAAGTAATCTATTTTATTTACTAATTTGGATTGATAAAAAATTTTATTCCTTGTTCTTCAACTTCATCCAGTGTTAAAACTTAATTTCATGTGCAGAAATAATTAATGAAATTCCACAGTTCTTTAGATCTCTGAGAAAGATACATATCCAAAAAGTTTCAAGAGAGCCGTTTCTTGCCGCATTTACAAAACCAAAACACCTAGCCATTACAAAGTTCCTGACAAGATTTACAGACATGGTTACCTTTGAATTGTACAGATAAGCTTTGTGCTAACTTTAGAAGTCAGCATCCTGAAATACCTACTTAGGAAAAAACATCAATTTTAAAGTAAGAACTGCCTTAGTTACCAAAACAAAGGCACTTTCATCAGCAGAAATGGTTTAGTGGTGTGGTGTTTTTGGTTTTTGTGTTTTGTTTTGGGTATTTTTTCTGCTAGTTGTACTTCAGATACTCTAATAAGATAGTGCAGGCTTATATACTTTATTAAGAACTAAATCAGTGTCCTTCGATGTGTGTACTATGCCAGGATCACAGCAGTCTGTTATTCCCTCTTCTAGTTTCCTCATGGTTTTAAAGTTCATATCCACATAACTGTGCTTTCTGTCATTATCATATGTCAGATATCATAGACTCATAGAATGGTTTGTGTTGGAAGAGACCTAAAAAAACATCTACTTCCAACCCCTCTGCCATGGGATGGGATACCTTCTACTAGACCAGGTTTCTCAGAGCTCCATCAACCTGGCCTTGAACATTTCCAGGGGTGAGACATTCACAATTCTATGGGCATGTTCCAGTATTCCACCACCCTCTGAGTTAAGAATTTTCTCCAAAAATGTAATCTAAATCTAGTCTCTTTTAGTTTAAAAACATTGCCCTTTGTCTTATCACTACCTACCCTAATCATATGTCACTCTATCTTTTTTACAAACCCCCTTTAGGTACTGTAAGGCTGATCTAAGGTTTTCTTGGAGCCTTCTCTCCTCCAGGCTGAACAACATCGACTCCTTCAGTTTGTCTTCATCAGAGAGGTTCTCCAGCTCTCTGATCATCTCAACATCCCTCCTGTGGACCAGCTCCATGTCTTTCTTTTGCTGTGAAACCCAGAGCTGGGTGTTGTACTCCAAGTGGGATCTCGTGAGAGCAGAGTACAGGGGAACAATGAACAGCCTTGACCTGCTGGTCATGTCATGTATCCAACCATCTTTTCTGGTACAGGTTGCAGTATTTCCATTGCAATGCACTGCTTGGGGTCAACAGGAAGTATGGGCAAACAAAAAAATGAAAGTTTGAATAAAATTATTCAGATTCAACCATGAAGTGAATATTTGACATTATAGAAAATCTTAGCTTTTCTTTTTAAGATATGGTTGGCTTTTTTTTTTTTTTTTTTTCTTAATACTAGAGGACACATAATTTTAAGGAAAAAAAATGTAAAAAAATTTTCACACGTAGTGTTTCCCTGCCTTGGAAGTGTGAAGCTTGACAAAGTAAATGAAATTCAATAAAAATAGGTATCTGCCAAAAGCATGAGATCGGAAGTATTCTGTAATAAAGAATTCAGGTATTTATTACAAGATCCAAAATTGCAGAGTTTGTGTATCTAACCAAAATGAGAAGCAGTTCATGACTGAAATTAAAGCTTTAAATACTTAATGGTGAAATTATTTAAGAGTAAGATAATTTTCAGATCAAAAACTCAGAAATGTGATGCTTTTATTTTTCAATTTAATCAGTTGAAAATAAACCTTCATCAGAACAGTAATGAAGAGAAAACAAAGTGTGAAGTCACACTGGAGTGTGAACCTTATCACGTACTACTCTGTGAAATGTAACATTTGGTTTCTTAAGGGAAAAACAAATTTAAACAAAACAAGAAAAATAGGAGTCATCACGTATCTGTTCTGATTTTATTCCTCAACTAAAAATCCCTAAATGTCCTCAGTGAGTTTGGGTGTTATAGTGAAATTGTAATATATCACTTGAATATACCTCTATGAGATGATAGCTAATTCAAAAATCCTGAGAATCTTTGAAGTCAGGGAAGAAAATGTTGACATTTCCAGTACAAATGTAAAGTACCTGTTATGATACTCAGTTCTTATATGCAATTGTTAAAAACAATGAAGTTCCATGCCTAAAATAGTATCCGTGCTGACCATGCTGGCCTAACAAAACCCAGTTGGAGCATGTCCAGGAAGATTTCTATGGCTTAATGAAGTTATATAACGACTATAACTGTAATAACTGATAGAAGTGTCATGGCTGCATGAATCTTAAGCTGCTAGCACATTGAATAGTTCACTTATTGTACTTTCATGTGATGATTTATTTTATTTTTCTTATTTCTCACATCTGAGTGAGCACCCACCAACAGCTAGTTTTATTCTGCATTGCAGTTTTATTTAATAGAAACTTAAAAATATGTAGAATTTAAAGTTCTGTAGTCTGTCTCATGACAGTTTCATTAAATGGCAACTATCTTTCCTATAAAGATCAAGCCCTGGAAACAAAAGATAAAAACCCAAGAAAATAAAACCAAATGATATTTCAGACAGCTTTTAAGTTAAAGGTAAGAAAAAGAACATTGTATTATTTTGTAAATCAAAGAGTAGGCATGCCAAACCAGGTCTTACAGATGAATATATGCCACAAAAATTAATTTATTTCACAAGTGTGAAAATTCAGAAAATTTAGACCTCCTTGTCTTGGTTTTGGTATCCACTGTGCGGAATGTTTACACTGTGACAATGCATCTGTACTTCGGTTATTTTCAATGGAAATTCAATTTATGCAGCTAATGAATTTTAATATGCAGGTTGTCCTAAGGTAGACTATCAGAGAAAAAGTTAAGGAAAAAAAAAAAGAGGAAAAAAGGTGGAAACAGGGATAGCCAACTGCTGTACGTTGTAACAGGAAAACACTGCATTGAAACACAGAGACATGTTTAACTTTCATGAAGCAATATGTCATTTAATATATGTTAATATATGAAGCAAGAAAATGACATGAAGATGTGTCAGGGAAGGATTAGCTTGGATATTAGGAAAAGGTTCATTACACAGAGGGTGACTGTGCACTGGAACAGGCTCCCCAGAGATGTCACAGCACCAAGCCTGACAGAGTTCAAGAAATGATTGGGCAATGCTCTCAGGCACCTGGTGTGACTCTTGGGTTTGTCCTGTGACAGTCCAGGAGTCGGACTTCAACAGTCCTTATAGGTCACTTCCAACTCAGGGTATTCTATGATTCTGTGTTTTATTGGATTTCATATACCACTGAAAAATAATTTCTCACACATCCAAAACCTGTTTAATAAATTCATTAGTCTGCCCTCTATGTCCAAACACTGCCTCCTTCCAACTGGCAGCACTTAAGCAGAACAAGGTATCAAAAAAGGCTAAAACTAGTTAATTGAGGATTCCCTTGTTAGATGAAATCTGTAATCTGGCATATCATGCACTGTCTATGCCCATTAATTTCGGCAAAGGACATGAGAGGACTCCTCATTTGGCAAAAGGCTGCACTATAATAATTAACAGCACGCATATTACAACCCTATGTGTGTGTGAACCTGATTCTAAATTTCTGTAAATTAAATAGCCCGGATTCTATTAAATTGAGAAAGGGTACATGTGAAAGACAACCAGTGGGCCAGCTTATTCTGGAACAGCCCAACATTCTTTCTTGTTCCATGCAGGATAGCTGAACTGTTGAATTTTTGATTGATAATATCATATACTAACACAGATCAACCTCATTATACTTGAAATCCATCTTGTCCCTAAGGTTATTTAATAAACTATAGCCTCTTCATACGATAGTCTTGATCCATGTACATAAACTAATTTTTTTATTAATTATAATTATACGAGGTCATTTTTATTGGTGCAACTAGATTGATAGATACCTTTGTAATTGTTTTCAAAGACACAGACAGCTATAATAAAATTAGGTGACAAAGGATTGATCTTGGCTACATCAAAATCAATTGAATCTGATAGCACACAGAAAGTCACAGAGAAGTTCAATAGACTTTAGGATAAGGCCTGATCTAAAACCAGTTCACAGTCTCCGCTCAGTTCTCCCTAAATCTTGCTTTGTTCTGTATTTAATGAAACATCTTTAAACATTTAGAGTTACAACTTTTTTTTTTTTTAATAGATTAATATAGTGTAGACATTTTAAAAAGCCATTGACACAGTCTTGTCAATACTTTGGATTTTTGTTGATGTTGCAAAGCTAAAAGGGTAAAATGTTAGCTAAAATGGTGAAAAATCTAACCCTTTATTTCAATGTGACAGATGTACTTGCCTTGAGCACTAACAAGGCATAGCTAATTACTAATACAGTTGCAGAAAAGGCACTCTGACAGTCATGATCTATGAACAAATTTGTATTCCAAGTGACAAGTCAAAGAGAGGTTATGGAGGATCTTGGGCATCGGGTAGGTTATAAAAAAAATTTGCATTTTCTTTTTTACTGCTGTAGGGGAAATATTTCACCTTCACTCAGATGATATCTGAGGTCCTTTCATGATCATATTCTTTCCATTAAAAGCCCAAATATTTATTTCTATGTATTGCCAAGAGGTCTTTAATCCAATAGATTCCTGAAATCTCATTTTGCCTCAATTATTTCAAGATTTTCTTTAATTGTACAATATCTATCTTAGAGATATCAACTAATGAACATTTAAACCATGCATCATAAAATCCAGCATTTTCCAAAAAAAATTAGAATCTGTAAACATTTTAGAGGTAAATCTATTTTCAAGGGACTATTTTCAAAATATCTAAATCTACATATTATCATTTAAAATACAATCAGGATTTCTGAGAACTTCAATGATGCTAAACTGATGGCAAAGCAAAAAATCATATAAATTAATTAAAAATTTATTTTTACCAAGTGTAATTACTGAAATAAAGTCAAAAGCTAAAAAATATTTCCATTATCTTTGACTCTACAGTCCTAATTTTCAAACTATTTTATTTTTGAAATGAAAACATTCTCAATTTCTTACATCTGAAAAAAAAGTTCAGATAAGACCAATATACATTTCTTTATTGACTTAAATAGTTATCCCTATTTATGATAAATGTCAATAGGTGTTTCTAAAGGTGAATCCATCTTCTCATGACTACACTGGAAGGTATAATTTCAGGACTGAAATATAATATTTATTTGAAGGATTTTCTAATCAGCATTTACTCTCAAGTACACACAATACCTCTATCTATTTCATAAATATTAGAAATCTCCCGTAAAAGCTATCACAATGCCTTTGGGTGTAATGAGATTGAATCATTTGGGTCAGATCCCAAATGGGATTAGGCTTCCTGGCACAAACCATTGTCGCAATTCAATGTTAGGTAGTAAGCCCAGGAGTGTAATTTAGGGAATTCTTACATTCTCACATTCCATGTACAACAAAAGAGGAAAACTGGCACTTTGCAATGGGACAAGAAATATGACAAGAAGTACTTAAACATGGTAACATGAACACCAAGCCCCCAATATAATGAAACTTCATCTCTCTTTTCTGCTTTAAGTGCTTGTGTCTCATGAAGTTTCTGAGAGAAAACAATTTCCTTCACATTTTTGCTTAAATCATACCATTTGCAGTGGTTTTTGTTACACTCAGCGAATGCATCAGGAAACAGTTCAAGGATGTCATTGGTTTAATGACTTTCAAATTCATACTTGATACTTCTGATGAAGGGATTTTGACCACTAGGAAACAAACGTGTTTGTTTATTCTCCTTTCATAAATCTTGTATTAAGAACTGCACAGAAATGCAGCTTCAGTTGAAGCAATGGAGGGTCCTGCCTCAGTTACGCAGCTTTCTGTTTAGGTCTTTCACATACTAAGAAAGCACTGAAACCAGTTCTCCCTCTCTAGGGATAATGATTACAACCACTGCTGTTGTACAAAAGTTAAAATAATTCTTCCTTCAGTATTTTTGAGCAGAAGTGGCTCAGATATAGTGCTTAGAGTTCAATTGTATTATGTATGTTCAGTACAAAGAGAAGCAGCTTATATCAATAACCTGAAGGTTGCTACTCAAGCAAGGGATATATCTGAACACTCAGCATTGATCAAGGCAGCACCTTAAGCCATGATCAAAGATGGGAGAGTAGATGCCTACATCTACAGCTTATGACCTAGAGATTCAGCAGATATTTTCCAAATTTTTTCGTGTTACATAAAATTCAATGTAAGTACTCGGGTGATTTCCCTTTATTTCAAAAGCAGTATATTACTTTAAAGATAAAGAACATTTTATTTAAAGAGTATCATCTTTCATATCATATATTTTTCAACTGATACTTTAGCAAGTGCCAAGCTGCCAAAAGTTATAAAACAAGATTGTTTCTTCTTCTTCAGATTTACATTTTTGCAAAAGTGCATGACATCTTTCATTTATACATTCAGTTGCATTACTATAGTGTAAAAAACATTCAGAATAAGTCACACCTGGTAAGTGAACACCCAGAAAGTGGATTTTGGGTGGTGTAAATATGAAGATGAGACTAGAGTATACACAAAGGCCCTTGAAACAGCAAAAGATTTTCTCCTTTTAATTCTCTGGGGAACTGAGAAGGTACCTCTACTGTGCTATCCCCAAACGTATTATTCATTCTCTGCTAAGGAAAAACAACAAAGTCCTCTGCTTGAGGGAGACTTGTGGAGTAGTGTGGCAGACAATGAGAACAGAGGGAAGTTGAAGAATATTCTTTGCAGGTGGCAGGAAAGCAGGGGCATGAAAATGGTTTCCACAAAGAACCTCATTAAAGTGGTTTTTACTGCTTACCCCCTCAAACCTGACAGTCTCCACTGGAACATGAAGGTTCCTTAACAGCCGGGGACTGTACACTACTGACATTGTGTAAATGATGCCATCTCTCCAAATAAGGAATATTCCAATTAATTTTTATTAATTTTACTGACATATTTTCCCATCCCCAAACATTCTCTTTAAAATATGCACACTTATGCATTGCAAAGGCAATAAAAAGCAAACAAACCAACCAAAAATGCTTGGCCAAAATAAAAGACCAAGAGAACTCTCTTTGCTCTCAACAGAGGCTAAGTGCATGCATAGTAATGTAAATCAAGAATGTTAATATGCATTTTTCTTTTATGCAGGCCTTGAAACAGATAGATTTTGCTGATAATATTGGTGTAATGGTGTCCTGCTGTTAAATGTTCATTCCTGACTGAGCTGCAATTCTCTGTCCTCTCAGCTGTGCCAACACAATGCTGGAGCCATGATGTAAACGGGACTATTAAACTAATCCAGACAGAAAACAATTCTTCATTTAATAAGAGATATCATATGCTTCAGGTAAATCCAGAAGTGTAATGTTAGGGTACTACTGAGAATCAAATAAAGGGCTAGCTGAAATATTGCTGTCAGCACAGCATCTGCTCATGTGATCTTTTAGTCATAATAATAGTGCTAATTCACAGCATATCGAAGCAGGCATGGAAAGTAACACACACAGTACATCTTCTGAATATTCCCTATAAACTGCTCATGAGCAATCTGCAGGCCAAAAATTTATTCACTGAGGAAATAAATGAATATTTTCTGGGTAATGAATAAATCCACGAATTTTGCCATATGTTTGTGGACAACTGGTGAACAGGAAAAAAAATGTTGGTAAAATTTAACCCAATAAATAATTCATTACAAATTGCTTGCCTATTCTAAATTTAAACCCACAGATTTAATTGCCTCCAATCTCTTTTCTGTGAGTAGTACTAGCACCCAAGTGACTTCATTCATTATGTAATTTCTCATTACCATTGGTTACTATCAAAGGACTTACTTTGAGGCAGCATAGGAAGAAAGCAATCCCTTCTGGTTAAAATGTTAAATCAAGTTACGCTTCTCCTCACTGTTTCAGCTATGAAACTATCACCTGCATTCGAATGACCAAGAGACTAAGATCGATCACAGGCATAGAATAATGCAGTGGGTTGGCTGCCACTTCCTTTGCCTTGACTCCTACTTTGTAACCTACCACTACTGAATTTTAGATGACAAATGACTAGAGATAGAGCACCCGGCAGAGTGAAAGTCAACATCATCTCTCTCTCTCTACAAGTTAATAGTTCAGCATCATCTTTCCAGAACAACTAATCTCATTTTTGAAAACTATGTCTAAGTGTGCAGTTGTCATATGAAAGAATATCTGGAGACCTTTTTTAATGTTATAAAGTAGAAGAAGTTAAATCAAATCAGAATAAATTAATATAGAAATGAACATCCATTGTACTCTTTTGTGCCGGAAAGAGGTATTTAACATCGCTTTTGTTACTTAGGACACAGGAAATTTTACATCCTTCCCAGGAAGGTGTGCTTGAGTAATTAATTTCACTGTAGGGACTCAAGGGTGGTTTACTTTCCATGAATAATGAAGAAAGCTAAAAGCTCAGAAAGAACAACTTGTTATGAACACCATCCAGGCATAGAGTATAATGGCTGCCACTGTAAATTATCCAGGAAACTGAGGTCTTAATTTGTTTTTATCAGGAAAGAACAGAAAAATATATAGATATATAATCTAGTGATGCATTTTCTTACAATCAGTTTTAATATAAGCAATTTATAAAATGAACTTTCTTTCCAATACAGTTTACCTTGTATCCATTTTCCTCATACACCACTTGCCCAAGCAATGCTGCAGATACGGGTAGTTGATGCACACGCTGGTGTGTGAGTTTTGATTGTTTTGATATGGTTCAAGTCCTACTGAAGTCTCAGGAGGGGAAAGATACGAGAGAAACATAAATACAAACTGATTACTGTGGCCTTTTTTCCTCAGCTTAAGATGATAGAAAAATTGGGGCACTTGGAGATTAATTGTAAAGATCCTACATTCAGACAAGACAGAGAGTTCTTGAAACGGTCAGTTCTCTATAAAACTAATTTTTTAATGATTTCTTCCATGAAATGAGGGAGAATCTGCAGTTACCCTACAAAGTCAAAGGAGGTTTTAACACATAAATGCAGAAAGGATCATTATTAAACTTTTCTTTGTTTTCCCAACTGCACTATGCCATCTGCAAACTTCCAATAATAAGGAACCAGCCCTAATCTTTGGTAATAAGCATAACCATATAACATATATTGGCATTATTACAGTCAGTAGTGGGAGAGAATATTAAATTTTCAAAATCAATTTGAATATCACTATACTATCACTCTAATGTAAATCAACCTTTACCAGTCCTTTTCTTTGAGACCTGGACTCTTAGGACATGTTTCAATCCAAAAATTAAGAAATTTTGAAGAAATGCACCAAATGTTTCTGGATTTAATGTTTAATGTAGAAATAAATATTATTACATTTTGGTATACTTATTCTAAATTATTTTAAAATACTGATTTCAAAAATCAGAGGCCTAGACTACCCTCAGGGACTTAATACAAGGCATGCTGAAGATGCTGCCCATAGAGCACCATTTTATGTCATCAAAAAGAATTATAAATCATCAAAAGAACTCATTGAGATGTTTGACAATTTTTCAAAAGGCCTCCATCCACGTTCAACCATACGCTTAGCCAAGCTAGTCTATCAAATTAAGAAAAATGTACATGCTCATAAAGTTCATGTTTGTATATTTTAATTAGTTGTGGTCAATGATGACAGTAGCCAAATATACATTCCACATCCATAGTAAAAGGCTTCAGAACAGCTGTCTCCAACCACTGTTGCAAATAGAAAATTTTTAGGGCATATCTGAGTAAGTAAGTACAAAAGGTAATGCAGAGGACATCACTCTCCTCTCCACAAATCGCAATTTTTGAATTCCTCTCAATTTCAGTGCCTTGACTTACGATTCTTGGAAATTTATGGTAAAATTCCATTTAGCTTCTAGTAAATAAAATTACCATTTAATATCAAAGTCTGATTGTTGTGTTTACAGTGTTTCTGTAAAATGTGCAATAATGCCATCCTTTGTCTGTCAAAAAAATAAAAAAATAAAATCAGCAAGCAGGAAAAGAAAAGCTTGTAAGTCAGAAAGTCAAATAAAGTAAGGAGAGAGGACATGTAAAATTGCAAGTAAACTACAAGTCAATCTCAATAGTTTAAAGTCAGACAATAGCCAGATTTATTTCCTTCTATCTTCCGTATTGCTACACTGATCTCTAAAATGCCAGTCCTAACATAAAGTATCACAATATTTAAATTATCTTTTCCTTTTACAATAAAACTAACATAAATTTTAAGACCATGTCTTCTACATAGTGCATGTAGAAACCTATATGTTCTTGGCTTTTCAGAAATTCTTATTCAGTCTTTGAAAAACAACTCTAAGGTGAGGCCAAAGAGGTAGATTAATCAACCAATGTTTATAGCACCACCCTGAGCTTTTATACATTTTATTCACCTCACTTATGACTCAGTCAAATATAGAGAGCTACTGTCTTCTAAGGAAAAGGAAAAAATAATTATTATCTATTTTATATTATTTTCCATTGTTATGATGTATACCTACTGGGGTTTTTTTTTCAATTAAATTACATTACTGTAAAAGTACTTTATTTATAGGATTCTAATTGTTCAGACATTTGGATTGTGTAGAATATATTTGTGGAATGACCAACACTTTACAAAGAAGCTAATATAAAGGGAATCAAAGAACAGATACAACTTACTTCAGATAATCAGATAGTGAAAGCCACTGTTAACAAACTGTTACATAAAACATAGACCTAGTGTAAATATATTTATTATTACAAACCAGAACTCAGAGCTAATGTAACTCAACTCCTAACACTTGGGGGTAGGTCACATTTTATATTTAGCTATATTAAATATTGCCTTTTCTTATTTATCTGATAGTAATTTCCCCATTTGGAAATTGCTAGATCGTTATTGGAAGACTTTCAAGCATGAACACAGACTTACTTTCCAGTTTACCTAGTGCAGCATTTAATGGTAAGCCTCGTAGCCTGGGAAAAGTATATCTAAAAATAATAAAGGTTCTGTGTCTTTTCTGGTTTTATTTCTTTAAAATGATCAACATAACATGTTATGTAAGTAAATTTCAATACTGATCAACAGTAATGGAGATCAGGTTTTGGCAGTTATATAAATCCAGTGAAGTTTACTAGCCCATAAAAAATAAGTGCTGAAGTGTTCTCTTTTTTTGGTGGGTTATACTGCTGGGTGACTTGCCTTTCATGTTATAACCATTTTACTACAAGTTTCTACAGCAAAGTAAATGCTAAGTGATTTCAGTAGAAGACACGAACAATAAAAGTCACTGTAGCTTTTAAACAATAGATAATATATGTGTATAGTGAATGACCAAAAGAGAGTTCTAACAATCTTTTTCTAAAATGGAAAAGATAAGATAAAATGCTCCTATATTTAGTAATCATTTCTGAAAATGACAGGTGAAATACGCTTTTTTTTCCTAATGGTATATTTTGCAATTGCAATAGCTTTCTAAAATATGAGGGAGCTGTTTGTTTGTGAAGCCAAGAAACAAAATAGGAGCCTGAGAATGAACTGGTTATTCACACAACTTCAATTTTCCACTGACCTGAGTGCCTATTTTCCAGGATTTTACGCATCAGACCAATGATGAGATGTTAGAATTTTTATTATTTTATTGAGTAAAATATGCAGTATTTTCTCATAAGCTTATAATAAACTTATTTTCTACAGTGATTTCATTTTACTCAGAATTATCCTGGGAACCTTTCCTTCTTTTGTGTGAAAGAAAAGTTTATATGTGGGCTAAGCTTGTGGCAGCAGAACCTTTCCCTTGTGAGAGGCATTTAAATCTTTCTTATATCCCTTATTTAAAAAGAAAATCTCATCAGCTCCCAAAACAGACAACATTTACAAGCTAGAAGTTACACACTTCGAGCTAGCATGTTTTCAGATGATTTCTTGTGGGAAAAGAAAAAAAAAGAAGAGAAAATGAAGCAGTATTTAAATTAATTTTGTATTGCTCAATTTCAAAGGGAGTAATTGTGATTCTGAATCATATGTTCATTATATATGGGATCAGGTGTAGTGACTAGAGCATTTTGGAAATATGTAGTTCTGGCTTTATATATATATGTATATATATATAGAGAGAGAGCTATCAGCAGAATTGTTGGTATGATACATTTGTAAGAGTTTTAAGGCATGGAAATCTTTAAACCTCTGAAATCTGGCACAGTTCTGAAATTAGCAGAGTATCTAGTAAAGCACAGTGCCTTTTTGAATTCAGTCATCTATGGTGTTCATAAACAGCGTGAGTAATCAAAGCTTAGGGTTTTGAAGTTAAATAAAGATTTTCAAGAGGAATTGGTATTCTGGCTTTATTCTGCACAGTTTACTGAATTTAAAGAAGGGTTTTATGGTTCCAGTTTTTGCATCAGTCTCCGTCACTGACCTTTCACCCGGAACATGAGCTCTCTCAACCTGTCTTTGTCTTTTAACTCTTCAGTCTTTTCAGGTTGTAAAGCCTTCTAGATGTACATCTAGCTTTTATAGAGTGGGGAAGTAGATCCTTCCATGATGAATCCCGTTTGAGTAGCTGTGATCTCCTGCTGGTATCATTGTGCAGGTAGAAAACACAGCATAACATCACAGGCTGGACTTCTTCTGTACAGATTACATATCTCCTGAGAAGTTCCTTACAGCTTTGCATAGAAACAGAGGAAACTTTGTGAAGGTAGATAATGATTCTTCATAGAATAGCAGGAATATCATAACAGACAAGAGTATTAAACAAGAATACTAAGCACATATTTATGAAACGGGAGATATCCTCAGATAAGAGTCATTATGATAAAGAATCACTGTTCATCTGCATCTATTACTCTGTAGAAAAAGCATTGATTTTTAAGCACTGAAATCAATGGGAACTGCTTAAAAACTGATGGTACAGTATGGCCCATGTTGTCAATGGTTCACATCTATTCACTCTGTTGTCTGAGATTTTCACTTGATTGTCTTTTGGATTAAGTGTCAAGTTTCTTGAATTGCAGCACAAACTAGATCTTATGTGGGATAATGCTTTATAAGTTTCATTTCAGACAAACTTCTACTCAAAGTAACAACTGACTTGTACGGTTCTCCTGATGGAAATGAAATATTCTATGATCACATACACTATTACCCACCTGAATACCTGAATTTCTCAACTGGAATTTTTTAATTGAATGTGGTAGCTCTGGAGTTCTTTATTTAGCACTAGGTAACTGCTGTTTCATACAGTCTTTTCAAGGAGTCTGCTTTAATAATCCCAAGAGGGAAATTGCTCTCTACCAGAGAACAGAAATACTTGCCTATGCCCCCTTAAGATAGGAGGATCAGGAGGAGTGATACAGGAAACCCATGGCTCTATATATTTCAGCCTTCTTAATGCACAAACAGTTCAGGGTGGCTGTTCTTATGAAGGTCTGGGAAAGGTTTTGTTGTTATTTTGGAGGTTTTGTTTGTTATTTCTAGCACTGTGTGATGCAACATACCTTTTTATGATAAGGACAAGTTTTCTAAAGTATGGTGAAGACTTCCAGACATCTTTGTGTGTGATCATATCTAAGTTTCAGAGGTTAAAGTTAACCTGACCATAACTTCTCAACCTAGTAAAAAGCAAATATGACCACCATAATGAAATAAAGTATTCAAAAGTATAAAATGGGTAATTTAGACATAAACTCCCTGAAAGACAATGGTACCATACAAAAAATGCACACATTTAACTTATATAAAAATATTAATCAGCAGATAAACTGATTTAATAAAGAAAATTTGCTTTGAAATTATTAAAAGAAGCAATAATTTAGTGCACTTTAAATTGTAACTCATTATATTAGTAAAACTAATATTAAAGTATTCCAGAGAAATAATTCCTTTGTTCCTTTCTGCAACTCTAATTCTACAGACAAATATCTTGATTATTAGAAGCAGTAGTTACACAATAAGGTTTTATTCACCAGTCAAGAAGAATAAGGGCATTTTTAAAATAAATAAAATTAAAGAGCAATTATATTTTTTCCATTCTCTAAGAATTGTTTGTCCTAGTTTTCAGCTTACTGTAAGTATCTCATATTCACTAAAAAACCCCCCACCCTCTTTATTGCACTGCTAAGACTGATTTGTAAAAGGCAGGGTGAGGAGTTCAGACAGGCATCTAAGCACACCCTGAACAAAATAGCTCTGATTCCTGTACTGTACATGAACAAACAAGAGATGTATCCCATCAGACTCTTGACAGATCTGTCATTGTTTACCATTAGCTCTGTCATCTTCGCATGCCTTGTCATTCTGTGCAGCAGGGCAAGGCTTGGCCTGCTGCCCAACTGCTGATATGCAGAACTATCTCCCAACCTCTGTTGATGTTGCAGACAGTATAATTCCTGATGAAAGTGTGCTCCCTAGTGTTACAGAGCTACAAAGGCCAGGGAGCTACAGTTATGAAAGCAGAGAGGGAAAACAGATCTCCAAGCATGACTTTAGCAGATTTTCCTGTTTCTGGAAGGCTTACTCTGTTCCAGGGTCTCTATGCTACTGCATATTTAATTTTCAAAATAAAAACAGGTTCAGGCAATGTTCTCTTTTCTTTCAAAAAGGTAAGAAGTATTTCATTGTTTATGACTCACCAACAACTTTTGAGTCTGGCATAATAAAATTGTGTGCTTAAAAAAATCCTTAGTGACTTAGATGTTTGAAAAAATTAGAGGCTGGTTTTTTATACTTTTCAATGTTAAGAATGACCTCCAATTTCCAGTGACATTTGGGCTATCTACAGTGTTAAAAAAAAAGGCTCAAAAACCTCAGGTGTTCTGGTGGCTCAGCTGTGCCTATAATCGGTTGCACCTGTCGTGTATTACAAAATGAAAGTTTAAAGCCGATGTTTTTAACTCAATGGTTTCACAAACCCTGCAAGATACAGTTATCCATATTCAGCCCTTGTACACTGAGCCTATGGTGATGACAAGTTAGGCCATCCAACTTTCTGCCTTTAAACTTAAGCAAGATTAAAGACCAAGCTTTTAATTTACCATGGGGGCTGTGTATAGTGAAGAGAGAGAAATATCTCCAGGTAGTTATCCATTTTACCTGTATTAGAGACCCATTTTAGCCTGGAATACATTACCCTATCATCAGATTAAAATAGATGTTGAATTTTCACGTGACCAAAGTCAAACAAGGTGAAATCCACTGTAAGTGCTAAGTAATAAAATTTTTATGTGGTAAGATGTGAGCACATGTAAAATTTTATATTTGCTCATTTTTCACAGATGTACATTGCTGCACAAGGCGCCTCCACACTGGGGAATAAAACACACGGTATTTAGTAATGTGAATGCACACAATCCCAGAACTGTTGACTGCAGTGAAGTCATCCCAGAGGCACAGCACACAGATCTGAATCCAGGTCAGTGGAAAGCCATAATTGGTTTCACATTCGTTCAGCACCTCTAAAAGAAACTATCTATTCTGGTGACATC
Organism: Formicarius rufipectus; assembly: GCA_013399695.1. NCBI lineage: Eukaryota > Metazoa > Chordata > Aves > Passeriformes > Formicariidae > Formicarius > Formicarius rufipectus. Next base: position 29,171 of record VXAU01004794.1, on the reverse strand, counting down.
ACAGTCTTCCGTCTATTGGAAAAGTCACAAAGACAAAATTATAATCTGATGTCATAAATAGCAGAAGAGCTCATCACAGAGAGGAAATTTAGAGAATTTTTTAAGAATATTGTTTTTGAAGAGCAAAATCTATTGAACAGATACTGTGACTGCATTTAAGTGAGAGTTTAGAAACAGCAAATGATATATTTCTGAAGTTCCCCTATGATATAATTAATATCTGGTAAAGCCTTAGACATCTGTTTTGCAGGCACAATCACTTTCTGAATCATCCAAAGGAAATTATTTGCCTGTACAAGAATAGTAACAAGAAGGAAGCCTATATTTTTCAAATGCAGTTATATGATTAATATTGGTATTCATACTCCTGGAGAATAAATACCTTACTATGCAAATAGCCCACCTGAGTGTAACAGCAATACTCAAAGTGTAAGGCAATGATATTTTTTTGGAATACTTTTCAAACTCTTACACAATTCTGAAAAAAACAAAGAATAAATAAGTGATTGAAACTTTTATTTTCTTCATTTCTCTCATAAAAAAAAAAGGCAACTAAACAACAACAAAAAAATACTGTGTTTGATAACTCATTCAAGCAAATATTTGAAATGATTTGCTGACCATTACGTGAACTAGGGAGCTAAGTATGGCTTATCATCTATGAAAAATGAAACTGACATAATAATTATGTGTGTGATGGAGTACACAGTAGTTGATGTCCTGGGTTTCTTTCCAAATACAAATGTATCTAGTCAGTAAATGTGTGGGATATTTAAAATTATGTCCTTTTTCAACTTCTTTTCTGACATTTCAGTCAGTTGTTGCTAGGAAATGACTGCCATCAGTGAAGACTCACATTTTATTTCATGTGGGAAATATGAACTATGTAGAAAATATTGACATAGACTTGCATCTTCATGTAATGTTGTAGGAATTAAAGTCCTAAAATTTCGTAAATATTTTTACTTAAAAGATTCTGTCCATTTTTCATTCAAAGAAAAAATAGATGTTTAATTTATGCTATTCTTTGTCTCTTCTGCCTGGAAAGCAAAATTAAAACACCTCATGCAATATGCTCAATTAATCAAGGAGGCATTTAGGGCTAGATAGATAAATAAGTATTATATTCATCCCTCTTAAGTTTATTCAAAAATATTTTTAATTAATTTCTGAGAGCAGAAGAATTTTCTCATGTTTCCTGTGCTTTGGTAACTCAGTCTTTGGTACCTCAGTACTGTCACTGCTCAACAGAAAATAAATATTATCATGGTAAAAAAAGTACCTTGCCACACAGTACTTATGCCCTAGGAAGAACACTTCTGAATTCCTCTGAAGTCATTTATGTTTTACAGCATCATGAGGAGACCCATAGTAGTGAGGGCCCAGATTTTTTGAGTTTTTTGTTTAACTTCATTGTTTCAATATGTATCTGACACATTAGGTGAGAATGGAGAAGGCACCGTACATATACTTGCTTTTTTTATTCTTAGCACCAGTTAGATGTTGCAATGAAATCAAAGAATGGAGGTAACTAAGACAATTTAGCACTGGAAACTTAGCAGTCAGACTAATGCCAAGACTGTATCACAGTGATGTGGAGGAAAAAAAAAAACATGGGGAAAGCTGAAGTGGTCTACTAACAGGCTTTAAAAGCTTGAATCCATGTAGTATAGAGATTCTGGTTAGTATCGGGAACTCACTATGACTTCATTTAGGTTCCAATTTTTCTGTTAAATGTGGGGCCATTTTGCCCTGTTATGTTTTATTTCCATATGGATCTAAACAGTGAAGAAGGAAACATCAGAAGTGTTTGTGTCTGACACTGTGTTTCCTATTAAGGAATTAAAAAATCCTATAATACTTTCAGATCTCAAATACTCTACATGGAAGAGAAAGAAAACAGGATATGAAATCTATGCTGATGTCTTGCTGTTTCATCAGTGTTTCTATATTTCTCATTCTAGTTAATGTATGTTAGACTTTGGAATTTAACTTTAGTAAAGGTAAATTATCTACCCTTTTGGATTCCTTCATAGTAGGTCCTCATGCAGTAAATAGGAAACTATCCATCAGGAAGTGCTCTTTTAAGTCTAGGACATGTTTCTGTATTTGGTATAGGACCATAGCCCATCCCCTTATTACTCAAATGCACTCAGGGGAGTTTTTCAACCATCACTTAATTATTCAGTTTATTAAAACCAATTTTATTTTCATTAGATTATTGCCTTTCTCAAAACTTCCTACAAAGTTAGGTACAGTAGTACTCTGTTTATATGGAGTATAATCATTATGAGTTTTAATTAATCCATTTTAACCTTTTAATTTGTGATTTGTGGAGAGCAAACAGTCTGATGTTGTGGGACCAATCTGACATTTATTCAAAAGATAATTTAAGTCTTTTAAAATGGCTGCAGGAAGCAAACTGCAAACAACTAGTGGTATGAGTTCATTCATAACATTAATTTTTTTTAAAGTTTAGTATTCTGTATGTACTTGAATTCAGTTTCATTTTTGACTGTCCTACATATTCTACAAGTCAAGAGTTATATTTTAGTGAGCTGCTATAATCTACAGCTCTGTTGCATTCTAAGTGACTTTCTCTTATCTATTTTTCTGCCAGCTCTGAGGTTCATCTAGTGTGTTATCATTGACCAAAATGTAACAAATTTTGTTTCATTTAAAGATGTATATATTATAAAACTTTTATAGTGACCTTTGAATTTTACTAACTGGTAACAAAATACTGAACTACTTTCTTCTACCAATTAACTTCACAGCACAGATTACAAATCACTTTATTTCCTACCCATGCATCTCCTAACAAGTTCTCTAGGGGTGCAGAGTTCAGCCCAAATTAAACTCAGATCATGATTTCGGTCCTACAGTGGGCCTCTACTTTTATTTCTACTTAAGATTTGAAATTGTACAAGCAAGCATGCAAAAATAATACCTAATTTTAAAGGTAAAACCCCAAAACAATCACTTACAATAAAAAATGAGAACATTGCACATGGGAATTAATTTGATGAATGTGGTGCATAGTATATATTTCGGGAAAAAAGTGACTTTAAATCCACTATTTCAGTGGGCAGTATATTGTACAAGGTATATAAAAGTCAACTGACACTCACTATGAATAGACTGTTTTAATTGAAAGTATACTTGCTTTACATTGCAAATGTCATGATGATAGTATTATAGATAGATAGGTTTATATATGTCATTAATGTTGTCAAGTATTGGTTTTGATGCATTATTTTTATATAATCCTCAAACAATTTATACAAAGAGCTAAGGAAGAGAATCTAACTAATTCATTCCACAACAAGTTCCACATATTTTTGGACAGCCTTTCCTTTTCCATCAGTTCCCTTCTTTCTCTTCCCTACCCTTCAGCTGATAGGTATGTAACCTTAAGTGCATGTATAATGCCACATTTAATGCAAAAATCAAGCCATTACATCAAAATACACATGCAAAAACCATCTCAAAGGCAGAATGGAAAGAATGTATGAAGCCTCCAGGAGAATGGGAAGTAGTATCTGAAGTAAAAAATTATATAGTCTGTCTGTATGATGTGTGGTACTGCTGTATAGTGGAGCTAGAGGAACAGAAAAGACAATCCCACTTTTTCACTTTTTACCACTTGCATTTTACAAATGTGAGTATGATTTTCAGAATGGAGTCCTATCTCTAAGACTCTTTCTGGAGGTTCCATAAGAAAACTTTTATTCAGCTTTGCTGTTAGGAAAAGTCCTTATTTCCAAGGGACCCTGATAGCATTTTAGAAAAATCTGTAGATTTGCACTTGCAAAGAAGCATAAATTAACATTTATTACTGAATAGGAAATTTGGATTATCAGTTTCTATAAAGTCCAAAGTATTTTTGATGAGTATAAGTGGACCTTCTCAGTTCTGAAGATTCCTCCCCCAGGTTTTGAAATAGATATACAAATACCTGAAAGATGTTTGTAGGATGGTGAGAGTCATATTCCTCTTCCAGTCAACTAGGACTGGATGAGAGAATAAAGTATCAAGCTGCGCCAAGGAAGGAAGGAATTTCTTTATTAGGAGGAACTTCTTCACAGAAAGGGTGATTAAACTTTGCACTGGGCTGTGCAGGGAGATAGTAGAGGTGTTTTCAGAAAAGACTTGGATGTGGCACTTAGTGCCATGGTCTATTGACATGGTAGTTGGGTCAAAGATTGGACTCAATGACCTCAGAGGTCTTTTCCAACCTAATTGATTGATTCTGTGATTTTGTTATACTCTTCAAAAAGGTTTTTCTTGGTCTACAGATAAACAACAGTGAAGGTTCTGTATCAGGTCACAGCTTAATAGCATTCCTTATTCACTGCCTGAATCTGAATTAACATCTGCATCACTTTCACTCACACCTAATAGAGAAAAAAGATAGCAGGTTATATGGAATTCTGACTGCCTCTCAGACTCTGTTCTTACATGCCCAATCTGATAGAGAGTATACTCTGCTAGTATAGAGACTAGCAATGACTCAGAAGTTTGCATTGGTTTCTAAGCTTTCAAATTCTGACCACTTCTCCCACAGTTGTAAACTGAGGCAGGAAAGTTGCACCTAAAATGACGTATCTCCTGGAGATGCAAGGTTATCAGTCTTTCCCATATCTCGTTTCTACACACTGGTGGGATAGTGCAAATATGATCTGTAACCATATATAAATTTCCCAAATGATAAACACATTTACCTCTGTGTCCTTCCCTCTGTTAGGCAAGAACAGAACTTCGAACAAAAAAGGGTTTGATTTCCTGCGGTGAATCAGGATTCACGATTATTCTTATCATATGGAACATATTGTGACTCCTTCTTCTTATTCTTTCTTAAGTTTTTTGACTCCATATTACTCTCATGCCTGGCAACTACCAGTTGAAATGTCATTTAATGAATCAGATGAAACTGTGCTGTCATCACAATCAACATCAGCAGTTCTGTTTTACCTCTGGTTTTATAATGGTTCAATCTCTCTTATGAATTCAAGGTCGGATAAAATTTTCATATTTTTGACATTTGGAATTGTAAGCATATGTTTAGGGTACATGCAACAAGAGGAAAAATATTGGGATTTAGTGAAAAGTTTCACAAGGAAAGCATCTCTCTTTTCTCCACTTGTAACTGTTACAAAACAAACAAAATGAACCAAGGAAACAGATCTTTCTCCAGGTACTTAACTTTTACTTAACTTACTGTTAAGTAAAAAGTTTTTTGTGAAGAAATACTTCATAGGGAAAAATAAAGGGGTAAAAACCCTGAAAAATAAAGCTTATAAAGGACTAGAGGAGCTAAAGAAGGGTGAAGAGTAGCAAGGAAAAGGAAAAATTAAGTTTAAACATCAGAAAAATTTTCCCAACCATGAAATTTGCACAGACTGCAAATATATACCAGTAAAATAATGATAATATTTCATTACTTAGAATAAGTAATGGGACTAAAAGCTAATTATTGCAATAAAAATTATTGCAAGACTTAACAGGCTATAAATCCACCTCTACATCTTAATACCTAGAGGTCTTTTGCACATATAAATGCAGAAGTCTATTTAGCATAGAATTTTTTTGTGCACATAAAATGGTCATTCACATAATTTTGGCAATCAGTGACCCATAAGATTTACCCTGTGAATCACAAAAGGGGCCATCAAATCAAACCTAAATTAGAGGGACTCTGCACTGGCAGAACATACTGTTTAAATGGAAAATTAAGCTGCAACTTAACAAAATCAAGCTTCCATGCCAGAGGACTGTGTGGAAGAACAGTTTTCAGATAACATTGTTCTCTGAAGGAAACACTTCAGGTACATACCTGACCATGAGAGGCTTTGGCAATGGCCTTTCCGTACACACTCTCCCATGTGCCTACATCTGAAGGTTGAGTTTTAGCTGCCCAGAACAAGAGCAGTAAAGCTGAGGACCAGATGACAGCGTGTTGGAATTCAGATGAAAGCAGACAACTGACATACATCAACTTCTCAAGCCCTTCTGAAGACAGGGTATGGCATGGTTCTGAGTTCACCAGACATTCTATTTACCACAAAAAATGAAATCTCAAAATGTCACAATGCAGAATCTGCAACCTTAGGTTTTAAAGTTGTTCTGTACAGAGGAACATTCATTGTTTTGTACATTCATTGCTCAGAAATGGAATATATATGATCACATACAGGAGCCAATATACAGAATACCAGAAGTTTTGTCAAAAAGGATTTAAAATTGTTCAAGTGAAACTCAGGTGCTTTGATATTTCACTGCAAAAAATGTGGCTTGGTTTCCTCCATTTGAGGTTTTGCAGTAGCAGTTCACTCAGCTCGGGTTTCATTGTAACCTCTTGGTTTCACTTATAACCAACTATTAAACATTTTCTTTAGGTAAGGAACTTTTCTTACTTGATTTCCATAGGAATGACATTGGAAAGTTTGAGCAAAGTCCATACATATGTTTAAACTAGATTGCAGGAGTGGGGCAAGGAGGACACCAAGATTTTTAATCATCAAAAATTATTTTAAAGTTACAGTCTTTAATCTAGAAAATGCTTTTGCATTTTTGCTGAGTAATATTTGCTTGTGTAAAGAAGAATTTAAAGTATCCAAAAAAGAAAAAAGAAAAAAAAAAAAAAAAAAAAAAAAAAAAAAAAAAAAAAAAGGGAAGGAAAAACAAGAAAAAAAAAAAAAAAAAGAGACAAAACACAGGCAAGGAAAACCTAGCAATAAAAAAATATCCCATCCAAACATGAACTAACTACATCCTGACTGAACTAATTCTGGTATCATGATAAACACACGCTCCTCAGTTGCATATACCAAGGAATGATTCTACAAATCTTCAAGGGTGCCAGATAGCTCTGAGGCCAATCTATTGGAAGAGGCAAAGTGAACAGCTCCAAACATGAGTCATTCCTGAGGAAGCAGAAGCATGTCAGCACACCTTTGCCAAAGCACAGTTGTGTCATATGTTACACAAACTTGTCCACCTACTGAGCTTGCCAAAAAACATTCTACAAGGCAGAGCAGCTACAATTGATGTATTTTACTGAAGAACTTGAGGAAACAATTTTAGGTGGCAGAGAAGAGAGAGGGAAGAAGGACAACTCATTCAGAAGATATTACAGAAAATAATGAACTGAGAACATTGTCAATGTAACAGGTGCCTCTGATTTTTCCTTTAAACTGGGTTTTACCAAGTGTCTTTGCCCTTCATATTTAGACACAATACATCAAAGCACGCAGGTATTTCCATTAAGTGTCACATGCACACACCTGCTTTCACACACACACTGTTTCTATTTAGTGAAAGAGAGCAATTAAATTAGTTCACCATTTTTCAGGTCCTGGCTTGTTAAGGTACCTTCAGTCATTTTTTTCAGAGATTAGCAATCTACCTATTTTTAAGCCCTCAACCTAACATCAAAATCTGTCAAAGGCTAACAGATTATAGTCATGTAGATTAAATGGAACTTTTTTGGCTTTTAGAACGAAAAAAGTGATAGTGAATGTGAAAAGTATTAAGGACATGCATACCTGCTGACAGAAATGTGTTTCATTTTTCTGAGTTTACCTCCCAGAAGAAAAATTTTTAAACTGTTCCAAGGTGGAAAAAGATAAGAAATAATTCTAAGCAGAAGATAAAAAATCTTTTGCTAAATTAAAATATAATAAATTTATTTCATTAATACACAATCTTTCTGATCACTAAATCTATCAAGAGAAGAAGCAGAAAAATTATTGTCCTCCTATAAGTTCATTGTGTTCATAAAGAACAGTGACAGCAGCAAATGGAGCCGGTTACTGAGCTTTCATTTCGCTAACAGTTTTTCACTACATTGCTTGAAGCCACTCCTCATTTTAACACCATCATTTGCAATTTAAAACAGTACAATTTATCAAGAAATTGTCCTAATAAGATTAAATCTTTTCTGCTGGCTTTGAGTAGGATTCATTACATAAAATGAATTTGATCCAAACCCAGTATCTAGACCACTGTTTGTAAATTGCTTAATTTTCCTGTCTCTATCTGGACAGCACTTCAGTTTCCCTTAGGCAATAACAGTCATTTTCTGCAAGTGGAAAGATACTGTCTGTCAAGCACTTTTGAAAGCATCAGTAATATATTTGGTAGTTGGTTTCTAACTTCAAGTCAGAGAGTGAAAAAAATCTTGAAGGAACAAATGCACTGTCTTCAGGTAAAAAGAAGTGTTTTCCTGTCCTAACTCTGTATTTCCTTGATGAAATAATTTTGAAATAATTCACATATTATTTTTTAACTTTATGCTTTCAGAATTGTTGTAGGAAATTTTGTTCTTCCCCCAGAACCAGTTGTACAAGGAGTTCTAGTTTCCATTCCAAAAATCAACTGAATATTGGATTGCTGATTTTGGGGACCAAACTGAAAGCAGATTGTTTCGTGGCATATTCTGCACACAAGTTCTGAATGGCAGTTAAAAAAGAATAATTTCAGTTTACAAGTCCAGCTGTCTTTCCAGGAAATCAAGAAACATGCTTGAGGTGCAGCATGTTTTTTCTCAGCTTGGAGTCCAAACCTAAAGTGAGCAGACGGCCAGCTTAGCTGTTCAGAGAGAGCTGGTAATAACCTTGTGAATACTGTATGTTGAAAATAAAGAGAAATAAAAGGTAACTGAAATGCACTTAAATTGCAATATTTAGGAAAATTTTTCAATTCGGACAATGTATATGAGCCTTAAGGAAAGGGTTACTGCTTCCAGTGTATCTTTGAAGATCAATTATTAGCAAAGATAAGGAGTATGTGTTGTCTAGGGCTTAAAGTTAAGAGCTGCCTGGGCCTGTATTGTATTTTCCACCACTATTCATGACCTACCGTAAGAACTTGCAAAAGTCATCTGACCAATCTGTTTCTACTCCCAAAAGAGTGAAGCAAAGCTGATGTACTGACCTCTAGCTAGGACTTCTGTAAGCCTTAGATATACTTAACCCTCTGTGTGATACTTGCAGAAATCACTGTTTTCAGGTATTTTGGATCAGATTCTGCCATCAGTTTTACTCACATGAATTCAATATCATTGCTGCGTTTTGGGTTTTTTTTTAGTTGAGTGGCTATAAATAAGAATTGAATTTGTGATGCATATTTATTTGAAACTGAATTTTTGCACTTTTCAAAGGGGAAGGAGAAAAGAAAGGGAAAGAGAGACAGGAAGGAGAAGGGGAAAGGGGAGAGGGAGGAATGAGGGTTAGGGTTGAGGGGAAGGTAAGGGAAAGGGTTTGCATACAAATAACAGTGGACAGAGGGAATAGTTTAGGAACTAAGCCTTAGTGGTGGAGTAAATCATGTCTGCAACAAGTCCAGTAGAACAGTGTTGTGGATCTCTGCATTTCCAAGGAAATCTTTGCATGAATCATATGGAACAGGCTCTTTCCATAAAGTATACAAGAAAATTTTCTCTGTGTGTGTAGCACAGTAATTACTATCTCTGAAAGGTTAGTTTACCCTTCAGAAAGGCTATTTTCATGACACCATTAGGCAAGAATTTACCATATGGCTTCAAGTTTGACCTTTTACTTTTTTTTAACTCTTTTAATCAATAATCCAGGCAACTTGCAAAATTTTTGTAAACCTAACTTTTGTGAGTGTGGAGTTTGGTGGGCTAAGAAATCAGGGACATTCCAAACAATCCCTGCACAGATGGTCAGATGAAACATAAGGTGGGACTCAGAAAAGCTGTCACTTAGATACCCTCTCAAAGTTAAGAATAAGCACCTGGTAGGCATGTACAAGATACTAAACAGACTGTGAAGTTTAGTGAGAAGAGCTACTGGGTTCTCTTAGCTTTTTTTTTTTTTCTTTTTTTTCTTTTTTTGGTCATAGCAATAACATATGGATGCCAGGAGGCTGTCACGTGGGGCAGTGAAAACTGGAGGTAAATTAAAAACAGAAGTGGAACAAACTTTAGAAGAATTAAACACTGCCTACACAGCCTGATGTCTAAAGTTGATAATGGATTTGTATTTCCTCTAGTCCCCTGAATTCTTTATCACTGCATTTCCCTGTAAATTATTAAGGTTGAATTTGGTATGTGGGAACTTCTATAACATGTATCCCAGTGAATTACAAAGGGATCTGCAAGCAGAAAAATATATTGCCTCTTTTTAGGATTTAATATGTTGACTGCCCTCTAAAAATGCAGTCTCTATCAGCACAAATTTAATGCATAACATCATCTGCTTGACATATAATTGACTTAATTTAATAATGCATGACAATATTTGATTTGGGATTGTGGTTCGTCCAAAGACATTGAAAAGGTGAATACACTTATGCAGCAAATAAAAGCACCTTTTTTGGTTAAAAATAGAAAGCTTACTAGTTTTTGTGTTTAAAGAGATCACTACCCTACAAAAAAAGCCTCTCTTTTTTTTTTTTTTTTTTATTTTATTTTTGTTTGTTTGGTTTTTTGGTTTTTTCTGTTTGTTTGTTTTCCTTTCATTTCCCACCCTGTAGCCCATGACTACTAGATAAAAAAAGCTAAACCATTTTTTTTCCCTCTAATTCTGATTTGCTTATCTTCCCTACTTTGCTGCAGTTTAAGCACAGATCCCTTATATTTTCTCCTTAAAAATATTGATTGTTTTGGAAAATTACCACCACTTAGTAGGGGGGAAAACACTTTTAATAAACAAGAGAGAAAAATGTCCACCTGATGAACTCAATGTCAAAAGGAACAATGAACAACAACAGTTGTTCCATTCGAAAATGTTCTAAATTTGTCTGAATGCTGTTTACCTAAATACATGGACAAGACCACACTCCTTTAAGAGAATATTGCTTTGTAGTAATAACTCTGTTCTTTAAAAATGCGTTCCTTGACTGTTCTCTAATGCATCTATACCACCTCTGAAAGCATTCTTTCACCATGGGAAAGCACAGAATCTTATTCTGTGGGAAAAGGAATGAGATAATAAAGATCTTAACCTAATTCTACTGAAGTTTATGAGTCTGTCATTTATCTTCGATGCTTCTAAAATCCAGAGCTTACAAAAAGACCAAGGTACATAAAGCAGAAGTAATCGGAGATGGAATCACTGAATTGAGAAACTATCACTTCTAAAATCTCTGTTCAACAACAACCTCAGTCTGGAAGAAGAAAAGTTGCTCCTGGCATGTTATATGCCTTGTGGTGGGTTTCCCTGGCAGGTTGTTTCTGCTGCTGCTTAGGGAGAAGAGTCCTTCCCCAACTCCACCGTGGGGTCCCTTCCACAAGAGACAATTTTCCATAAAATTCTCAAGCACAATTCCTTCCCATGAGCTACAATTCTTCATAAACTGCTCCAGTATGGGTCCCTTTCCACAGAGAAAGATTTTAATTTGAATGTTTTATGGTACAGAAAATCCATTCAGAAAGTAATTCCAAAGACTGGAAAATCACTTGTTAGAAGAAAATTAGTATCAAAATTAAACTAAAGAATTTTAAATGAAAAATGTAACAATTTTTACAAAAATACAGTAAAAAATATATCCAACAAACTCAAAAAGGTTTTTTGAAAAAAAAATAGGATTTTTAAGTGATTTTTTCATCTAGAAAGAAAAAATTATTTCTGAAAAAATGTCAGTAGTTCAATACAAATTTTAGCAATTTCCTACATTTGCTAAAACAGGTATAGAAATAATAAAATATGAGAAAATATGAGAAAAACTAGGATTTTGTCAATAGCTGTAGAATCAGTTGTCACTCATAGATTTATGTCATGGATTGGCAAATATGTCAGTAGCTGCTGTGAATTCTAACTCACTCTCATTGTCAACAAAGTCCATTTACTGTTTTGATTGGCTTTGTTTTTTATTTCTGATCTAGGTTTATTTTCTGATTTTGCACATCACAATTTCTCCTAAGGAAAAATAAAAAGAGGCAGACAGAAAAACATGGATGTGGAGAGTATGTAGGTTGAAGAGAAATCAAAAGAACAGGGAAAATAGAGCAAGATCCTATTTTTGTAAGTCATCCAATATTCCTAAATTGGGCATTCTCCCTCTCCTATATGTACTAGTTTAGATGTTGCCATTAATGAATTTCACTAACACGATCAAAATGTCAGGTGATGGACCGATTTTAATCTGGTGAGTTATCTATCTGCTAAGAAGTTTTCTTTTTGACACACTATCTCTATTGCATGTAAATGTTGAGCTAATTTTAAAATCTTTTGGTAAGGAGAGAAGCTCAACATATGAAACTTGTGAGTGAGTATAGATTGCTTAACATCAACATAAATGTGAGTAGATGCCTCACTTATGTTCAGAGAGTGCACTGGAGGAAGAGGGGATAAAGGCACATCATCTCTTTCTTTATTCTGTTCATTGAATTGCCTGTTGACGAAAGATCAGTTTTGGTCCATTGATTTCTGATTGGATCCTCCACTTGTTTACAACTCACCATTTAGTGCCACAAGATTATCTTGGCATTCTTGTCTTTCAATGAATTCAGTCTGTATTTCATCTTTCTATAGCAACTTTCATTGCTACTGGCTATTATTATACCTCATGAACTATGAAACACTTTCCAATAGCTGGAAAAGGACTGGAAAAGTTTATTTCCAAAAACTGTAACGTGTGGCTCCGAAGTGACCTTTAAACACAGTGTTTTCTTCTTCAGTGCAGACAAAGAAATAACTTCTGGAGTCACTTTCTATATATATTGATTTAGCTAAATGACCAGCTGCTAGAAAGGAAGATTTAGAACTGGAATTCACCTTTGTAAATAGCATTCTATTCTGTTCAAGGTGGCACAAGTCTTACATTTATAAGCTCCAGAGAACAGGCCCTTTAGAACATGTTACTTCAAGAGTTAATGTGACTCTAAGCCTTTATTCATTTGACTTTCTCCTTTTTTTTTTCCTTTACTTTTGTATTTTATTTCATAAAAGCTATTCAAAATACCATTTCAATTAACTCCCTCACCTTGAAATTATATGTTTTTCCAATGCATGACTAAATCCCACTCTGCTTTTTTAGTTGAGAGGAGAGGGAGAAAATTTTGTTGCTCTTTCAGGTCAGCAAGGCAGTGGCCTTCACCTACTGCAGCAATATTTCCATCTGTTGCATGCAATAATGTTGAAAAATTTCACGTTATATGAAGATCCTCTACACATAAAGGAATGTCCTTCCTACATCTTCAGAAATTTGATGGATATTATTTTTTGCTGAGTCCCTCCCAGCATAAGTTAATCACAGGACCATTGCCACAAAACAAGCAGTATCTCAGTGCTACATAGTAGTATTTGGGATGATAATCAGAAACTCATGCATATTGATGAAATTTTCTTCACAGTCTACTTGGAACTATTATTTTCCTTTATTCTTACAGCTATGGAATCTAGAATTAAACAGACTATCTAATGTATGGTTTTATCATTTAGGTCCATGAAGTAGGTCCTCAAGCAGAAATAAATATTTCACAGGACATAGAATTAAAGAAATGCAAGAGACTGTTAATGACTGTTGACAACCTTAGATGATGTCAGCTGCAGTTTTATTACCTCCCTGAGTAACTTTTTGAGAACTGTGCAGCACTCTGGGGTTTTTTTGCTTTGTTTTTTATTTGATTTTAAATAATTTCTACTGTCAAAGGTGTAATGCTTGTCTTCTGTTCTTTGTTGTAGAATCTAAAGTTACTGGAAAGAGGTTGCTTCTGCTCTCTTTATAACTGCACTTCAAGCACTGTTGGCCATTACTAGACCTACCCATACTCTCTTCATTACTGAATACTGGCAATCTAGTATTTGACTATTACTCCTAGAGTAGTACCTATGGTACATGGAGTTTTCAGGACACTCAGCCAAAGACAAGCTCCATGCAGGACTTGTGGACTATTAATGAAAAATGAGAACAAGTAAAGATCACTGTACATGATTTGAGGTGAAAAGTACACTAGTGAAGGCAAGTTTGTGACTTTTTTCATTGTTTTTTAGTGCCCACTGCATCACTTAAATTACATTAGAAATGGCAAGCAGTTCAGTATGAGACCATGACTCAGTGGTGGTGACCTGCAGAAACTGCCTTTTTTTATGCAGTTCCTCTTCTAGCTCTTAATCTTAAATCAACCTATAAATTTCTTGCTAGTTTAAATGACAGCAAAAACAGCAAGTGACAAGAGGTTGCTTAATATGAATTCAAATCTTACTAATAACTCACTGAAATGCCTGAACTATTTAAATATTGGTTTGTGAGGAAAAAATAGGTGCATGAGTATAATTATTAGCTTTCTGATTCTGCATTTTGTGCTTGACCACTAGCTCAATATACCTGCAATAGACTAGGAGAATAAAAATCTCCTGGTGGAATTTGAGCATCATCCTTCTAGTATCATACATAGAAAAAAAACTGATCAAAGTCTATCACGCAGCATTTTAAATAATACAATCAATGGAAGTTGAAACTCTTTTTAACTGCTTCTTTAGTTTAATTTATTACAACTCTTCTGTTATGGTGCTTTAAGATGTGAGAAAAATGTTACTAATGTAAAAAATAAATAACTGAGAAGTGAGATTGAAAATTAAATTAAACATTTTAGGAAATGAAAATATAAGTTCATTAAATGAATCAAGTATGTGCTGAACCTGAACTAGTCAGAGTCTTAAGGCACAAATCCAATTATCACCAAAAACTCCATGAAATACCTGGATTCAGGCTTAAACTGCAGAAAACTGAAAACTTGTCATTTTTTAAGATCACAGAATGTTTCAGAAGTCTAAACCTAGTGTTAACAGTTAGTTAATGATTTATCTGCCTATACCTATGCTATTTTCATCTATATCTGTATATAATGTATGAACTATTTAAACATAATCTCCAAGAGAGGCATGTATGAAACTGCTGTAAAGACAGACCTTCCACATGAGAATTTTGTAGTAATCTGAGTGATTTGTTCAAAGTAAAATAGCTGCAGAAAATGTGACCATCCCACTCATTCAAAAAATTATTCTAAACATATGTATTCACTAAGAAATAGACTTTTGGGTTATGCTTGCAAAGTAAAAAAAAAAAAAAAACAAAACAAAACAAAACACAACAAAAAAAAACCAAACCAACAAACAAAAACAAACAAAAAACCAAACCAACCAACCAACCAAAAAAACCCTCCCTTGTCTTTAAAAGAAAGTTTTATGTGTATGTGTGTGTAGTATGTTTTGAACTCAAATTTACTAAAATACTAAAATAAGTATCCTAAATTAGACCAAAAATCTGTTTAGCCCAGTAATTTTCCTCTGACACTGATCTGAAGTAGCTTTTAAGGAAAAGCTGATTTAAAACAGAACAGATACACTTTCCATCTGTACCTTCCTGATTACTGGGAGTCGATGTTACAATATCCTGAACTCGAGGTTTCAATAATAAACGCACAATAGGACTCTCTTCCCAGCTTTGTCTTATGGTGGCATTTTTGGCATATGTCTTCCACAAATTGCCATGAAAAGAAATGAAAAGCAGCTTCATTCCACTGGTGATTTTATAGATCTCAACTGTATTTTCTTTATTTAGCCTCTCCTTGGTAGCTAGCTGTTCTTGCTATTTTGACTGTCCTCACAGCCCTTTTTATGTCCCACTCTACCCTTGCACCAGCAAGAGTGTGCAACACTTACCCTCTAACTGTTTCAGAGATTTACACAATGGCAGAATCACATATTTCATCTTGTTCTTCACTGTCTTTCTGATAATTTCACCATTTTATTTATTCTTTAAATTGCTATTCAGCACGACACTGACATTTAGAAAACTGTACACAATTTCCTTGTGGAATACTGAAAGATAATTTAGAGCCAATCACTTTGTGTGTATAATTAGGATACATTTGGTATTTGTCCCCTTTGAAAATTATTTTGTATTTATCAACAATGAATTTCATTTATCATTTTATTGTCATGAGAATCATCTGTAGTATTTTGCAGTCAATTTTAGTTCTAACTATGTGAATCATTTTTTATTACTAATAAAGCTTGACATCTCATTATTCATTCCATTTCCCAATAATTTATGAATATGTTTAATAGCAGAAAACCTCGGTAATAAAATACTAATTCTATTTTCCATTATAGTTTCCATTAATGAGTGGCAATAGCCAATTTCCACCCTTTCTCTCTAAAATTAAGCTTATTTTTTTCCACAGTGTGCACTATATTGTATTTGTCAGCATTGAATTTCTCTTGCTCTTATGCTGTCCAGTCACACAGTATGGTACTGTGCTTTGCTATTCTTCAGTCAACTTTGTGCTTTACTGCTGTTAATAACTCAGTATTCACTAGGAAGTTCTGTCCTTTGCTATTAATCCCCTCTCCAGGTCAGTTGCAAGCTAGTCAAACTGCACAGGCTGCAGCATGGATCATTGTGACACTCCAGGGTTTGACCTCAGTGAAAAAGCACTGTTTTACCTCCACTTTGTTTCCAGTGTTTCCCCACTTATTTATCCATAGGAAGATCTTCCCCCTTATCTCATGGTAGATGACTTTCTGCCTTATCTTTCTGGTGAAGGATACTGTTGAAAGCCTTTGGAAAGTATGCAGAGTCTATCTCCCTGTTCCACAGTTGTTGCCCTCAGGACACTGAAATTTTAGCTGCTGCTTTTCATAACCACTTCTGCTTTGATGCAGCTTTCTTTTTCAAAATTAAACATTGCTCTGAAAGATTCTGAAGGTACATTTTAATCTTTCAAGAATATTAAAATTTATGCAATTTTCTATTACAAGTAGACCCTTCTGAATCCGTCCGTATATACACCTCAGGCCTAAATTAAGAGATGTTTCTGTCTTGTGAATTTTTTAAATAGAAATGACAATAAACAGGTATGTATGTTGTCTAATCACTTATTTCCTATATCAACTATATAAACTATATCACCTATATAAACTGAATATTATCCAGTTTATGTGGAGGTAACTCCTTATCACTGTACTTTTCCTTTTAGCTATAAGATTTGACATTAATGCTTCATGTACAACTTTCTTGACTAGTTGATAGCATAATACTATTAATACTCTGCCTAGTCAAGCCTTCACTTTAATTATGGGAATATTCTGTTTCTTGAACTTGACAGTTAAAATATTTACCTTATTTCAACTCTTTAATGTGCAATGTCATACCTCGATATAATATCATGTCTCTCATTTCCACATTATTTGTGTCCTACTATTGCAGCATTTTGCTGACTTCTATTTCTGAGCTGTCTCTTATGTCATATCTCTCATATAATTATATTTTTTATCCAACTTTGCATAGAAGTATGTGAAGAGGTGACCTCCATCCCTATTCTTCCCTTGTAATGGAACTTTTAGTGTTGACACTGCTTTTAAATAATTCTTTAATGAAATAGAAAACTAGCTCATCATGAGTTTTTCTAGTTGTACAGATCCTGATGTGTTCTGCCATCTGAAGTTGCTAAAACTTTCAGTGTTAAATGATGACAACCTTCCCTTGGGTAATGTCTACTAGTAAAAATTAAAATTGTATTGGGTTTGTGTAACAAGATTTTGGTAACAGGGTGACTACATGGGTGGATTGCATGGGAAGCTGATAGAAGCTTCTCCCATGTCCAAAAGAGCCAACACCACTGCAGGCCATGTATGAGCTCATCAGTGACAGTGACATTGCCTCTGGGATAAGAAATATAAGAAAGGAAAAAAAAAAAAAAATAAAAATCGAACACCTGCAGAGAATACCAGTGGAGAGAGAGGAGTGAGAATACGTGAGCAAGAACTCTGCAGACACCAAGGTCAATGAAGAAGGAACAGGAGGAGCTGCTCCAAGCAGAGCAGACTATGGTGAAGATCATAGTGAGGGAGGCTGTACTCCTGCAGTCCAAGAAGGTGCATAGTGGAGCAGATATCCACCTGCAGTCTATGGAGGACTCCATACCAGAGCAGGTGGATGCCCAAAGGAGACTGTGATGCCATAGGATGCCTGCACTGGCAGGGACCTGTGGCCTGTGGAGAGCAGGGGAACCCACAGGGGATCCACACTGGAGCAGGGGGAAAGTGTCAGAAGTCCTTTCCCTCAGGAGAAAGTAGTAGTGAAGTTAAGCCCAGAAATTGGGGAGTGGAGGGTAAAACTTGGGTTTGCTTCTCATTACCCTAATCTGATTTGATTGGTAAATAAATTAAATTATTTCCCCCAAGCTGAGTCTGTTTTGCCTGTGATGGTAACTGGTGAGTCGTCTGTCCTTGCCCTTATGAACCCAAACCCATTAACCTCTTATATTTTCTCTCCCTTGAGGCAACAGGTTGGCTCTGGTGGGCATCTGGCATCCAGTCAGGATTAACCCACCATGAAAACAAATTCTTAACATGATATAATGAAAAAAGTACATATGAAAGACAAATACATGGGAAAAAAAAATCTTGATGGGAAATTTCCTTCTGTTTTCCCTTCCCTATTTCTATCACATAATACAAAGAGAGCAGACAACTCTTGCCTTTTGAAATTAAATTTAGAGGACCCATAAAAAACCCAAACTCAGAAGTAAGAATATTATTTTTGACCATTTTTTGTGAAGGAATGAATGTGGTCTAAAAGTAGTTTATAATTATTTTATGTTAAATCTTTTAACTTTAAATATTTTTAACTTTAAATTAACTTCAAAATGAATGTTGTATTCACAGGAAAAACTTATACTATATCACAGAATAGGTTTAGTAGACCTTGCAACAATAGATAAAATGTTTCCAGTGTGAGAAGTGAGCATCTGTAAGCCAGTTGTACTTCTAAAGCATGAAGAGTTGTATTGCTGTAAGTGTATTGACACAATTCCATTTTTTGGACTTAGTTAAATATTTTCTTTCAAAAACTATTTGAACGAAGTGACTGTAGGAATTACTCCATTACTTGATATATGCTATTTCTGGCTCAAAATTTGAGCTAAGAGTATATGCTAAAACTACAATATTTTAGTTATCTGATCTACAAAGATTAGTGTAATTTAACTTCTCACACAATTCCTATTTTTAATTAACTTTTTCCTATTATGCCAAAAGCAAAAGAAAACAAAAATATATCCCACAAAACTGAGGTGGAGGCAGGGGTGGGGACAGGGAGGAGCGAAAAACCCAATTATTAATGTCTGCCATTATTGGTTACGCTTTCTGTTGTCTTCTTTCTTAACTCTCAGTATAAAAGCACTTGCAGGTCTACAACAGAAATGAACATGTAGGTGAGGCCTCCAGCATCACTGTCAAGCACTTCTCATCTGCTCTGAGGTTGTTGGCCAACACAAGTTGCCTTAGCCTAGGGGACATGCTAACTTAGAGGGGCTGTTACTTCTAGTAGTGGTAGGGTGTTTGGTAGGATTTCATTACACTTAGTTGCAAGCAACTGATGCATTCAGTTAAAATTTTTAAGGCTTTTATTCTTTTCAAAGGTCTTTATTCTCATGTATTTTATTTTGTGCTAAATACAATTTTTTTCTCTGAAGAACTATATAAGGGAAAGAAGTAAAAAATACTATCCTTGCCTGGTAAATGTTTGGAGATTTATTTGTATACCTGAATTCCACAAGTTGTACCTGTTACCTCATATGAGATTTTGTAACCTTTCTCAGAACTCCATCTTTCCAAGTGTGCTGTAGCTAATAGCCTTGGGATGTATGGAAAATGAAATATTTTTGTCCTTATGAACCTGACTAAAGGTATAGTCGAGTGCTAAAACAAGTCTTAAAATTATAGTCTGTTAAGCACTGTTGACAAGGATATGATGGTTTCAGAGTAACATAAAAGGCAAAGGATTAAGAAACTGGTGTTATAATTTCTAAAAAAATAAAAGTTATCCAATGAGAAACAGGATGTTTTATATACAGGATATGTAGCAACATTAAAATAAGTATATTTTAATAGACTACCTGCAAAATATTAGTAGTAATTCTAGTAATAAACAAAAAGTTGGTGTATTTTTCAGTAATCCAATACTTAGAGCTACTCATTCAGGATCTGGAGATCTAGGATCAGTTTCTCCCTCTATTTCACATGGTAAGCAATCCATCTCATCTTCTAGGACAATCATCCAGTCAGCCTGCTATGGGATGTTTTGCAATCATATTCTTTCAGTCTCTAATGTAAGTTTTATATCACTGTGCATTAAGAAACATAAACAAGAACATGGTCAGCTGCTTCAGGAATACAGATACCTTATTTACTTGGAAGCCAGAAAAGATCATAACTCAGTGCTTGCCCATCCCATGTGAGAGCTCTAACCACAGGAATATCATAAATATGATCTTCTTAGCATCTCATGCAAACATCGTTCCTCTGTATGTAACTTTTTTCAAGTACTTATTAGATCACTGGCAGTCTCTTCAAGGGTGATTCCAATGCATGATCCAATATCAAGATAATTTGTATAGAAAGAATTCTAAGACAAAAAAATATTCCAAAAAAACCCACCTTCATCTTTTGCTTGTTTGGGGTAATGAACGGCTGATCATGCATCCTGCTGCAGAGCAAGTGTTCCACGTAGAAAGGTTTTCAGAAATGGGTGAATGTTTTCCATATCATTTGGAAGTTTTAGTGACTAGGTTCTAGATAGATAATCACTATGGTAAGCTGTGTTAAGTCTGAATTTTATTTCTTCAGCCTTCCTTCAAAAGGCCTGAAACAAAAATAGTTTTACAAAGTGATGCAGCTAGTAAAAAACATTCTCTTTTCAAGTGGATCATCGTAATGAAAATGGCCCAAACTAGAAAAAGTTCCAAGTTCCTCAACAAATGTTCAATGATAAAATATTCATCCAGTTCCAGTAAAGAAACACAAAGTATGTATAATTGCTTTGCTCTGCTGACATCCTTTTCCATGGGCCCTGAAGCATAGTCTTATGTAAGCACTTTATCAGGGATTCCCTGGGCTGGGCTGAACTGGACCAAGTTGGGCTATCTTATAATAGTTTTTCAAGTCCACACATAGCAGAGCCTCTGCAGCACTGGGTTGCATTATCACTTCCTTGTCAGTTTGATGGGCCTGGTGGAAGGATGAGTGGAATTTTCTTTGCTCTGCCTCTAGGCACCCTATCTCTGACCTGGCTTTCATATTTATCAGGAGGTATCAGCAGTCCTGGGGGAAAAGGAGAGTATGTCATGGAGGCAACTGTCTATTTCATCCAGAGAAGTCAGAATAAAATTCATCATTCTCTTTAGGCATCAATCTGCAGGGCATGTAACAGCCCTATTCAATAATTGATGTAGTAACTCTTTGTTAGCACAAATTGATGGTACAAACATCAGTAAATCAGTCAGTAAAAATTTAAGTGAATTACCTAATAAATACTAGTTAAAAGAGAGATGTATTTGAAATTTCAAATTTTTTAAAACTCTGAAAATTTCTAAGTAAAGCTAAGATCTGTAAAATTCTCCCTGAATGTAGAAACAATAAACATGTAAACCTAAAAAGTAAGGGGCAGTAGGACAAAAATCTTTCCTAAGATATCCATGGAAAAGAGAAAACTAGGTAATTTTCTCAACTGAGGTCCTTTTCCTCTCTATAGTTGCCTATTTATAAAAATAATTACATTCTCAGCATAATTAAAGGATTTCAAAAGTAACCATCCTGGTTTTGTGGGCTACAAAGAGATACTGCCAAAAACGTCTGGACAGAGGGACTTTGAATGGTGGCAAAAAAGTACTTGTGAAATTTATGGATTATAAAGAGAACATATAAATGAATAATCATACTTACTGTTTCTATATTATACCCAGACAAAGCCATCAAGAATGTAATCTCATTAGGTTTAAATTAACTACACATTGCTTTGGCAATATTTGTAAAACTCTATGGTTTGGTGATTAAGGGAATTGAAGAAGTGTGTTAATACGCTCTCTAGTTTCAATTGAGTATAATTTTAATTATAAGACAATAGTCATGCTTTTAGGAAAATATATATTGGAATACCCATGCAAGGTAATACTGGACCAAGTATTTGACATTGATTTCACATCTAATACAACTGCGCTCATGTAATTCTGTAATTCGTCATGTTTAGTGAAATATTACGTAACCCTTGACAGTGAAGAAATTGATAACAAAAACACAATACAAGGAAATGCTTTATATCTTTTCTTAGTATTTAGAAGTAATGATAGAACCACAAAAAAAAAAATTCCTTAGCAGATGGCAAGTCATCTTTATCAAGTAAATTAACGGATCATGCATTAAAAAAATAAAGCAGTGGGTTATTTGACACACACTGTAATTACATTGGACATATTGCTTTCAATAAACATTAAAGGACAAATTAACATTACAGTTGTGCCAACTATGCTTCTAAATCTGTGTTTCAAGCTTATAATTAAAATCCTAAATTATTACTGCAGCAAATTAACTCTTTTTATAGAATTCAAACATTGAGATCATCAGCATTTGCTTTTATTTCCCTCCACAGCCCTCCCCCCCCCCAAATAAATTAAAAAAAAAAAAACAACAACAACAAAAAAATATATTTTTAAAAGATACAAATCTAAACAATACAGAACTTCCATAAATACTAAAAGGCCAGATGACATAGCATTGCATCCTTTAGCACAGGTATACTGTGTGTTAAAAACCTGCATCCTTTTAAAAGTAGCATGACACTGTCATGGAGTTGTTCTTTGTGTTAAAGTGAAATATAATGTTGTACATAGTAAAGATACAATTTTTTTTTTAGTCTTTGTACTTCAAAAGATCTCCTACCACAAGCTGTTCCCATGTACTTATTTTTATGAGAATCAGGTAGAAAACAGAACAAAAAGATAATGTCTTTGTTGAATTCCAAGAGACGTGAAACAGATTAAGTTTGTTTATTCTTTCTAAACCACTATGTCTTTCTCCTTCAACCTGGGCACTTTCTTATCCCTTCCTGTGATTATTTCTGACTTAATCTGATCTTTATCCTTATCTCTGAAACTTGAATCTGTTTTGAATTTAGTTTTTTATTTGTGTAGAAAGTGAAAAGTCCATGGAAATGGAAATTGTAGTGTTTTAAACATTCAATTGGTACTGAAAGAATGAAATATTTTCCAGAAGACACAATTTCCAACACTGTTTTCTATCTCACAAATTTTAGATGTTTAAACCAGGATTTAAGGACATTATAACCCTGCTAATTAAGCTAAACCAAGTTTTGTTTTTATCTAGATAAAATTCCCTGTGCTTCATTTCAGCATTAACTTTCTCTTTTGTTCCTGTTTTTCCTTAAAAAATATAAATTGAAAGTAGGATATGAATAGTTAACTGTCTATTTGTACTTGTTCGATCTAACCCATTAATTTCAAGTTCCAGTTTATTTCCTGTGAGGTATTGAAACATGAAATCATAGTTTAATGAGTTTTATTTTCCAGAAACTATCCTATCAACATCCTTACATATACCCAACATTTCCTAAAATAAGCTGATAATTTGTATGGAAGTTTTGGTGGTTTGACAGATATCTCAGATTAGACCACTTTCGTGTTAAAAGACACTTCTACTTACTAAAAAGGGCATAGGGATACATTACAAATATTTTTGGAAACCCAAAGACATCTAGTGCAACTCTAGCTTAAAAAATAAATAAACATATTATTATTTTTAATCCATTGATCAGGATTAATTCACCTTCCTCACCATCCCTATATCTGAAATTTAAAAGAAAAAAAACTTGTAACATTTAAGTCATATGTGCCAGCAATGACAAAAGGTCACTTTTGATTTCTGCTCCTACAGGAATGCTCTGATCCTGTGCTTAAACTACACATTGAGATTTTGTAATATTCAAACACCTTCGAGTAATGTTTGATTTCAAAAGCCTTCTAAAATAAATTTTCATTGCTTTGAAAAGTCTCTTCCAAGTTTCTGTATATATGCTAAACTTAGACATATACACTCTTATTCTGTGAAGTTAATAGATATCAATTTAGAGATATACTTGAACCATTGAAAAATTGGGACCTTACTATGTTCTTTCTTCATAAACAGGAGGTCTAATAAGAAGAATAAATAATACACCATTTTGCCAGTGTAAGTAAAGCTATCAACCATTTTTCACTGTGAGAACCATTGTCCTGTCATGTTTTCAATGAGCTGGGACAAATTTTTAGTCTCCAGCTTTTTTAGAAATATTTTTGTCATCTTCACTTGAATCATTTGTTTAACTTCAACCTTAAAGGATATATTTCTGTTTCCCCAGTTCAAAATGTTGTAGTATCATATTTGAAATCTTATACTTCTGCTGTACTTAAATAGTCATTATCTTCTATTGCAGTAATTATATCCCATATAAAGCAAGCACCACACAGCTTTAATGATGTATAACCCATCTCATTTTAGCATGCCATTGTAGGGATTTTTTATGGCATGCTTAATGACATATTGTAACTGATTATCATACTTAATTTACAATAATACATTTATTTAATGAATATTAATGTGATATCTCTAAATACCCTATGGTAGTCCTTTGTTTTCAATATGTTCATTCAACAATTTCAATCTTAGAAACTATGACACCACTTTTTCATTGTCTAAACCGTATAATGCTCCACATTATGGAGTTATGTAGGACTGGGGGTGACTGTAATTTCTTATGAAAGTATCTCTCAACAACTAAGGATTATAAACAAACTGCTTAAATATTTTCTAATTAAGATAAAAATAACATTTTCCAGGAGTGAAAACCTAGCCGTACTTAAGACAAGTGTTTTCAACAAACTTGAGCAAGAAGCACATCTTACACAAATAGATACTCATTCAATAAATTGATGTATCATTAGTGACTTCCATGTCTTTCTTTCATTACAGTAAACCAATTAGTAAACATATATAATAATATGAAATAAAGCATTAATAATAAATATTTTATAGACACATATAGATACCAAATATCTAAATCATGCAAGATATATGTGTAATTCATGTGTAATATTTCTATGTTTAGAATGTCTTCCATTTTCATATACTTTGAGTAACAGGGACATATTCGCACTACCAAAGAGTCACAATTTTTCATTTCTTACTAGTTTTTTATATTGTCACTGCAGGAGAATGATGAGGCATACTACTGTTTTCAAATAATAAAGCACATGTTTATAAAGCAAAGTCATAAATATACTCTAATAAAAAATTGTATGCATAAGATTTAATTGATTCATTGTGGTTTATTTTTAATAAATCCATTTTGTTTAAATAAAAATATTAATGCTTTCATGTTCCCTATGCAAAGATGTGTGGCCTTCTAATATAATTCTTACTTTCAAGTTTGCACAGAAGATAAAGGCAGTTAAAGGAAACATGAACATGTTTCCTGCAGTAACTAGTTTCTAATAGATAGTTTGGTGTAAAAAATGTGGAAGAGTTTAGTCAGAAGACTCAATATATCAGGCATTTACTCCCTTCATATGGCAAATATTATATGGAGGAGTTTGTTTAAGATTCAGTATTGAATTATATTAAAAGCAATGTAAAGTATACATAAATATATTAAGTGTATTCAAAATTAAAAAAAGAAAAAAGAAATAAGAAGTTTCCTGTAATATTTAGTTATGCCTTCAATTTGTCCTTAATTATTCCCTAAAACAGTTTAGTAGGAATACAAGTTTTCTGTTACCTTTATTATACCCTGAACTGTCTTTGTGGCCCACCAAACCAGAAAAGACAGTAGATCTAAGAAAGCGGAAAAGTCACAGGCTCAGACTCCAGATTTTCCTTCACCAACGTCTCTAATTTGGTGTTTTGTCTGCTACTAAGCCTAGAATTTTCATGAGGTTTTAAGATTTAATTGGCTTTGATCAGTTTATTATTTTCCTGTAGTTTCCCCTTTTGTAACACTGCACTGGAGATGAGTTCAGTTTTCATGCAAGAACTGACACGTAGGTAAGCATAAAAACTTCACCTTCGAATAATCTTGTATTATTAGGAGACCAAATTGAAATGCTTTTTGATGCCTAGTAAAGGAACACTGTATTTGGTAAGTCTCTCTCAGACAACAAATCTACAGCTTAAACTCATAATACTTAATACTTTCCATAATCAACTAACTTTCTTCATGATGATTGTCCAATTTCCTCTCAAATATTCAAGTTGCTTATTAACACTGAAACAACTGTGCAAAAAAAGGCATACATATCTGTGCTGGTTTAGAGTTAAACTGGCAGGAGAAATCAATCTAACACAGAAAGGGATTGCAAGTCACAATAACAATTTAATAAAAGATCACAAAATACACTGATACAGAAGGAAAAATTCATTTGTGCCACAAAACACAAATGTACAGCCCAGCACAGTGGGGTACGAGCAGAGTGGAGCTCACCAACCTCTGTGCTGAACACCATGTGGCCCCCCTGAATTCAAAATAAGAAGAAAGAAAGAAACTTGCTGATGAAAATGATGGTTGCAGTCTGATGGCAGCCTCAGTCCAGTCAAGGCTCGGCTCCTCCTCTGGATCTGAACAGAGATCCCAGTTCCAAAACTCCAAGCTTATATCTGCTTGGGCCCTGATGGGAACACCCAGTCCCTCCCCCAGGGTGGAGAGTTTCACAATGGGTGATTTACTCTGTGAGGTGAACAATGGCATATTTTTGGCATCCCTGATTGCCCATNAAAAAAAAAAAAAAAAAATTATTCAGTAGACAGACCTTGTTGTTGTTTTCTTTTTTTTTTTTAATCATTTTTTACAAAATGATAAAATACTGAGCAGAGAATTTTCAACTGTGTATGTCATTTGTATTCATTCCTTTAGTTTTGTGCATGTCCCTCCTCTCATTTTCCTGTTAATATTTGACATCTGGAATTTGAAAATAAGACCTCTATGTACACAGATCTTACCTGCACTGATCTGTACACAACTGTTACTCTCACTCAAGGCTGTTTTTTCCCGGATCATCCCAATTAAGAACCTGTTTTAGGCCAGTCATGGACAATGTATAGGCTATTTTTCCATGAAATAGTGCTGAGTGATATAAAAAAAGTGAGCTTCAGTCTTGTACTAATGGACCTGGGGAAAGTTCCAGGCAAAGGGCTGGACTTATCACATGTGGAAAAACATTTAGGTCTCCTGAGTTGATGTAGCCATAAAGTGGTCTAAGATGCCTTGCCAAAAGCAAATTTTGAGTATTGCATGGCGTATTCAAATATACACCTGACTTTTAACATAAGCTCATTTGTTAAGGCTCATTCTATTCTTTTAAATGAAATAAAATTTTTGTTTATTTATATTTTCCATATCCTATTTATTTATTCATAATTTGTAAATCAAATAATTAATATGGGGTCTTTTGTTTTAGAACTCCAGCAACAAATAGTTTAAAAAAAGGTATTTGGTTCTTTTCACATTTGTTATTTAAGGTTATCTGCAAGAAAAAAGGGCTGAGTGTCTATTTTAAGGCCTTATTTATTTTTCTCTCTTCCATGTTCAGTCACCATGTCCAGAATAAACACTGCAACTTAAAAGTCACATCCAGTAAGCAATAAGAAAAATGAAAAGGAATATATTTTGCACACTATGTCTCAGAATCTTGGCCATCATCTGATGAATTATGCATCTTCATGATAGTGATGTAAGGAATAATATGCCAAAATATCTTTACTGGTAAAAGGTATTTGAATAAAATTGTTACTAGTCACTACACAATCGGATATTTTATGAAAATTTTTACGCTATTTGTTCTTAATACAAATTTTCTTTATTTTGTGTGTTTGTTTTCTGCTGCCTTTCTAAACAACAGAAAAAGCGGAGAAGAAACTTTATTTCATTATTACTGTGTTTTGTACACAATACAAATGTATGCATCTATCAGATCTCTCTACAGCTCCACATTGTTGAAGTATTCTAAAAATAAAGAAACCACTCCTGAATGTCACAGAAACACAGAATATGCTGAGTTGGAAGGAACCCACAAGGATCACCTAGTGCAACTCTTGGCCCTGCACAGGACCATACCCAAGAGTCACACCATGTGTCTGAGAGTATCATCCAAAAACTTCTTAAAATCTGTCAGGCTTGGTGCTGTGACCACTTCCATGGGGAGCCTCTTCGAGTGTCCAAGCACCCTCTGGATAAAGAATTTTTTTCTAATATCCAACCTATACCACCCCTCACACAACTTCAGACCATTCCCTCAGGTCCTGTCACTGGTCACCACCGAGGAGAGATCAGTGCCTGCCCCTCCTCTTGGCTTAATATCTTTCTTACATTGCAGTGCCCAAAACTGCCCACAACATCCAAGGTGAGGTTGCCCCAGTGCAGAGCAGAGCAGGACAATCTCCTCCCTTGCCTGGCTGGAGATGCTTTGCCTGGTGGCTCCCAGGACACAGTTGGCCCTCCTGGCTGCCAGGGCACTGCTGACTCAGATTCCACGTGACATCAGCCAGGACTCTCCAAGTCCCTTTCCATGGCACTGCTTTCCAGCATCTCCTTCCCCAGTCTGTTTGAACACCCAGGTTTACCCCATCCCATGTGCAGAATGCAGCACTTCCCCTTGTTGAACTCCATATGGTTGGTGATTGCCCAGCCCTCTAATTTACTGAGGTTTCTCTGCAGGGCCTCCTTGCCTGTGAGAGACTCAACAGCTCCTCCCAGTTTAGTGTCATCTACAAACTTTCTTAGTATCCCCTCAAGCCCTGCATTCAAGTTATTTGTAGTCCATACAAAGTACAATATGACAACACAACAAAATATTTCACACTATTGTATCGTATACAGGCATAATCAGTGTAACCCTAATAATAAGCCATTAATAATCGTTATCTACATTGACTCATTAAAGTTGCATGAAAGCTCAACATACATCATGGTACGGAATTATGTGCTCGGGTTTTTTATTCCTTAAATAGCTTTCTTTCATAGGAAGAAAGTAAAATTAGGGATATTAGTGCAACTGAATATAAAAGACAAATAAGTGCTTAGAACTGTTCAACCAGGATGTTTCCAAAGACTTCCAGCTTGGGCTTCTGAAGACATGTACAGAACTTCTTATTTGGATGTTAATTTTAAATAATTTGTGCACTTGTTTTTTTTAAGAAAATAAAAATATTTTTAGTTACATCTAGGTAAGAATCTGAAAAGAAAAAGCTTGTTTCTAAAAGTTTTCACTAAGTTTTCAAAGAAATTTTAATATTGATTTCATTATTATATATATGTATGTATATGTTAAGAGATTTTCCCTATTCCTGAAATGACTGTGTGTCTAAGTTTAGAGA
>VXAU01004793.1:8359-54395 GCA_013399695.1 Formicarius rufipectus | reverse complement strand
GGGCTGGAGCTGCTCTGCTGGGACAGAGCTGGGGTTGGTCACCTGGAGAAGAGAAGCTTTGGGGTGGACTAATTGTGGCCTTCCAGGAGCTGAAGGCTCTACAAGAAACACGGAGAGGCACTATTTCCAAGGTCTGGAGGGACAGGACACAGGGAATGGCTTCCCAGTGCCAGAGGGCAGGGATGGGTGGGATATTGGGAAGGGATTCCTGGCTGAGAGGGTGGGCAGGCGCTGGGCCAGAGAAGCTGTGGCTGCCCCATCCCTGGAGTGTCCAAGGGCAGGTTGGAGCCCCCTGGATGGTGGGAGGTGTCCCTGCCTGTGTCAGGGGTGGGACTCGGTGGGCTTTAAAGCCATCCTGTGATTCCATGATGGCTCTGTCCATGGGACAGCAGCCCCATCCCACCAATCCGTGTGAGCACCCACCCAGAGGAGCTGGTCCTGCACACCCAAACCTGCTCTCCCAGAGCTGACCATCGTTCAAGCTGTGTCATTTCTGACCTCCACGCTCAGGAAACACCCCAAGAGGAGGGTTTGGGCAAAGGAAGTTCAATGGACCGTTCACCGCCCAGTGCCCACAGCGGTCTGTGCTCTGTGTCATCACACAGACCGTGGTGACTGTACAGGTCTGAGCTCTCACACACTACACTGGAACAGCGAAAAAACAGGCAAAGAATGGGGAGAAGCAGCCCAGGGACTGGCCCTCCCAGGCTGCAGAGGAAAAGTTTCCTGCCCAAAGCACAGAGGAGGGGAAAAGAACTTCGGTGAGTACCAGCAAAAGCCAGGGGTGGTTGCAAGAGCAGGCAGAGAAATGGGCTACCAGGAGTAAACTGCAGGGCTGGGAGGGTCTTTGTCACTCTCCAGGGAAAGATAAAGGCTGTGGTTTATCTCCAGGTAGGACCTTTGCATAGAAAGAACCACCATTAACCCAAAATCACTGGGCACATCTAGAGTTTGTTAACAGGGAAATAACATCAACAGGAAGCCATAAATATTTTAATGTTTGGTACCTCCTTGCTCTCTGCAATGGCATTTAAGACCCAGGGTTAGGTTTTTAGGTAGCTCTAGTGCTAAATAAAGAAGTGTCATTACATCCATCTTTCAGTTTTGTTATTTTTAGGTAACTCTTACTTTTTACTCTCAATTTCCTTGCCCCGTCTTCATCCACCTTAATGCAAAACAACCGTGTTAACACTTAACCAGAAAAACCCTCTCTCTCCATGTGTGTTCATGTTCAATTATCTGTGAGATCAACAGAAAAGGGGGCAGTTGTGTGTCCCATGTCAATGCACATAAAGCTCTTTATAGAAGCCACAAGTGGAAGTAGAATATTATTTCTGGACCCCTCAGAAATGTTAGCTGAAACCTGGACCACAAAATATTTTTGTCACTGTCCTTCCAGGATTTTTTCCCCAAAAAGCTCAGCACAAAGCTGTTAATAGAAATTAATTCCAATGGCTTCATGGACTCTTCTGTTCACACTGTAATCCTTCACATTACACAAGCCTCACCACAAAGGAGATAATAGACATGGGATGTATTGAATTAGTAGATAAAGTTCTTATCTGTTCCTCTACATTACTTCCTGGGGTCTGAAATGACAAGTCATAGTTATTAAAACCATGGCAAATTGCCTGTGATTAGCAAGGAAATAAATAAATTATCCTAATATAATTATCTTGTGTATCCAAAGCCCCTGACAATCCCTAACAAGGGTGCCCAGAAAACCACTTGGCACACCAGTTCCTCAGGGGTCTGTGGAGAACATCTTCAGCCATCAGTGGAATGACCTTACACCTGAAGGACATTCTGCACAGCATGTCCATGTGCCCAGACCTGTTCTGCTGCCACAGCCTGGGGGGACAGAGGGGGCATTTCTGGAGAGAAATGGTTTGTTCACCACTGAGGGACCAATTGTGAGCATGGGGGATTTGCAGAAAAGCATGTTCTAAATGGCAGTAACAGCCCCAAGCTGAAGGAGGGGAGATTTAGATGGGATATTTGGAAGAAATATCAGGTAGGTTTAAAAACCAACTCAAAAGTCAGAGCTTATTCTCCCATCCTTAGAAATAAACTCCCTGTCGAGCCCCCAAACCCTCTCCAGCAGGGCTCTAGAGAAGACACAGGGGTGCCTCCGAGGGCAGCTGTCCAAAGCAGACATTCCACAGAGATTCCTTCAGCTAAAAGAGCAAACCCAGCGCTGTGGTACTGCCGGGAGGGAGCAGAGCCTGTCCCAGCCAGGCTCTTTGAGCAGCACTTCAACAACTCATTTGACAGAAGCACGAGGAGCACTTTTGAAACGATTGCTGGGATGGGAATCTGCGCCTCTTGGCGCCCGACAAACACGTAACAACGAGTCTTTTCCTAATAACATGAGATTAGAGCTGGAAATGGAGACAGCAGAGAGAGGGGAGCAGTGTGCAGCCCCCACAGCCCCCATGGACAGAGCTGTGCCAGCCAAGGGGCGTGGGGGACTCCTCCGGCCTCAGCAGTGTGGGGACAGCTGGGCAGGCAGGGAAAGGGGGACGTGGAGCCGGGATGAGCTGTGGCTTTGGAGAAGAGCAGCTCAGAAATCACACCTCCCCACCCCACTGTGTCCCAGCACCTTCCCCCTCCCACAGCCTGCTGCAGGCTGACCCATTTTCCACTCTGGTGCAACAACCACCAGTTTTGCTGATGCACCACTGGGAGTTTAAATACTTCCTAAGTGCAATCAAAGCTCTTGCAGAAACTTTTTATTCTGACAGATTCGGCTCTCCTGCAGCCAAGCCAGCTGAACCGTCAGCCTCTGCTTTCCTTTAACGAGGCTTCCTTTAATATTTTGACCAAAATATTATGATTGCAGTTATTAATTAGGCATTCCCTAAGTACTGCTTATCTTTGGATTTGAGTAATTTCATGAGACTATTTCCATGAAAGCACCTGCCAATAGAGCTCCAGAAATCACACACGAACCCAAGCTGCATTTTCCAGTCACACACCTTCTCTTGTGTTCTGAATAATTACAACTTAAATCAGTCATCAGAAACCCAGAGCTGACTCCGGGCCATTGATATGGAAATCAATGTTTGCACATGCGAATCGATGATGGAGTGGGGAGTGACCATTTGTATTCAGCACCCGGAGGCTTCACCCACAGCTGTGCCCTGACACAGCCGAGGTTCCAATTACAGCAACAGGCATTACAGAATAAACAGGACAGGGAAATCTAGGAAATAAACACCCAAACAACAAAAATAAAGCAAACCCCGACAGAGCTCCCTGAACTCACAGAGAGCAGGATAATCCTGTATCTAATTTATCCCCGGTAAGTGCCACCCAGCAGTGCATTCCTGGGCAACACACCAAGTAACCTTTCTAATCAAATAAACAACCATTAAAATAAATGATCCAAAGAACACATCCAAGAGTGATTTAAAAAAAAAAAAACTAAGCAGATGTTTTTATTCTTTTATTTCTGTCTTGACACCAATGCAACTCTGTACTGCAATGGCTTTGGGTTACCTGGCACACGGAGTTTAAAACCATTCCTCTGATAATAAAAGCATAAAATGGTTGTTATAACTGCTTAATTAACCACAGGAGAGGTTATGCTACTATATCCTGTATTATAATCAACAGGTGTTGACGTCTTAGACCCTGAGCTCTAGCACAGAGATGGGGAGACCAGGGGGGAACCTCATCACTCTGCAACTCCCTGGCAGGAGTGGGAACCAGGGAGGGGTCGGGCTCTGCTCCAGGACAGGGACAGGACAAGGGAAATGGCCTCAGGTTGTGCCAGGGGAGATTTACTTTCAATATTGGGGAAAACTCCTTCCTGGAAGGGCTGTCCAGCCCTGGCACAGCTGCCCAGGGCAGGGCTGGATCCCCATCCCTGGAGGGGTTTCAAAGCCCTGTGGATGTGGCACTTGGGGACATGGTCAGTGGTGGCCTGGGCAGGGCTGGGGAACAGTTGGACTTGAAGGTCTGGGAGGCTTTTCTAACCCAAATGATTCCATAATTCTATGATTTCTATGTGCAAAGCAGCAAGAGCACAGCAAGAGCCCCAGAGCACAGTGGGGTCATTCTGGAGCACAACGGCGTAAGGACTAGGGAGGGAGATCACAGAACACATGGGGCTGTAATGAACCTCTGGAGATCAGCCAGTCCAACCCCCATATATATATGCATGTATGTAGAGAGATACATTTATGCATACCTGGAATGACCAAGTCACTCAGCAAAAGGGTAGTTTTAATCGTGCAGGTAATGAAAATTACAGAGTAAACAGCGCTGGGTGCCCCGCAGAGTCACCGCCCTGTCAGCAGCACCCGTCAGAGCTCGCAGGCTCTGCTTAGGTACAGTCAAAACACATATTCTTTATTTCTTAATGACTGTCTTTTTAAATCTTTTCGGTAATTGTGAGTCAGGAAAGATTACGATATTCTTAGCTTAAAGTTTTACTAGAGACACTCCATTGCTCCAGTCCTATCTCTTTCGCCTGGGGATACTCTCTCTTTATCTCGATTGCGTCTGTCTCCCCATTGTGTTGAGGTACCCGGCTTAATTTTTGTTTACATTGTATCTATCTTGTATCAAAAAGCTGCTTAGCCATTAACTTTGGCTTTCTTCTTTTACCCCCTTTTATATGTATTAAACTGAGTTCATGTCCTGCTTATAGTTGCTCTGTTGCTAAATCTTTACAGCAAATTTCACAACGCCCAGATGTACAATATTCAATCCTTTTGGAATCCCACTGAATAATTTGGCAGTCCATACAGTACACTTGGTTCTATTTTTGACACGAGTTAAATCCATATTTCTCACACCTGTATTTCTCTGTGCATATGCCTACCCAGCTCAGACATGCTGGCCCAGGAGTGCCAGGGGACAGTCCTGCTGCAGCCCCACGCTGGCTCCCCGTGGCCCCGGAGCACACAGGGGTGTCGGGGCTGTTCCCAAAGCCTGGCCCCTCCGGGGGTCTCAGGAAGGCTGGGCTGGGTGCAGGGGGTCCCTGCAGGAGCCCCAGGGTCACCCCCCGCTCCAGCTGTGCCTTCCCAGCGCCGGGGCAAAGGAGCACAGCAGGGGGAGTCCCTCCCTGGATGTGCTTCTCTGGGGTACGGGGATGAGCCCAGGGCAGAGCAGGAGGGCTCTCGGCGCTCTGTGCCCTGCAAGCACAGCCTGCAGCCAAGGGAAAACAAGACTATCAGGCTGCAGAAACACCACATGCTCAGCTGGGGAAAAGGGGAGGAAGGACACGTTGTCTGACAGCCAAGTTCACAACAGCAGCAGCAAATAACTTCCTGTGTGTGAAAAAATAATTCATTAAATGTGACATTATTATATATGAAATAATTTATTAGATGTCCAATGAGTGGACGTGGCACTCAGTGCTCTGGGCTGGGTGACAAGGAGGGGAACAAGCACAGGGTGGACTTGACCTTGGAGGTCTTTTCCAGCATTATGATTCTGTGAATTGTACTCAGAAAGAAACCTTAATTGGCTTCATTTGTTTACCTCCATGCACCTGAATTCTGAATGCACTTGGAAACTTGGGATGAACTTATAAACAGTATTAAGACAATTAATTCCATCCCATATTCAGGGCAGTACAGGTCAGGTGGCCTCTTGGAATGAAGAGAATATTCTGCAACACACCCAATATGCCCAGCAGGAAAGAAATCCCAAAGAATTGCAGGTGGTATGAAGCTCTAAAGCATTGGATTTTATCCATCTTCCAATCAATAGTTTACTGAAATTAATTTTTTTTCTAGCAAAAGCAAACATCGTGTACAATGCAAAGCCTGTTTCATTTGCTTGTTTGAAAAACAAATCCTTAGTTTTAGAGGAAATTGTGTTGTGCAAAAGATGAAAATTAATATTACTGAAAAACTTTCCATTGTGCTGATTCCTCTGGTTTTGAACAGCAGCTTCTTGCAGAGTGCCAAGGGATCACTCACAGAACTCAAGGCGTTATTTCAGTCCTAGGAATGCCACAGCTCTTACCCAAGCTCCAATCACACTGGATGCAAACTCTGCCACAGACATTCGACCTGCTCATCCCAGCCCTCGGTGGTGGAAAGAATATGGTTATTAGCACAAACAGTGGCCTTTTGAAATGCCCATTTGCAGGAGGGAATGCTGCTCTGGGGTGGGAGGACAGTCATGCACAGGGGCTGAGGCAGGAGAGCTGAAGGAGAAGACCTTGGGATTCACCATCATCACTGGTCTGGCAGCACCAAGATTTGCAAGAGGACAGTTCTTATTTAAAAGGCTGGAGCTGGATGGACTGTTAGGGGCCTCCAAACCATTCTGGGATTCTATGGAATTCTCCAGAGCTCTGCTAACATTTTCCAAGCCTGTTACCACAACACCAAAGCCACACAGGCGGTGGGAGCCCACGTGCCAAAGCTGTGCCCACCACAGAGGCTTCCTCAGGCAGGACAGACCCAGCTAAAAGCCCGTCCCAGCTGCGTGTTGCTGGTGAGATCCTACAGAAGCAAAATATCCCATCAGCAAAAACAAACCCAGTGCTGTGGAACAGCAACAGCAGAGACTTTCTGAGAGCCCTTCCCAATCCTCTCGTTTCCATAGAAACAGAACTGAAACGCTGCCAGAAGCAAAGAAAATAAAGAAAGGGTTCGTTTTGGTCCATCATCATCTGTCCAATCATGTGAATTATGTCATAGAACCATAGAATTGTTGAGGTTGGAAAAGCCCTCTCAGACCATCAAGTCCAACCCAGCACTGCCAAGGACATCACTGACCATGTCCTCAAGTGTCACATCCCCAGGGCTTTGAAATCCCTCCAGGGATGGGCACTCCAAACCTCCCTGGGCAGCTGTGCCAGTGCTGGACAGCCCTTTCAATCCTAATAGTGAAAGCAAACCTCTCCTTTTGTAATGTGAGCCCGTTCCCTCTGCTCCTGTCCATGTCCCCTCTGCTCCTGTCCCTGTCCCCTCTGCTCCCGTCCCTGTCCCCTCTGCTCCTGTCCCTGTTCCTGGAGCACAGCCCGACCCCCCCCATCTCCCCCCTCCTGGCAGGGACTTGCAGAGCCACAAGGTGCCCCCTGAGCCTCCTTTTCTCCAGGCTGAGCCCCCCCAGCTCCCTCAGCCCCTGCCCTGGACAGGCTCTCCCTCTGTAGGTGGGCTCTGCCCAGTGGCCACAGGACCCACGGGGGTTCTGCTTCAAACCCCCACCAAGTCCCACTCCCCCCAGTGAACTCCAGTGAGGCCACTGGGGCTTCCACCACCGTCCATGCCCCAGCAATGCCGTGTCCCCCACAGGTGCCTAAACTGTGGGCTGCCTTTGTCATGGATAAAGTGACATCTGGGCAGGGAAGGGGGGATGGAAAGCCTGAGTAAACCCGGCCTCCAAATTAAAGATGATGTTGGAAAAAAAGTAAATCATTGTACTAATGAAAGACTAAGGGTGGCTCCTGTATCAGCTCTTCATCTCTGCCATAAGACAGGACACCTTCTGGTTTTTGCTTTTATCCATGCACTTATTTTCTATCTGAAGGAGAAACTTCCTTTCCAACCCAAGAAAAAAGACTTAGAACTACTGTATTTAAGTACCCAGCCTGATAAAAACGTTATTTTGCATTTGCAATGTGTTTCCCCCTACATAAAACAAGAGCAGGAGCAGAGGTTCAGCAGCAGGTGCCCTTCAGCCGCCCTTCACCCAGCCCCAGGGGTGAGTTCACTGCTGTGCCCGAGCAAAGCCCTCCAGGCACAGACTGAAGGACACAGCTGCTCAAAGGCTGAGCTGCTTTCTGGTCTCTTCTCTCCTGCTTTTGATGCTCCTCAAGTGGCAGCTGGCACTGCCTGCCAGAGCCACGAGTCCCCACTCCTGGTGCTCCTTTAGCCAAGGCTATCCAGCCTGCCCTTTGCTCCTGAAGCCTCGGGGGGGTGACTGCTCCTGCAGGGACAAGAGCAATGCCTTTGGGGCCAGAAACGGTCCCTTCAGCATGGGGGGGATGTGGGGACGTGTCCCCTTCCCAGGACACGCCGTGCCCTGACGCTGTCCCAGGAGCTCCTCGTCCAGACCAACCCTCCAGCCTGGGGGACACAGAACTCACTCCTCTATGTTTTAATCACTTCCATATTTTAATTATGGAGTGGTTTGGATTGGAAGGAGCAGTCAGGCTCGTGTCATTCCAATCCCCTGCCATGGGCAGCCACACCTTCCCCCAGACCAGGCTGTTCAGAGAAGAATTTAACTTCATTTTCATGAATATTTTTCTCTCAATTTATCCCCCAGACCTCCCAGACCTCCTTATTACACCTATTACAATCTGAGCTCCTTATAATTACCAATTTTTAAGTACAATTCTGTCTCCTTTCTCTTCAGCTCAAAGACTCATGTCCCTCAGGCAGGAGGGGGATGTCCCTGCTCAGGAGCAGTGCCCACCCCTGAGCCCCAGGCTGCCAGCCCAGGACACCCCGGCTGCTGCCAGCACCCAGCCTGCAGACCAGCACCACGATGTCCTGCTCTCCTCCCCAACAGAAAAACGTGTTACCTCCATCTACAGCTGCTTTTCTCAATCCCTCCTTATTTCCAGCCTGCCCAGTTCTCCATCTCTCAGTCCTGCTCCCTCCACTTGTTTCTCCTCAGAGCTACACGATGGACCTTTTTACCCCTTCCCAAACCTTCCACCCCGTCCCCCTCCTTTGGTTCTCCACCTCCACCCACAAATCCCACCCCGTGTGCCTCAGAGAGCAGCACCCTCAGCCCCTGCAGCTCTGAGCATCTCCCCTCCCACCCGTGCCCCCCTCCAGCCCCACCTCCCACAAGGGAGAGTTTTGGCCCTCAACAATTTTGGCCTCCAGCCCCAAAGCACCAGCACCCTCAGCTCCCATTCACACATCCACAGATGGGAGACACTAAAACTCTGTAAGGCCACGGGGTCCTTGTCCTGCCTTTCAAATTAGCTCTGTTTGTTGAGCAATAATCCTTTGGTTTTCACACTAAGAATTCTGCAGACTGTAAAAAAGGTTACTGGTGTGGGGAAATTATTTTCCTCAGCAAACAGCTGGATCCCACTATTCCCTGTGCTGCCTTGTTCATCTCCCCTCCACAGAGGTTTTTAAGGGGTGCAACAGATTGATCAGTTCTTGGTTTATTTTTCAGCATGACTTTATTTTTAAGGACTTGTATAAATGCTTAAGGTGGGATTTTGCTGATACACAAAGTACACGACAGCGATAAAAAAACCTGTAAAAGTGGTAGTTCACACAAGTCAAATAAATACAGCATGGACAGAGCAAGGTTAGAATCAGCACCTTAGGTAAACCTAGAAAAAGATGAGATTTTAGATGGATTTTTGAAAAGGGCAAATTTTGAAATGGCAGGAGCACGGTGGAGGGAGGAAATTGTTGTGCTCGCTCCAAGTGTCACCTTCCAAAGGCAAACAGGGATGTTTCACTTTATGTTTTTAACCAAGGAAACCTTTCCCTCCATTCAGCAGTTTAATGCCAACTGTGAAACTTAAGAGCCAGGTTTTTCACAAGTTGTTACTAAAAAAGGGCAATTGGTATCACAAAACACATTCGGTGCTGTTTCAGGATGCAAATTTAATAACACCCAGGGAACACACACAATTAGGAAGAAATTCTCACCCTGTGAGGGTGGGCAGAGCAGCTGTGGCTGCCCCTGGATCCCTGGCAGTGTCCCAGGCCAGGTTGGACGGGGCTTGGAGCAGCCTGGGCTGGTGGGAGGTGTCCCTGCCCAGGGCAGGGGGGCACTGGGGGGGCTTTGGGCTCCCTCCCAACCCAGACCAGTGTGGGATTCTGTGCCTGTCACCAAGGGAGCCACAGCAGCACAGCAGGAGCAGTGCACCATTCCCACCCTGCAGCATGTCCTGAGCCCCCAGAATTCCAGCCTGAGCTTGGGAGGGACCCCCAGCATCCAAGGGCAGACTCCCCACGCTCCCTGGGCCAGCACTGCCGGTGAGGGTCAGGCAGGCTGGACTCCACACGTGCAGGTCTGCCCTCCCTTCAGAAAACACTCCCGAAATTCCTGAGAACTCCCACTGATTCCACCTCTCTCTGATCCACTGTCGGCCACACATTTAATCAAGATGCTTTTTTCCTCTGTTCAGAACAGTGAAAGCAGCTCTGCATTTTATTCCACTGTCGAAACTGTTTGATAGGATGGGCTTAATTGGCTTGTTTTTGCTATTTTAAAATTAGATTTGTTTTTCCTATACCCTCTGATCCATCAGAGTTTGCTCTGAAGTGTAACAAGTTAAACCTTTAAGGAGACAACCTTCATGTTATTCAATTCTGTTACCTCTTGTTGCTTTGGTGTTTGGGCACTTTTAATGCACAAGTGAAGCACCTTGACTCAAATATTCTCACTTCCTCCTGAATCAATCCTGTTAGCCAGATTGCAGGGGAGGGCATCGAGTTTCTACATCACCCTGGAAATTGAGCCACCAGTTGGGCAGAAATCCATTTTTAAAAGCCATAGCAAACCTCCCAGGTTGCCCTACCTTAAATCCCCCATCCTCTCCCACGGATAACAGCTCCCTCCACAGCTATCTCAGACCTCCTGACCACATTTTCCTCTTATTTTCACCTGTGCAAAGCTGAATTTCACTTCAAGATCTCTTTTAATGAGTTGATGATCTTTAGTAATATTTCTCTGCAAGTTATTTTTGCTGTGAGTTTAAAGACATCTTTTATTTTTAATGCCTCTGCAATTCTCAATCTGTTCACTGGCATTTAAACTCCAAAAAGCCACCGGGAAAACAAGATGTGCTGTAAGTGAGGCAGCTCTGGCCATCTGTGTTTGAGTGTTTGTTTTGAAACAGCAGCTCTGTTGGCTCCGGGTGGTTCAACAAGTGCCTGGAGGTGCCTGGGCTGGGTTTGGTTCTGCACAGGGAGAGGGGCTGTGGAGCCCCAGGGCTGGCACCCCTGGCACTGACACTGAGCCCAGCGCAAGAAATGCAGTTTTCAACAAGTTCCCTTTAGACTGTTCCCCAAACCATGGCCTGTGCTCGCTCACTCCCCCAGCAAAGGGCCCCTCTCAGCACGCTGGGGCAGGGGGGCTATGGGGCAGGGGGGTTCTGGGGCAGGGGGGCTCTCCCGTGCTGGGACAGGGGGGCTCTCCCGTGCTGGGGCAGGGGGGCTCTCTTGTGTCCTCCTCATTATTTTCACACAGCATCCTTGGTTTCTGTGGGTGATTTGTGGTTTTTTGGGGGGGGTTTGGGGGTTTTTTGTTTGTTTGTTTTTGTTTAGGGTTTTTGTTTGGTTGGTTTTGTTGGTTTGTTTGTTTGTGGGTTTTTTGGGTATTTTGTTTGTTTGTTTGTTTTTTAGTTTTGGGGTTTTTTGGGTTTTTTTGTTTGTTTGGTTGGGGTTTTTTTAGGTGAATTCCTAATGACCTGAAGAAAATCCAGGGGCATCACCTTGAGGCAGGATTCTAAATTAAGTCATACCTGTGTTGTTTTGGGGTTTTTTTCGGTAGCTTAACACCATGCCTTTCTCCATTCTTCACACCGAACTGTCCAAATATATCGTATATACTAATATATGCCATACAAATATATTAATTTTATTATTTAACTCTATATATCAATATAGCTGATTTGGGATTTGCTCACATGAGAGCCATAAAAGATGAATTTTGGAAGAAATGGCTGTGAAACAACTCCAGTGCCATGTGAAAATTCTAGGGTTTGACTGAAACAGGAGCTCTGGAATCAGGCCAATTTGGGAAAATAAGGAAATTAAGGGGGAAAAGGTCCAACCACCCTTAAGAGGTTATTAGCTGGTATCAGTTTTGCAGGCAGAGCTGCAGCCCAGCCTGCAGGAGCACCTGGCTGAGGGGCACAGGCAGCCCCACGATGTTGCTGCACAAAGCAGTGTGAGATTTGTCAGCTCAGTGAACCGTCAGCCCTTAAAATAAATGAGCAGTTTATTGACCTTTCAGTGATTGAGACAAAACCAAGAGCCAGAAATACTCCAGCAGGCCCTGGGGTCAGCACTCCAAAGGGCTCCTGGGGGAGCTCAGCCCTGAAGGTCACCAGGAACAACAGGGATCACATGGATTGGTTGGAAACTCCTGCTCACCAAACCAGAGGCTCTCTGCAGAAAACTCCCAAGCCAGTGGCAGCAATTCTTCTGGAAGCTGTTCCACTCCATACCATTCCTCCCTTGTGCTCAGAGCAAAAGCACTGGACTCCACACTCCAGGGATGAGGTTCACTGTG
The DNA here is from genome assembly GCA_013399695.1 of Formicarius rufipectus. NCBI lineage: Eukaryota > Metazoa > Chordata > Aves > Passeriformes > Formicariidae > Formicarius > Formicarius rufipectus. The sequence continues at coordinate 42,206 of VXAU01004793.1, read as the reverse complement.
GATTCCCAGGTCCATATCCTCTCTCCCCACAGACCCTAAATCCATTACTTGTTTTCTTGGCTCAGGATCCTGATTTGCCACCAGCTGAGGCACTCAGGCTTGAGGAAGCAACACCAGCCAGTCTCTCCCTTTGCCCCAGGGAGGACAGGACGAGGCTCAGGAGGGAGAAGTGTGTAAATCCTCCCATTGCAAACACAGCCCCATGGCTGTTGCGTTTCCACAGCTCTTTCCACAAGCAACATCTCTTTTGGATCCAAGATCCCCACACCACAGGCAAGACCTCCCAGGCTCAGCACCTTCCTCAGGCTCTTCCCACGAGCAATGCCTGGTGTAGGCAGCTCCAGACCTGAAGGAATTTCCTCTGGAAACACCCACATCCCTGGGGTCCAGGCACAGCTCCTGCCCTCGGGGGGGAAAGAGCATTTTGTATGTTCTCCCCGCCCTTAGGACACCACGTTCTGCGCTTCAGAGACCCCCAGCTCCCCTCTGCACCCCCAGGGCTGTGTCACTGCCACGGTGAGAGCTCTGCCCCTTGTCCAGGACCCACAGTGGTCCCCAAGTCCGTGGCAACATCTCACGGAGGTGAGGGGGGTGTTTGGCGACTCTCGATGCAAATGGGCAAACAAACAGTGTTGTTGTTCCTCAGACACAAACGGCCAAAGAGGAAAGTGTTCCACAGTTTGTAAATCAAAACTTGAAACAGAAGGGGAGGTAGGGAGATAACTGTGCCTTGTGAAAGCAGCACAGAAACCAAGGTGTGATAAGGACCCTGATTTGCATTCAGGAGCACACAGCACTAACCCTGCACTTTAAATACATTCAGTGCTGTCATGACCTTGCTCCTTCCCACAGGCTGGGACTCAACACCTGCTCTCACCCCACACTCAGGGAACGTTGCAGGAGGGATGGAAACGATTTGCTGCGTGTGACACCAGAATCCCAGCTGGGGCTTGGAGCAGCTGCTCACCTGGTGACTCAGGTACCTGCAGGTGAGCCCAGCCGGGGTCCTGAGCTGCTGCCGGGGGGCAGGGGCACAAAGGAGGGTGGTCCTGAGCAGGAGGGAGCTCGGCCACAGCCACCTCCACCTGGCAGGGACAACAGGCAGGCGGCACCGCTGCCACCCCCGGCGTCACCAGCACCGTGTTCCCTGAGGAACCAGGAGCTCTGGGGGTCCCCGAGCAACAAAGGGCTCTGGGGGTGATGAGGGGGAGGGGGAGCCTATGTTTATTTTACTTAGGGCTTATGATGCTTATTTTGTTTACTTATGCTCATTTTGTTTATGCTTATTTTCCTAGGACCTATGATGATGCTTCTTTTCTGTGCTTTTATACTTATCATAGAATTTGCTCAGCAGTGTGAAATTCACTGCAGCAGAACTCACAGTGTCCTTGAAAGGGCCACGCCAAGAGGCCCAAAGCTTCTTGGACCAATTAAAACAGCCAGGATACCCCATGATAAATCAGAAAACATGTCAAAAATGCAAGATAAGTCCACTTAGACCAGTTACAGTTGCCAGCAAGACTGGTTTGGACCAGTTCTGAGCAAAAGGTAAAACGTTCACAGGAGGAAGACACTGTACTTCATCCCTAAAGACCCCCAGGGACCCCCGCCCTGAATTCCCAGGAGGAACAGCGCACAAGCAAGCAGCAGCAGCACGGGGCAGAGAGAATGGAAATCAGTTCCTGAGGCTCATTATAATAATCCCACCTTCTCCAAAAAAAAAAAAAAATGTTTATTCATTAAAGAAAAATGAATCTGTATAACTTAGTTGCATAGAAACCCTTTGTTAACTCACCCAGGGCCATGTTTTTGGAGAAGCGATCCCCCTGCGCCCGGGCCAGGAATAAGCGGAGCTCTCTAGAACCTCCCTGGGTCAGAGGGGTTTTATTCTGCAAGACAGGGGTCCCTCTGAGCGGTTCCGAGAGGCCGAGGAAGAGTCAGGGATGGCCGGCAGAGGAGCCCCTTCCATTTAATGTCTTATACTGCCCCCACCTGAGAACTCGCCCATGAACCGACTCCCGCGGCACCGAGGAGTTCGGGATGAGGCAATACAGGCAAAGAGAGAGGAAATAAAAGCCGGGGGAAGCAGAGGAGCCGTGCTGAGGCCGAGCAGCAGAGTGCACTGCCCTGGGTGCCCACCCCAGCCACAAGAGAGGGACAGTCACACCCACTGTGACTCTGTGTGGGGCCAAGGAAAGTCCCCATAAATGCCAATTAAACTCAACATTTCATGCCCAGGACTCCCACCCCGCGGTGCCAAGGCAATGACGGTGCTGGGGCTGCTCAGCTCTGGGGGTGGTTACACTGGATCGAGCACAGCTTCGCCTGGGAATGGGAATTCCAGCAGAGCCCGTGGTGGGTGTGACAGTGTGACCCACTCGACAAGAACCATCCCCGGTAAAGACGGTTGAGTGGCTGGAAAAAGGGGGGATGGCACAGCCCCTTCTCTCCTCAGCCTGGTGGGAGCTCACCAGGCTTTCCAAGGAGCAGGGATGCTGTTCCCACTGTCTCCTCAGTCCTGGAAATGTTCAATACCCAAGGGAACAGTTCCTCCTGCAGTTTGAGGCTCAGCACTAAGGAATCTGCCTTCTCCCACAGCAGCCTCTGCTGACCCCAAAACATGGGGCACTACAGAACACAAAACCAAGCCCTGATGGACTCCAAAACCCAGGCTTTGCTCAAAACTCCAGGCTAGGACTAAGGATAACTGATGGCATCAGTGAGCAGCACCTGGGAATGCCCAGCCCTGAGGAAGCCGGGGCAGCCCCAGGAGGGAGGATGGTCCCAGCCAGAGCATGCCAGAGAGCCAGCTCTGCACAGAGCAGGGCAGATACCTCCAAGCTGGAGCTGAGCAGCTGCAGCTTAGGTTCAGATGGTTGGGAAACCCCCCTTTTCCATGAATAGCACCAAGAGTGAGCAACGAGGGAGATTGTCCTCAGCTGAGAACTCCCACCACTCCCAGCAACGACCACGGAGTGGGGCATCGGGAGCCTGTCACTGCTCCAGGCACTCTTGGTGTGTGTTTTCATGGAATCACACCTTGAGCTGGGTTGGAAGGGACCTGAAAGCCCATCCAGTTCCACACCCCACTCTCCCAGGCTGCTCCAAGCCTTGGACACTCCCAGGGATGGGGCAGCCGCAGCTTCTCTGTCCAACCTGTGCCCAACCACCCTCACAGGGCAGAATTTCTTTCCCAAATCTGACCTATATCTCCCCTCCTCCAGCTCCAAGCCATTCCCCCTTGTCCTGACCCTGGTTTGCACAGAAACACAGCCCTGAATTGCCAGGTTTGCCCCCAGCAGTGACATCTCCCATCCCACAGTCACTGCCTTGATTACCAATGTCACCTTAATTTCTCTCCCAACACGAGTCTCTCTTGCTTGGGGATATTTCAAGATTGCCTTCAATAAATATGAATGCAAATTTATTCATTCATGATTTGTCATTCACTGCATTATCAGTGCCATGGAACAAGAGAGACCTTCATCTACAAACTCCTTGATAGGGATCTCTCCAAAGACAGATACTTGATTTTCCACTACAGTTTTTTGGCTTTTATAAGATTAATGCATGAAAGAAGATCTTATTCAGGATTATTTTATGTTCAGTGAGAAGTTATCCACAGCATGGGAAGGTGTGAGCCACCAACCTGCCTCCTCGCTCTGAAAGAGGGATTAAACCCTCATTACTGGCAATCCTTTAAAAGTTCCTTTTCAGAGCTGATGCCATCAGGATCCTCTCCACAATTCAGAGACTTCATCACAAGGGCTCCCTGCTCCCATCCTAAAGGCCACCTGGTCTAGACTCATTTATTCTACTAAATCTCAGCTCTCTGCCCTCCTAAAGGCCCCCTTTCCAAATCCTGCCCTCAGAGGAGACTCTTTGCCCACTTTTTTAGCAGCCCAAGTTCTTCTTAAAGTGGGTACTCACCCAAATCAGGGCAAATGGCCACTCTTGGCTGCCAATACTTACTGGATTGAGTCCTCCAAATCTTTCCACTAATACTGGGAAATATCCAGAGTTTTGTTCTACCCTATAGCAAAAACTGTGTGTTGAGCATCCAGGATAACACCAAAATTCCGGGTACCATGAGATGTCACTTCTGCTTGCATTAAACAGACTTCCTGAAAATAATCTACTTTCTAAGTGACTGGGGAAGGTCTGAATTTTGGATGGAGCCAAAGAAGGAAACCCAGGAAGGATGGCACACTTCTGCACTAAAGCCCTCATGAATATTAATGAACCATCACAAAAGAAGCTGCAGCATTAATATAAGGAGCATGACAAAACAGGCTTGAGCTCATGACATGTTCAATCGCTCATTTAATTTTTATAGGAGTTGATTAAGATGCCTTTGCTTGAATTTTTATACTGTTTACTATAAAACATTATCATTTTCTTCAAAATCTATCGAGACAGACAAACCACACATTTGCTAAGCTGTTAAATAAATAGTATTAAATCAACAATACCCAGGGTCCCCAAATGCAAGTCATTTCCATGTATATTGATTTTAGTTCCATTTGCTGCAATAAAAGTTTTGTCTCTAAGCAAAAGGAAAAAAAAAAAGAAAAAAGCTATTTTATCAAATTGCTTTGGTTTTAATTCTTGAACCAACGTAGCTCTGCAGTCACTGCACAGGGCAAACTGGCCCTGCCTGAGTGCTCCCAGGGACTCAGAGGGCTCAGGGAATTCGGGTATGGACAGCACCGGGCTGGGGTGGCTCCTGCCCCAGAGACAGCTGGAGAGTCAAGGAGGGGATTCTCCCCCTCTGCTCAGAGCTCACCTGGGGTTCTGGCTCCCCCAGGTCTGGTGCTGCCAAAATAAGGACATGGAACTGCTGGAGCCACTCCAGAGGAGGCTGTGGGGTTGGTAAGGGGGCTGGGGCACCTCTGCTGTGGGGACACACTGAGAAGGGTGAGTCTGGAGAGCAAAAGGCTGAGTGGAGATCTCAGAGCACCTTCCAGTGTCTGAAGGGGCTGCATCAACACTGGAGAGGGACTGGCCACCAGGAACTGGAGTGACAGGACAAGGAGTAATGGACAAACTGAAAGGGGAGCATTTAGGTTGGTTATACCAAAGAAACTCCCCTGGCAGGGTGGGCAGGCCCTGGCACAGGGTGGGCAGAGCAGCTGTGGCTGCCCCTGGATCCCTGGGAGTGTCCCAGGCCAGGCTGGACGGGGCTTGGAGCCCCCTGGGCTGGTGGGAGGTGTCCCTGCCCATGGCAGGGGGTGGCACTGGGTGGGCTGTGAGGTCCTTCCCAGCTCAGACCATTCTCAGATGATTCCAGGACTCCCAGAAGTTGCTCTCGAGCAGCTGACAGGGAGCCCGAGTGTTTTGCCTCCCCATGGGGACATTCCAAACTCCAAGTTTGAGCAGTTTGATTCTGGCCCAGCAAATCTGCATCACATTTTACAAGAGGAGCAAGAGTAACTCGATACAGGAAACAGCATGGAAGCTGTGAAAGAGGAAGGAAAGCACAGACACTGAAAGGATCAGCGGGGAAGCAGCTGCTGGGGCTGAGGAGTGGGCAAGAGGGGCGAGCTCACCCTGCCCAGCACCAACCACAGTGGATGCTCAGAGGCAGCAGGAGGAATTTTTTCATTGGGCAACAAAATAATTACATAAAAACACAGATTCAACCACAGAGTCTTTGTGTGTTCTAAGTACAAACAAGTTAGGAAAAAGATGATGTTCATTCTTGCATTTTTCTGTCTTCACCAGCCAGGTTTTCAAAAAACCCTTGTCTGGGGAAGAAGTAAAATCCCCACCATCAGATTCACACCTGACAGAGAACAAAACCTCCACTAATTCCACACGTGCTTAAGGAGGACACAGGTATTTGCCAACACACTGGACTTCTTGCTCCCAGCCCGTAACTAACACCCAGTGAGAGCAGTGTGGGTCAGGGGGGTCACTGGGGTGACAACCCACACGCTGCTGCCTTCCAAAGGCTCTGCAGCTCTATTTAATGGGAAGATCCCCCCCTGGTTAGGTGAGAGCAGCCTCTGGCACAGCTCAGATCCCTTTGCTCAGCTCAGCAAGGGCTGGGTCCCTCACTGTCCCGGGCAGAGCCTTTCAGCATCAGCTAATCATTTACAGGGTACGGCCTGGGTCGTGTCACATCCCGTGCCCTGGGAGCCACCAGCTCAGAGGGAGGGGACAGCACTGCCACTTCAGTGCTGGGCTCACTACAGACGTTCTGTTTAACTAAGTGAAAACTCTGGTGCTTTCAGGCACTCGTGTACGACTGTGACACATGAACAACGCAGAACACAAAAAGGGAAGAGGGTTTGAGAGAAACAAAGTTTGTTTGGTTAAAAATCCACTCCCTAGAGAGCCTTTCACATCCCCACATCCATCACCATGTCAGGCTCAGACAGCTGGGAACTCAGCAGTCAGAAAAGGGAAGAGAACAGCAGCCCAGACTCCTCCTTTACAGGGTAAAAACAGCTCTGATACTCACAGCATCCAGTGAGGCTCCCAGGGATGTGCCCAAGGGAAAGGGCTCCTGCCAGTGCCTGCTTTGGTGTCTGTGCCCATGTCTGTACCCACCGGGCATCTCCTGCCCCTCCCACCCAGCTGCTCAGAGCACCCCAAGGAGTGAAGGGGCTTCAGCTCCACCTGATTCCAGAGGTGACCCAAAATGACCACGTCTGCCTTCTGGCACACTCAGCCCACCGTACCCCATCTGACCTGAGCAAATTCCTCACTTATTTCCCACCTGCCCCCAAAGCCAGACCTCATTAAAACCTCCCCCAGCTGCAACTGAGTCTCCTTCCAGCCCACCCTGCCTGCCTTAGGCAGAGCTGCAAACACAGCCCAGCCAGAGCAAGGCATCCAGCCCCAGGGTTCCACAGCCTGGGACAGGGGGCAGAGAGGGAGAAGCAGCTGGTTGGAGCAGTGGGATTGGCAGCAGGGCACAGGTGAAGGGGGTGATGAGAAATCTTCACCTTCACAGCCCTGCACAGAGAGGTGTTAAATCTGAGGAGAGCACCAGTAATTCCTGCTGGCTGTAACCCAGCCCTCTGGAAATCCAGGGGAGTGAACTGCCTCACCTGGACCTGGCAATACCTGGATGCCTCTTCTCTGCCATATGGAAGCAAATTGCTGGTATTTTCCATGTCAGCGATTTGTTCCCCACTCGTTCTCACCCCCTGTCACTGTGTGCGAGGATTTCACATTCCAGGAAGGGCCTCATTATCAAAGGTGCCACAAAGTTCCCTGTTTCTCACCATGTGACGGCTCCTGGAAGCTTCACAAGCCTGTTTTCCTCAGTTCCCTTTCACAGATTGTCAGCGGATCTTGTGAAGCTGAGGTGGGGCACAAAAGCAGCTCCTGGCCTGGCACAAAGGGACAACCCCAAATGCAGCGTGACAGTGACCCCAAAGCTGCCCAACCCTCCCAAAGTTTTCTGGGGGAGAGCCCGGGCTGGGGGCAGGTGTTGGTGTGTGAGGGAGAGCAAAGGGAGCTGAGGAGGGGTGGCAGTGCCACTGCCCCATCCCTGTGCCAGCAGTGCCCCATCCCTGTGCCAGCAGTGCCCCATCCCTGTGCCAGCAGTGCCCCATCCCCGTGCCAGCAGTGCCACTGCCCCATCCCTGTGCCAGCAGTGCCCCATCCCTGTGCCAGCAGTGCCCCATCCCTGTGCCAGCAGTGCCACTGCCCCATCCCTGTGCCAGCAGTGCCCCATCCCTGTGCCAGCAGAACAGTCCAAATCTCCAGAAGGTCCTGGAGGTGGGAGCTCTGTGAGTGCCACATCCACAGGGCTTTTAAACCCCTCCAGGGATGGGGATCCACCCCTGCCCTGGGCAGCTGTGCCAGGGCTGGACAGCCCTTCCAGGAAGGAATTTTCCCCAATATCCAACCTAAACCTGCCCTGGCACAGCCTGAGGCTGTTTCTCCTCCTGTCCCTGTTCCCTGGAGCAGAGCCCAAGCCCCACCTGGTCACCCTCCTTTGGCTGGTCCTTCCTCACCCCAAATCCAGAGGGTTCCAACCAGGATGTACAAGGTGTAAGAGACAGGAGAAATGGCCTTTTCCTCTCTACCTACAAGCCATAAAGCTCATCTGCAGCTTTTCAAGGAAAGAACAGGATGGAATAATGAGGGTTTAAGTAGGGACTATGGTTTATTACAAATTTATCTTTACTCATAAAATGTCCCACTAGTAATAATCCTGTCTGAAGTAGGGAATGAAATATCAAATTAAGACCCAAATACTTCAGTACAGAGTAACCACTCTGACAAAGTGATCAGATATAATTCATTCCTCTTTTATTAAAATAAGGTGAATCTTTCCAAAACGCTGGACCATCCCACCAGGCATGTTGGAGATCCTCGAGGTGGTGGGATAGGTTTGTTGTGACTGATGTGTGGCACTACTAGAGTTTTGCTATTAATATATGAAGTGTGAGGATTGATTTCTAGTTGGTCTGGGTGACAAGGTGGGGATCAGTCACAGGTTGGACTTGATGGTCTTGAAGTTCTTTTCCAACCAAAATGATTCCATGATTCTATATAACTAAAGTACAGGAGAAATAAAAATCAGGTGTTAGCAGGGCAAGGGACTGAAAGGGCCCCCGAATGCCCCACACTCTCAGTGGGATCACACAGATGTGGACCATTCCCCCCAGATGTTGCCCAGCCCCACTCACACCTCCTCAGGCCACCTGCCCCATGCCAGGAGCTCTTACACAGGGCAGAGAGCATCTACTGGCACCTGGAGAGTCCCCCTTCCCTGGGACTGGCCACCCTCTGTCCTGTCAGTGCAAGGTGCTCTCCCACAGTCCCAGGCTCCCGCTGCCCCCTGGATTCCTGACTCCTGCACTTGGCTGCCACTCTCTTCCCTCATTAACATGTGCAGGCATTTGCCTGGGAGCTGTCTGGAATAATCCTGCTCTTCTGCATGGCTGCCTGGGTTATTAAGGGAAGTGTGAAAAGGAGAATTACTCTCATAGTACTCCACAAAGCCTTGCAGGGTTAAGCCCTCCCCAGGGTAAATGGTCTTATGGGATGCAGAGTAAATACTATGAGGATTAGACTCAAAATGCCTCTCAACTTTGAAAACTACCAGGAGTCCAAATCAGTCATAACTGTGCTTGGCTTGGGGAAGTCTCCAGGTTTAATCAGGCACTTTCCCACAGGAAATGATTTCCAGGAATAAGGTTTTGTCCAAATGTTCCTTACTTATGAGAGGAATGAGCTTAAAATTTGAATAAACAGACTTGGTCCTTCCTAAGTATAAGATTATTTTGTGCACTGTGATGGACCTGAGGGATTGGAGCTTGTCAAACAGGGATCTGGGTCCAGGGCTGGATAAATGATTTCAGGAGAGGAGGAGGGTGAAGGAGGGATTTTGTTTCTGTGCAGTCATTGTTTGGGTTTTTTCAATGGATAGAAACCCCATTTGGGTAAATCCAATGATTATCAAATCACAGAATCATGGAATGGTTTGGGTTGGAGGGGATCTGAAAACTCATCCAGTGTCACCCCTGCCATGGGCAGGGACACCTCCCACCAGCCCAGGGGGCTCCAAGCCCCGTCCAACCTGGCCTGGGACACTCCCAGGGATCCAGGGGCAGCCACAGCTGCTCTGCCCACCCTGTGCCAGGACCTGGTCACCCACCCAGCCAGGAATTCCTCCCCAATATCCCACCCATCCCTGCCCTCTGGCACTGGGAAGCCATTCCCCCTTGTCCAAAGTCCCTCCCCATCCTTCCTGTATCCCCTTCAGGCACTGGAAGGCACAGTCAGGTCCCCCCAAAGCTTCTCCTCTCCAGGCTGGACAATCCCAGCTCTCCCAGCCTCCCCTCCCAGCAGAGCTGCTCCATCCCCTGCCCATCCTGGTGCCTCCTCTGGGCTCTCCAGCAGCTCCAGGTCCTCCCTGTGCTGTTCCCAGGGCGGGATCAAATTGCTCAAGGTTCCCAGAGACAACACGGGAACTTTTAAGCTGTTTTTGTCAAGATGCCATTTCTCTTCCATGCTCATGAAGTGCCTAAAGGCGACAGTCCCAAACCCTGCACAAGTTCCCGAGGTACAAACAATCCTGGTCGGACCTGTCTGCACAGGGGGCTGGGCAGGGGGGGCAGAGCCTCTGCAGGGCTTTTGGAAACCTGCTCTCCTTCTCTGCTGAAATGAGTCTGGTCTCTTTGAAAGCTGTGTCCTTATTCATGTCCATGTGCATAGAGGGAGATGGTGGAACAGCAGCAATGGGACTTACCTGCTCCACGACCTCACATTCATGACATTTATGAGCTCACTTGGTTTCTCTTTAGCTTTTCAAAAGCCTGGGAATTAAACTGCCACACCGTGAGGACACGCAGTGCTGAGCAACCCACCAGCAGCAACAAGAACACTTGACTTTCAGAGCAGAGATTAATGTATGTTCCCCTTAGCTGGAAATTGCCCTTCTGACCAATTTTCTGTGGCTATTTTTCCCCTGCTATAGTGCCTTTTTCTGAGGATTTAAGAGTCTTTTCTCATTATTCTAAGAAATCTTATAATATATTGATCTGGAGCCACAAGGAATAAAACCTTACTGGAACGAATGTCTGTTCCCCTGGGACAGCAACAAAGAGAAGGTTTTGTCATCTAACAATTGGCAGAATAAAGACAGATTTTTAAACTCTGATTTAGCACATTGTGCTAAAGGGATGCTCAGTGTTATCTTCATTTTATAGAGTCTTTGTTTTCTTTTAAAGTTTAGTTTTAGAATGAGGACGAGATGAAAAATTGAATGTATGCAAAAGAAAATTATATTAATCTAAACACAAGTACTCTGCATTTATTTGCATAATCATTATATTGTGTTGTAAAATGTCTAATCAACAGAACTTCTCCAAAGAGAAGAGCAAACCTGTACAAAGACAGTAAAGGAGGAAGGCCCTGACCTCAGTTCCTTAGAGAGGTTGGGTTTTATGACCAGCTGAAATCGAGGCTTTCTGCAAGTTTTCCAAGCATACAGTGACCACCTGTCCAGGACCTTCCTTTTCATCCCCTCAGCAAGGCCTCCGTGGCCCTGAGCAGTGACACAAACAACCACAGGACCCTCCACCTCCCAAATCCTTCTCAAGACTGAAATGTCCTACTCTTTCTCAGATGCCCCTGAACTACAAAAGCAAGAAGGAAATAAGAGTGAAAGAAAAGAGTTTTCACTCAGACACCTCCTGAGCCCCAGGAGGGTTTCTCCACCTGGGCTGCAGCCACTTGACCCCAACTCAAGGACTAACCCAGGAGTCCAAGAGACTGAGAGAAAAGCCTGTTGTTCCCACTATTACACCACAAAGGGATTTACCCCAGACTGCAGAGCCAGCACTCAACCAACTCTGAAAACTTCCACACACAGAAATTCCACTTCTGCTCTGTGACGTAAATGACAGACTCATCAAACCATTAGGTTGGAAAAGACCCCCAAGATCCTCAAATTCAACCATTGCCTGAAGTGACAGATGAAGCCTGACCTGATAAAACTGCACAATTTCAGACCCTTGGCAGCATTTCTTCAAGCCTGGTCATACAGTATATTTTCAGGACTTCCAAATAAGCTGTTTCTTTATTTTTGCCAGTCCCCAGGTTAAAAATTGCCAGTTTCCCCAAAGGGACTTGTCTAAGGCCCTTGATTATGTGTAATAGCAATGCTACTGATGCCTTTGGTATCTAATCAATACCTGTGACACTGCACTGTGACACTGGCACCTGTGCTCTGCAGTGCTGGCGTTTGCACTCTCAGAAGATGCTCCCACATGTTGTCCCTTCAGTGAAAGGCTCCCTCCTCCCCCCCAGGAGCTGTGCACACACACCATGCCCACCACACTCTCCCAAGTGCTGGAGAAAGCCCTGCGAGGAAATGACTCATGGGAAGCTGCTGCCTCAACACACCAAAGCCCAGGAGAGAAACCTCCTCCCCACAGGAGCAGAAGTGGAACATCTCCCTCTGCTAAACTTGGGGGGACACTGGCCACACTCGTCAGGTACCAAGGCTGGGAGCTGCAGACCACGAGGAAACCAAGGGGGAAGTCTTGTCTCCATCCAAACACTTGTGCCCCTGCAGAGACCAGAGTCTGTTCCAACCCAACCTGCCTCCAATCCACAGGTCCTGGTGATTTGGAGATATGTGCAGGTACAGGTGGAGAATAATTGAAGAAGGAAACCTGACAAAATCTTCTTTACAACTTTGTTATCCAGAAATGTGTTTCTCGCTTGAAACAAAGCTTTTCCAATTTATTTGGAAAGTCTTGTCTGTATTCCATTAATTTCTTTATTATTAATTTCTCTGGGCTGGACACTTTTATAGTCCATGTGAACAACCACCACATTTCTGAAACCTGCTGAGGTCCCACCCATGACTGGGGCTGGGCTTACACGGAAAAGCACCTTCAGCTTCACACAGGTTTGCCTGAGCTCCCGGGTGACCTTTTACCATTCACTTCTCATTTTACAAAAAGGACTTATTTTTGTTGTTTCAGGGTGAGGGTTTTTTTATTTATTTGCGGGAAAAAGTACCCAAAAAAGATGCAGTTTGGTCCAGCCCTATTAAAAACTGCCAAAGCAGTAACAGTGCATGTGTGCCTCCGTCCCAGCACCGAGGGCACCCCGGGCACATCCAGGGCTCAAAGCCTCTCTGAACTGAGCTGTTCTCAGCCACCTGGGATCCCTTTGAGATGCAACCAGAGCTGAAAAACCATCTGCAGCACCAACTGCCTGCAATGGAAACTCGAGTGAGCTGAAGAGACAGCAAATCTGTGAGAAATCTGTGATACAGAGCCTTTACAATGCACCATCAAGCGCGGGGTCATCTGAGGATGCAGCTCACTGAGGGGCCCCAGGTGCCCCCGACCTGGGTTGGGACCAGACCCCACATGGCATTTTTACTGTCAATATTATAACTAAGCAGCAGTTTTGGCAGCTGGACTAGAAACGTTCTCCTCCCCACACAATAAAGGGGCCTCGTGGTGAGCAAGGCCCCGCTCTGCAGGGCATGAACTAAATACAGAAGAGACTGGCTGACCCCAAAGCCCACCTCTTTGCTGGGAGGACGGGTGGGCACAGGGGCAGGTTGTGGGGCTCCATCCCTGGAGATGCTCAGCCCCCTGCACAGGTCCCGGTGTGACCTGCTGGGAGCAGGTGGGATGACTCCCAGCTCCTGCCAACCCCAACTCCCGGGGCTCTGTGGCTCTGGAGGAGGTGACGGTGGGTTTGACCTGGCTCAGGGCCCCATTCCAAGGCAAATTCCTGCAGCACTGCAGGGGCAGTGTTCTGGAAGAGAAGAAACAAAGTCAGCGCGGGCTCGAGATGAAGGAAACACCCCCATTTTAATTAACCCAAAAAATAGGGCAGCCACACTCCCACTGACATTCCTTTTTCAGATCCTTTATCGACCAGCCTTACTCAGCTATTTTTATCCTCAGGATGTAAAGGCAACACCGGAGGTGCAAAGTGGATAGGCAAGGGTGGATAATTTATACAAATAACGGGGGGGAAAAAGAGTGAGTGCTCACACCAAGGAGAAAAATCTGCTCTGTTCCTCTCACAATTACCTTTTTCCCTCTCCCCCCTGTGACAGAAGTCTCTGCATCTCCTGGAATAAATAGGAGGGGGGTTGGAGAAGGATGGAGCTGTCAGTGCTGCGGGGCCGGGAGCGCACGGGGAGCGGCTCTGCTCGGGGACAGATAAAGTCAGGATGAAGAACAGCCTGGCAGCAAGAGGAGACATTTGCTTTGTGCAGCCTGCAAAAAAGATCAGGCAGGGAAGGAGAAACTGAGAGTCTTGTGATGGTTTTTTTGTTAAGTTGATGGAAGAGGTGACAAAAATATTTGTGTGATGTTAAAGCCAGGAAGGCTGGGAAGCTGGCCCTGAGTGACAGCAGACTTTGAGATCTCTGGGAAGGGTGAGATATGGGAACATTACTGCTGCACAGTGGTGCTGCAGCACTTCTTCCCACCTGTGGTATTTCTGGAATGTGCTGGAGAGCCGTTTGTCCATCCCCTCAGCACTTTGGGACAAGCACTGTGCTAATGGCAAGTTGGGTTGTGCTGGCAACACAAGGAAGTGTTCTTTCAGCTCCTCAGACACGTCAGCAGCACCACAGGATGCCCTGATCTCTGTAACATCCCACCTGTGTCACTGGTGATGGTCTCCCATTCCTGTGTAAGCACAGAGGGATGGGGATGGAAGGCTCCATAGCCTGGGGATCTGCAGGAGACTTTAGCCCAGGTCCCTGGTGGATCCCAGAGCCCACAGCCACCCTCAGAGCTCAGGATCAAACACTCAGACATCAAACACTGGAGGCTTTACCAGTGGGCCAGGCCTGAAAAGGTACCTGAGCCTGGGACACTCCCTGCACACATTTCAGCAGTGACCAAGGGAAGGGAGGGATGGTGACCAAGGGAAGGGAGGGATGGTGACCAAGGGAAGGGAGGGATGGTGACCAAGGGAAGGGAGGGATGGTGACCAAGGGAAGGGAGGGATGGTGACCAAGGGAAGGGAGGGATGGTGACCAAGGAAAGGGAGGGATGGTGACCATCAAAGTGGCACCCTGGCTGATGCACAGACATGGTCCTGCCTGTCGCCCACCTCCTGGTGGGATACAGGACACACCAGAGCAGAGTGACCTCAGGGAAAGAGCCTGAGGCTGCTGAGAGATTTCCAGTGTTCAAAGGAGGTTTAGGTTGGATATCAGGGGAAATTCCTTCCTGGAAAGGGTTGTCCAGCCCCAGCACAGCTGCCCAGGGCAGGGGTGGAGCCCCATCCCTGGAGGGGTTCAAAAGCCATGTGGATGTGGCACGTGGGGACATGGTCAGTGGTTGGCAGTGCTGAGGGAATTGTTGGACTGAGGGCTTTTCCACCCTAAATCATTCCATGCTTATAGCTGTGAGCAGGAGATGAGTGAATTAACAACAGCAATTAACAACCACGAATCTGATTCTGATCATGAACTTGGACCACCTTTGCAGCAACATAAATCCCTTATTTCAGCCAAGGAATCCCTTTCCGAGTCCCCTCACTATTCCTGTGCCCACAAATCCCCTGACCAGCCAGGTGGCACCTGGGGATGAGCTGCCCATGCCACCCACGGCTGCCACCCACCCTGCCCTGCACCCTCGCTCACCAGCCTCAGGCTGGGACTCTTTCAAACTCTTATTTACCTGTTTTCTCTCAGTTCCAACTGCACCATAATTTACATTAATTGAGATTAAGGACTCAGTGATATTTCCTACAGATATGGCCCCATCACCACTCTTTATTTCCAATAAATTCTGCCTCATATCAGCTGCACTGGAAAACCCTCCAAGTGGATCACAGACAAACTCCACAAGCCCTCAGAAACTACAATGCCTAATTTTATGCTTTACCTGTGACTCACTTTCAAAGCCTCACACCTGATAGTAAATTACTAAACATGAAAGACTCGTCGCTGAAATTGATTTTTGTAAGGAACAAATTACACAAAACATGCTTTTTAATTGGATGTGCAAGAGAACATTTGCAGTAACAACTGAAATTAATAGTGTTTAAAAATAACTTTCCTAAACTGAGTAGTTCCTTTGAAGCAAAATGTCTGAATGTAATGACAAGAATTTTGCATTTCTATATTTATTTATTTATTTGTGTCACATGCCCCATTCCTGGGAGTGTCCCAGGCCAGGTTGGACGGGGCTTGGAGCACCCTGGGTTGGTGGGAGGTGTCCCTGCCCATGGCAGGGGGTTTTTGGATAAGCTTTCAGGTGCCTTCCAACCCAAACCATTCCAGGATTCCATGAAACATGCCCAAGCTGTTCCTTCCTTCCTGCCCAGAGCCCAAGCTCGGGGAGATGCCCCAGGGCACGTCCCCGTGGAAGCTGTTCCGGGCAGGACCGTGACAGGAATAAAAGGCAGTAGACAGGGGAGTTCCCTGGAGAAGTGGGAACTGCTGGTGTTTGCTGTGCAAACATGAACCATCGGCTCTCTGTCCTGGTGGGACGATGGTGCCAACAGGGACAGTGGGTGACCCCTGTGGTGGTCTGAGCTGGCACTGGGCACACACCCAGGGACGGGGCTGGGCAGGAACAAACCATCCTTCCACTGCTAAGGCAGTTAGCAGTCGCTAATTAACCACTGAAACTCTCCATCCCGAGGCTCTGTAAGGTCACCTGCAATCAATGTTTATCTGATTACACTAAACAGGGTCAGCAGGCTCAGGGCACCCGAGTGTTTGAGGAATTGCCTTGGAAAGAGAAACGGGAAATGCTGGGAAATGCTGGGAGAGGGGAAGAGCCAAAATACGGTATTTGTGCTTTCCATGGCACCCCACCTCAATATCACACCACTGGATGCGTTACACTTCCTTCTCCTTTTGGAGAGCAGAGGCCTCTGCACAACTCTTGGCATCACCAAAATGAAGATTGTCTCAGAATCCAAAGGGATTTTAAGTCTTTCAGTCATTATCACTCCCTTTTATAAAACAAACAAACAAAGCCATCCCCATTTAAGACTGAAATGTGCCGGACGCAGTTTGCACATCACACACAGACACACTGGCGAGGGCTCAGGATCTCTGAGAACAACACGGAGCCCAATCCACAGAGATGATGTTGTCCTGTAAACCACAGCAAACCCCAGCAGCCGGGACAGGACCCTCTCTGCCCTCTCACGGCAGAAGAAACCCCTCCGTGCCTGCAGTGCAGCTGGCTCGGGCTCCGAGGCTGCATAGTGCTGCTTCCCTGAGCCGTGCACACTCCATGTGTTGGCAGTGCCCGGGGAAGGGCTGTGTCTGTGCAGCCCTGCTTGGCTGGCCCTGCCAGCCTGTGTCTGCTCCTGCTCCTCACAGCAGCATTCCATGGCACCAAACCCTCCTCCAGCACGGGCACCACAGCCCCCTCCTGTCTCTTGAGAGCCACAGCACAGCACAGAGCTCCTGGAATTGCGATTTCAGCTCCGTGCTGCCTCCCCACTCTATGCAGGAGAGGCAGGGATGTGGATTCCCTGTCCCTGGGAGTGTCCCAGGCCAGGTTGGAAGGGGCTTGGAGCCCCCTGGGCTGGTGGGAGGTGTCCCTGCCCAGGGCAGGGGTGGGATGGGTGGGTGTAATGTCCCTTCCAACCCAAACCATTCTGGACTCTATGAAATGTGCCCAAGATGCTCATCCCTCCCCTCCTGACCACAGGGCGAGCTCAGGGAGATGTCCAGGGGCACATCCCCATGGAGCTGTTCCACACGGGACCTCTGGTGTCCAGCTGGTGCCCATTCCCACAGCAGTGCCTCCACAGTGGTGGGGGTCCTGGGCTCCCTGCTCACCAGAATTGCTGCCCAGGGCCACCCCAGCATCTTCTCACTCACCCTCAGATCTCCACACCCACGGAAAGCACGGCTGGGCTTCCTCCAGCCCTGCTGGAGGGGAGCAGTGAGCACAGCCCTGAGCACACAGGCAAGGCAAGGCTGCAAAGGCTGGAGAACAGCCAAAAAGGGAGAATATTGGTGGAACTGCACCTGGTGTGTGAGAGCTCCAGACAAAACCCAAAAAGCCATCACAAGTGACTGTTTGCATCGGTTGTTGCTGGCAAAGATTGATGACAGCGATAACTGTGATGAATTGATGCTGTAATTATGGATCTACCAAGTTCTATGAGAGGACAACAAATGTGTCACTACTTAGACACAGCTGAGCAAGCACCACTATGGTCCTTCAAACCCTCTGCAGCTCCGAGACGAGTCATTAACACAGCTCTGCCTTTCCATGATGGTCTGCTCCTGCACCTGAAGATCAGCTAGAATTCCATACTGAAATTAGGTTTGAAGAGCCAAATGTCATTGAAAAGTATCTAAACCCTCTCTCATTTGCTACAAGCCATTCTCCAGGAAAAAAACATTCCTACTTTGCAAAATGTTACCTATGGTTGTGCAGCCCTCCATCTGCCAGGGCCGTAAAGCTGCTCAAAAACACAATTGTGATTTGCTTTTGAAACGTGTACACAATTCAGTAAGAAAGTGCAATGTTTGCTGGGATGGGAGCTGGAAAAACAGTTTACATACAAATAAATTCTGGAGGTGATCAGAGAGTACCAATGCAGATGTTTATACAGCCCTGGAGTTAGGAGGTGCATAAACCCAAGGAGTGGTGAGGATCCAAAATTCCTCCCACACCTCTCATTCCAGTGACTCTGTGAAGATTCCAGACCTGCCCCGAGCCCTCCAGCAGGGTCTGCACCAGGCTGGGCCTGTCATCCCTGGCTTTAACAGGTGGAAAACACACCCTAAAATCAAGGAGCAAACATGCTCCCTGACATTCTTTGCAAAGAGAGGTGGCCTTGGGTCAAGTGTTTTGAACCCATTTCTAAACGAGGTGGTTAATTTGCTTTGCTCTACAGCTCCATTTCCCTCTCTGTCATGTGCTCCTGACCAAGAAGGGTTAAACTCTGGGGCTCTTTAGTGTGCTTCTTTATTAAGTCCAGAAAATTAGTAAAAACCAGAATATGTATATCCTTCACAACTTACGGCAATCTCTTTACTACCCCACCATTCTGTTATCACTTGAACTTTCAGCACCTTGCAGGGAACAACTTGGGAACCAATAGTTCATGTTGTTTTCCATTCATGAAGTTTGGTCCTCCAATATTCCAAATCTGACCCACACTCTTCTTGCAGTTCGAGGACTGAGCATCAGTTTGGGACGGGCTGGAACTGTGCCCTGCTCTCTTAGCAAAGAATCCCACATTCCCACACTGGTTTGGGTTGGAAGGGATCTTAAAACCCACCCAGTCCCACACCCCACCACAGACAGGACCACCTCCCACCAGCCCAGGGTGCTCCAAGCCCCGTCCAACCTGGCCTGGGACACTCCCAGGGATCCAGGGGCAGCCACAGCTGCTCTGCCCACCCCGTGCCAGGGCCTGCCCACCCTCCCAGGGAACAATCCCTTCCCAATATCCCACCTATCCCCACTCTCTGGCACTGGGAAGCCATTCTCCCTTCCTAATGCATATTTCAGCTTATGTACTGATAATAAATTTATAATTTCAGGCAACAAAGTGGCTCAGAGAGCAGAGGGGATCAGGAGTTCTGAGCTCTCTTTGCCTTTCAGTTTGCCTTAAGCTTCTGCATCTGTCAACATATACAAGGCTTAATTCTGGCTCTGGTAAATTGGTTCACTAAGCTCTTGTGTGGCTGGTTCAGAGCCACAGCTCTCCCTGCCCTGCAGCAGGGACAAGCAAACACCTGCCAGCAGCACTGTCCCACGGCCCTGTGGCCACGTGCACGGTGGCACAGCGAGCTGGGAAAGGAAAGGGTGTTCCAGGGAGGCAGGACGAGCAGGGGGCAGGGACGTGACACTGAGGGGCTTCGAGAAATTGGGCACATTTGGGTTTTTCCCCGGCAAAGCTGGGCTCCAGCAGGGACTCCCGAAGTTAAGACAGAAATGTGGATTTTTCTGTTCATCAAGAGGACTGATGTAGTTCTGCAAGATAAAGCAGCTCCTGGAAAGTGCTATTGTTTGTCTTTCTTAACCATTTATCAGCAGAGAACAGTTTAATGTTCTGGTAGAAGGCACAAGTGAGTATCTCTTCAGTGATGAAGGAAAATAAGCTTAGTGCTAAGGCAAATAGAAAATATTGATCTATCTTCAGGTACTGCAGCTGAAAATCTTTTGTGAAATTTATCTTCCCTACCCCTCCTGAGCAGTGCTCTTTGTCTCCTACCAACTAATTCTCTCTAGTGAAAGTTTAACCTTGAACACAGAGAAGGAAAAAAAACCAAACCCAAACAAACAGGCCCTACAAAGTGTTCAGGTCCTGCAAAGTCACAGCTGGGTTAAGTGTCCCCCAAACCCTCACTGATCTTGGGAACATTCCTTGGGAAAGCCACATTCTGAATTTCACTCCTTGGGAAGATTTCTGAGGCAGTAAAGGAATAAGGAGAAAAAAATGACCTGTTAGGCAAAACCAGGAGCTTCATCAATCTGAATCTCTGGGCTCCTGTTAGACCATGTCCCCACTGGAGCCACGTCCCTGTCCTTTATCTCCACTCATCCAGCACTATTAGCCCATCAGTTCTCACACAAAACCCCCAGAGGTTTGTCCTGCAGCCAGAGGGCAGAACACCCCTCAGCCAGGGCCTGGCCCCACTGATTGCCCCTGTCTGCAGGCTGGGAGGGCAGTGCCAGCACCCAGCCCTGCCCGAGGGCAGCCCATCCCATGGGTGTGGGACAGGGGCAGTGCTGGGGAACAGCCCATCCCATGGGGTGTGGGACAGGGGCAGTGCTGGGGAACAGACAGCCCAGCCCATGGGTGTGGGACAGGGGCAGTGCTGGGGAACAGCCCATCCCATGGGTGTGGGACAGGGGCAGTGCTGGGGAACAGACAGCCCATCCCATGGGGTGTGGGACAGGGGCAGTGGTGGGGAACAGCCCAGCCCATGGGTGTGGGACAGGGGCAGTGGTGGGAGGGCAGTGCTGGGGAATGGCTGGGCTTGGTGGTCCCAGAGGGCTTGTCCAGCCTGAACCACTCTGTGATTTGATTCCATTGAGCCAGATCTCCCTTGTAAGTGTAAACATATGACCTGTACATCATGGAATCGCAGAATTGCTCTGGCTGGAAAAGCCTCTTGAGACCATGGAGTCCAACTGCTCCCCCAGCCCTGCCAAGGCCACCCATGTCCCCAGGTGCCACATCCACAGGGTTTTTAAACCCCTCCAGGGATGGGCACTCCACCCCTGCCCTGGGCAGCTGTGCCAGGGATGGACAGCCCTCTCCAGGAAGAAATTTTCCCTGATCTCCAACTTAAACCTCTGGCACAACTTGAGGCAATTTCTTCTCCTCCTGTCCCTTGCCACTGGGAGAAGCGTGGGAAGCGTGGCTGGTCAGGTGGGACAATGCCATAAACCTCCATCTCATCTAGAACTGAGCTGAGACCACAGTGGAAGGCAAATGAAAGAACCTGGGGGTCCTGGCTGTGCTGGCAGCAGGAGCAGGTCTGGCACTGGGGAGGGTGGAGGTGGCAGGGGTCTGCAGAGCCATGTGTGACACACACAGGACTGTCACTAAAACAGAGCCAAAAGGGCACAAACAGCCCAAGCAAACTCAACCCTTATTTAAGCAAATGTTCAGATAGAGCCTGGAGCAGGCAATCAACTCCAATTTAAACCAACGCTTGACAAGCTTCCTGTTTATTCCAGCACTCATTATTTGGGATGGGGTTTTCAGGCCAGCCTGTTTGTACCTCCTCTCTGCTTTTATTAAGAGCAGGCCTGTGCCATAATATTATTTTTTGTACTCTCATGCCACTGACAGCACATCCATCATTCCTCATAATTGCATCTAACAAATATTGATTTTGTCTCCAAAAGAGTAAACAGAAATATTAAAGTGCTTTTGCAGAAGACAAAAACACTCACAGAAAGCACATTTAAACAGGGTGAGGAGACTGAAGCCTGGATGGAGCATATGGCTGAACTGGGCAGCCGAGTTCTGTGCCAAGGAAATGCCATCAGGACAAGCGGAACCTGCAGAATATCCAGTCTCAAACATGAGCGGCTCCAAACATTTTCCCGGTCCTTCCTGGACAGGAGGAAGTAGCTGAGAACACTCCCAAGGGTGGTGAAATGCTGTGCTGGCTGTGTTTGCTGAGCAGCCCCAGCGATGGGCAACCCTGCAGCCCCCCGGGCACGGGGCACGATGGATGGGACAGACCCCGAGCCACCCCCGGGGCATCCTGCCAGCCTCGTTGGCTCTATGAACTCTTTGCTTTAACCTTCCCCTTGGAAAACCCCCGGGAAGGCACAAATGAGCCAAAGGGCATCTGTGTGTGAGAGAGAGCCTGGGCAGCTGGGCAGCTGGGGCAATGCCAAGGCAAACCCCCCCAGGCTGGGAGGGAGAGTTTCCTTTGCACTGCACTGGGGTGGGATGGTCCATCCCTGGGACAGTGCCTGGGCAGGGACTGTGGGAACGAGCACCTGAGCCCTTGTAGCACCATCTACACCCCACAGGGACACTGGGCAGACACCCTCCGTGTGGGAAAGGGAACCCAAATCTCCTCTGAGAACCTGGGGCTCCGGACACAACAGTGGGATTGTCCATAAAAAGAGCTGCTGCCCCAGCAGGGAAGAGCTGCCCCACAGCTCGTGGCCAGTGCACACCTCAGTGCTTCCCCATTTGTTCCCCCAGCCCTGCTCAGTGCATCCTCCCTTCCCAGTGCATCCACCCTTCCCAGTGCATCCTCCCTTCCCAGTGCATCCACCCTTCCCAGTGCATCCTCCCTTCCCAGTGCATCCACCCTTCCCAGTGCATCCTCCCTTCCCAGTGCATCCTCCCTTCCCAGTGCAACCACCCTTCCCAGAGCCTCGGGAATGCTCGGGTGGCACCCCCTGCCACAACTGGGCAGGGAGGCATCGTGCTGGTTCCTCGCCAGGGCTCTCCCCTCGGCCCCTCAGCTGCTGTTGAACCCACCAAGGACAGGGACTGATGTTCCTGACCTCACCAAAGGGCAATGTAATTTTTAAACAAGATGAATCCCAGAAATACTGAGGCCACCTCGATGTATCTTCATTAGGGACAGATATAAGATGGAATTAGCCTCTCTTACAGTCTCAGGAGCTGAAGCCAAGGCAGCAGCCCGTGTTTGTCCCAGCCTTACACAACCTCCCCACTGCAGGGAGACAGCTCAGGTTATGCCTACACACCTGTTCCTCTCTTTCCTGAAATTGCCACAGATCAAAAGATTGTCCTAATGAGTAAATGGTTGTTTTCTTTAAGGGTTTTTCCACAGTTGTTCTGCTTAAATTCTCCAGGAGCAGCCACTTCCAGCAACAACCCTTTGGGTGACACGCTCAGATGTTTATTCAGTGGGGGATGCTCCATTTGGAGACAATTCTAAGGGAGAAAAAACCCCAATCTCTCAAATCAAGCCAGCAGTGTGATGGCATGAAATAAACACCAGTTCCTAGCAAAAAAAAAAAAAATCTTTCTAGAGAAACTTGATCGACTCTCTGACAGCGTTACAGAGTTGGAAGATGAAAAGAAAAATTATACTTTGGAGTTGCAGAAAATATTGGGTTTCGTGTCTTGCTGCATCTTGATTGCTAACTAGGTTTGAATTGTTGTGTATGGAAAATATCACCACACTGGAAATGAGGAGAAAGTGAAAAAGCAAGGAATGATGGATCAGAATCAATTCCCATCTCAAGGGCTCCCAGCCACTTGTGATGCCAACAGCAGGGAACAGCCCCCACCAAGGCCACCCTGTCCTGCCTCCAGCAACCACGGGAGATTCATGACCTGACCACAAAATCAAACCCCAGGCAGGATCTGACCAAGAAATCAAACCCCAGTCACGATCTGACCACAAAATCAAATCCCAATTGCACAAACATTAAAGAGGCAGTGACAGCACAGCAGGAGAACACTGAAGGTTAATACACTCAGTTAATATCAGCTAAATTTAAATGTTCGAATGAGATTCTCAACAGGAAGCAAATGAACATTAGTAGAGGATTAAAGGAGAAATTCACCAGAAGCCATCATGAGACTAAAAGTTCCTCCTTAGCAACCAGACCATTGAAAGACCCATGATCCAACCTGGCACCTCGGGGAGGGAAGGAGGAATGTCACAGGGCTGGGCACGGGCTGTTCCCAGCGAGGCCAGGAGCTGAGGAGCGCCTGGAATGGGGGCAGCCCACTGCCTGCACACAGCAGAGCAGGGAGGGACGGCGGGGAGGGCAGGGGGACACCGAGGGGGCTCTGCTGGGGTCACACCCCGAGCCAGGGCCGTCTGGAAGGGCTGGGGCAGCACGTGCTTCATCTCTGCTCCCCTGCACCCATTGCTCCACAGTGCCTGCGTGAGGGGGAAGTAAAATATTGGACACGAAGTACCTAGGGAAAAGAAATACATGTGTTTCTTAATTAGAACAGCCCCATTTTAACCCAGCCTGACTTTTCCATTTTGGTACGGGGTGCTGGACCTGACAGCCAGTTGGGCTGAGCCCATCCCCACTGCCTCCACTGCTCTGCTCACTTGGATCACTTGTAAAGAGTTTATTTGCACATAAAGCATAAAAACTCACTTATAAACCTTCCTGAACTAATTAATCTACTGTAACAAGGGATGTTATGGATAATCAGGTTGAAAATCAATCAAGGCCAAGCAGGACGGGGGTTGGAGCACCCTGGGCTGGTGGAAGGTGTCCCTGCCCGTGGCAGGGGTGGCACTGGATGGGCTGTAAGGTCCCTTCCATCCCAAACCATTCTGGGATTCTAGGGTTTTATGACCCAGAGGTAAGTCAGAACCCCAAGCTATGACACAGCACAGCTGCAGGGTCTGTGTTGGGCTGTCATGTCCCAGACACCCTGAGCACACTGGCTCAGCTCAGGGGCAGCTCTACCTTTGCTGCAAGCTCTGAGCTGTTATTCTTCAAATACAGATCCTTCCAGAAAATTCCTAAATTAGAATTGATGTTCCTCCCCGAATAACTCCTACCCCATTAAGAAAACACTAACATAATCCACCTCTCTGGGATTTGTGAACTCACCACCAGTACTGTGGAATGCTTTGCGACCTGAAGGGATCCAGAAGGGCTCATGTGGTAAAGCCAAGGTTAAAAATGCATATGCAAGAACCAAAAGGCTGATTTTCATGTGTTTCTGTGCTAAAACAAATCAGGAGTGAAGTTATGCACTTTTCTGTTTAGAGCAGAGGGCACAAAATCCTCCCGAGTTCATTTCATTGTCCAACACTTCTGCTCTATCGCACCCAACCTCTCGCTGATTTGATCTCTCTCCTCTGATTTGTCGTTTGCATTTCCTCTCCTGTTCCATTCCTAATTCTTTCTTAATTCCTCCTATAAATAATGACTGAAGAACCAGCAGGAAATGTCCACAGTGGCACAAAGTCAGGTTCTTATCTGCTCTTATAGTGGCGGATGAGAACAGTTTCCAGCTATAATATGTTATATTGAAAGGAAAAAAGCTGCTTTGAAAATCTATATTAAAGCTTTTATCCAATTAATATTTCATTACAGCTGCCTGGGAAGACTCGTCATTCCTCGGTCGTTTCATTCTAAACAGCTAAAACCTGTTCGCGGAGTTTACATCTTTATTTTTTAATAAGAAAATTTTTGTAAGTTGCTAATTAAAAAAATGATTTAGGGAAATGTTTTTTTCCTTGATTGGTTTCTTCTTATTAATTCCTTTTGCATGGGGAGGAACAACCCCCAACCGCAGCCCGGCTCCCCGGCAGCAGCTGTGAGCGGGTGTGTGCCGCGCAGTTGATGTGCCCCAGCCCATCAGGCAGGCAACACATTGGGAAGAGTCCTGTTCGTTATTAAAACCCTGACAAGCACACGTTTGGGGAGCAGTCCGAGGGGCTGTGGGATGCAGGAGGATGCCCTCAGTGAGGGTCCCATCCCCGGCACCAGCAGGGCTGTCGGGACATCCCGGGCACAGCCCCTGCTCCGTTTGGTAGCGGTCGGGCACGGTCCTCGTTTGTGGGGCGTCAAACAGGAACATTCATTGAAGTTTACAACATACAATATATAGGTTCAATGAGTAAATATTCATCTCAGGGGCTGGTTTTATGCTAAACGTGGGAGGAGATATTACAACTGGGAGAATACATTATGGTTGCATTCAGGAATTTAAGGCCAGTTTATATTTAATGAACACGAGACAGAAGAAACAAAGGGATTGATAAGGAGTTTCTATCTGGCCCAGTGAATACACAGAAACCCACAAATCTTGTCAAATGCAGGTGGCTTGGAGATACTGAGGCAGCAGATGTCTGCAGACTTGATTGAGTCTTATCAGCCGGGGAGGTTCCTTCAACATTCTCCCAATACACTTTCCCAAGGCCTCTTTGACTTTCCAGACAGGCTTCTTGAAACCAAGATATTTTCAAATCCCACACCGTTTAGTCCCCGCTTTTTCTCTCCAGATGTACTAAGCCGCATTTTATTATTAATTATTATATATATATATTATAATATATATAATATTATATATAATATTAATAATTATTCATTAATAATGAACTGGATTACAGCAGAGTCGCCGTGCTGGACCTTTTGTTCCAAGGACCGCAGAAAGCACAGGGAAGCTTCCCAGCGCCCGTGTTTCCCAAGGGGAGCTGGGTGGGAATGGGGCAGGAACACCGAGCCACCCCACGGCCCACACGGAGGGGGAATCACCTCCCGACCCCTCGACGGTGGCCGGGGGGCAGCTCTGCAAACAAGCCCAGCGCTCCTGACAGCTCAGCTCAGGTTTGTCTCAGCAAAATCCCTCTGGAGCAAACACACCTCAGCCCTGCGACCAAACCCCCCAACCCACGCAGGGAAATCCTCTCCGGGGTGGAATGCTGAGGTCCCAGGAGACAAGGAGCACTCATTCAGGGGTCAGCCTTTTCCCCCAGGTGACAAGCCGTAAAAGGGGGGAAATGGCCTCAAACTGCACTGAGGGAGGTTCAGGTTGGATATTGGGAACATTTTTTTCACTGAGTGATCAGGTATGGGCAGGGGCTGCCCAGGGAGGTTTGGAGTGCCCAGCCCTGGAGGTGCCCAAGGCAGGACTGGCCGTGGCACTCAGAGCTCTGGGCTGGGGCACAGGGTGGGCATCGGGCACGGGGTGGGCTCTGTGGGCTGGGGGGGCTTTTCCAGCCTCAGGGATTCTGTGATTGAAAGAGGGAGATGGCAAACTTGGGTGAGGCAATACAGTCATAGAACATCCCAAGCTGGAAAGGACCCATAAGAATCATTAAGTCCAACTCCCTCTCCTTGCAGGACTATCTAAACCTAAACCACATGACTAAGAGCACTGCACAGATGCTCCCTGAGCCCTGAACATGGGCATGCAACTGCTTTTAGAGCTTTCTACAGCTGGATCTATGGCTTACATTTGTCTCACCAATGGATTTTCCCAGGAACAGCTCTCCATGTGCTGTGCCAGGAAGCTCTACAACCCCTCGGGGCTGGCAAGACAAATACACTGGGACGAGCTGCTGAGAGCACATTGATTCATGCGGTCGATGCTCAGTGTTGAAGGGTCAATCACAGCACGGGGCTGTCTCTGGAAGAATCCACCCAATGCTCAACTCATCACTCAGCTCAGTGTCTCCAGGAGCAACAAGTCCTCTGTATCTCTGCAGATCAGACACTTCCCATTCAATACTTAATTAGGGGAGCAAGAACCCAATTTACTGCAGCCAGCTTTGACGAAAAATGCTAAATGATGCAGTTTAAGCAAGATTAACATGCAGGTACCTGCAGCTCCCCACACAGGGTTACAGAACCAAAGGGTTCCCCAGTAACAGGATCCAAGAGAACAGTTCAGTGATTGCCCTCTACTACTGATCCTGTCCTTGGGCAACTCACCTGAACATCCTCCCTCTCCAGGGCTGTGCACCCCAACCCATCTCACCTGCAGGAAGGGGGATTGGGAAAAGAATCAGCGAGTCCTGGGATGGTTTGGGTTGGAAGAGACCTTAAAGACCATCCAGTTCCACTCCCCTGCCACTGGCAGGGACACCTTCCACTACCCCAGGTTGCTCCAAGCCCCGTTCCAACCCGTGGCAGGGGATGGACTGAGATGATCTCTACAGTCATTTCCAACCCAAACCAATCTGGGAGGGGGATGCAGAGAGGTCAAACCCTGTCAAACCCAGGGGTCAGACAGACCTGATACCATTCCCTGCTCCACAAAGGATCCACCTGGACCTTGGCTGGGACTTGGCTCCCTTCCACAGCATCAGCCAGAAGCATTTTTAACATGTTCTGAGAGATGAGATGAAAACAAGGAGGACTTGAGGCAGAGATGTCAGAGAGAGACAATGTCATCAGTGTCATGACTTAAGGCTTTAATTCCATACCTACTTAGGGAAGGGATCTGCTGTGAACTGCACCTCCTCGGCATGGCATTCCAGTGTATCGTGGGATAACTGCACTTTGTCTTCTTAAGAGAAAATACCTTCACAGCTCAGAAATGCTGCAAATCAGAGCTGAAAGACAACTTCCAGCAGGGACTGGGGCAATCCAGGCTCTGTCATCTGGAAGGTGGTGCCTGGAGCCACAGCTGGGACTGGTTTGTGCCCACAGAACACATGGCACTGGGGGACAAGCCTTCCCTCAACATACACCAAAACAGGGATGCAGGAGAGGGGTCAGGGAGGGAAAAAGGAATATGAATGGATATCCTAGAGAATTTCTGTTTCCAACCAGCCATGCTGCCTGTCTTCTCTGCCATCCTGTGGTTATTAACCCATCCCTGGATTTTCTGAATTAGCAGGCATCAATTATGCATTCACTCTTACAGGGCATCAGAATGAATCCTTAACCTTTACCTTGTGATGGAGCATTTCCAGACGAAACACTCCTCCTCTGTCAGTATTCTGCCCACGGACTCGGAGTGTGGGAATGCTTGGAAATGGGTTCAGAGGCACTTCCCTGTGTTTTACACCTCTCTCGCTTTAAAGAAAGATGAAAAACTGTGACCCAGAGAATCCCATCCATTAGGATGAATCTCCATAATTTTGTAGTCATTAAAAAAAAATAAATAAATTGAATCCTACTTGTTCCTCTTTTCATTCACGTGTAGAAGCTGTTCCTGAGACCCCAAAAGTTGAAGCAGTTTTATTCCAAAGCGGCTCTAAGCGCGGTGTAATAAGGAACAATGGTGCCCCCAAGTGGGACCGTGCTGCAGGAGGGAAAAACCAGATTTCTTCGCTTTCCAGTCGTGATGGAAAGTCACAGAAAACCGAAATCAGCCATTGCAATGAAAGCCATGACATCGCCTTTCCCCCCAGATCTGGAGGTTCTACATCTGTTATTTATCATTTCAAGCACCACAGGGCTAAAAAATAGTAAGAATTCGAAAGTGGTTGAAAAGTCTTTCCCATTCCAAACGTTTTCTCTTTCCACACACAGGGAAGCTGTGGCTGCCCCTGGATCCCTGGGAGTGTCCCAGGCCAGGTTGGACGGGGCTTGGAGCCCCCTGGGCTGGTGGGAGGTGTCCCTGCCCAGGGCAGGGGTGGCACTGGGTGGGATTTGGGGTCCCTGTTGCAGTGGTCGGCCAGGACAGCAGGGAGCACTGCTCACATGGGAACCACCCCCGGGGCAGCACTCACAGCCACAGGGACACAGAGCGGGGCAGCAAACAGCAAAAATCATTCCCGTCGTTTCCAAACAAACAACAACAACAAACCAACAGAAAAACCAACCAAACAAAGACAACAAAGCCAAACTGAAACTCACAGTAATTGAGTGCCAGTTGTGCCGTGTAATAAAGTAAATATTTGCAACACATTAAAAGTGGCCCTTCAGGAAAACCCTATATATTCGAATATTTGAAAGCCTAAGGGTTAAACTTCTCACAAAACTTTGGTGTTTACAGTTTCCTTGATGTTTGGTTGCGGGACAGGAGGCAGGTCTGGTGCAGGAAGCTTTGCCTTAACCCATGTCCCAGCAGTGCTAAGGGCACCCCGAGCTCACAGACAAGTGGCCAAAGTCAGGGACATGCAAATTAAACTACAGCACTGCAAAGAAAAAAAAAACCAGAAGTTTTTTAAGCAGTGCCTGAGTGTTATATTTGCTGGATGGAGAACAGTGTATTTATGTGCGTTTGTTATTGCTGAGTAGCTCAAAATAAATCAACATACAAACCTTATCGTTCCAATCAGTATTGAAAACTACCTGACCAGAGCGGTATATAACACCCCATATGAGCCTCCCAAATCCCTGAGTGAGCCAGATCTGCCTTATCAGTGTAAACACACAAGCTGAGAGTCATAAAATCACAGAGCCAATTATGTTGGAAAAGCCCTCAGAGACCACCGAGTCCCACCATCCCCCAGCCCTGCCCAGGCCACCACTGACCGTGTCCCCAGGTGCCACATCCACAGGGCTTTGAAATCCCTCCAGGGATGGGCACTGCACACCTGCCTGGGCAGCTGTGCCAGGGCTGGACAGCCCTTTCCAGGAAGGAATTTTCCCAATGTCCAACCTAAACCACCCCTGTCCCAACCCGAGGCCATTCCCTCTGCTCCTGTCCCTGTTCCTGGAGCAGAGCTCGACCCCCCCATCTCCCCCCTCCTGGCAGGGACTTGCAGAGCCAGAAGGTCCCCCCTGAGCCTCCTTTTCTCCAGGATGAGCCCCCCCAGCTCCCTCAGCCCCTCCTGCTGCTCCAGCCCCTTCCCAGCTCCGTTCCCTTCCCTGCACACCCCCCAGCCCCTCCGTGTCCTTCCTGAGCTGAGGGACCCTGAGCTGGCACAGGGTTCCAGGTGTGCCCAGCACAGGGACGGGCACTGCCCTGGTCCTGCTGGTCACACCAGTCCTGGCACAGCCCAGGGAACATCGGCCCCCTGCACACCTGGGCACACCTGGGCACACCTGGGCACACCTGGGCTCGTGTCCAGCCACTGCCACCAGCACCCCCAAGTCCTTTCCCAGTTTTCCAGTCCCTCTGCCCAGTCTGGAGCGTTCATGGGGTTGTGGTGACCCCAGGCTGTGTCCCTCACCCCACTGGCCACGACCCCCCAGCAGCACTGACACACCAGCCCCAGTTCGTGCCACTGGGCAGTGCAGGGTGAGGTGTGAGCACGTGCTGCCCAGAATTCACTCAGCCTAAGCAGTGCTGAACTGACCCGAACCGGGCAGACAGTGCCCCCAGTGAGGAGGGATCTGTTGGCATTCCATCCCAATGGCCACACCAGCCGCATTGCCCGTGTGACTGCAGAGGCCCCGGGATGCACCCCAGCCCTGTCCCCGTCAGGGCACAGTGTGGGTGTCCCTGCCGTGGCCCGGCTGCTCCACAGCAGCACAGCCACAGATCTCCATCAGCACTGCCTGCAGCTGGCGGAGGGCGAGGGGCCGCTCAGCGTGGGAAAGGGGCAGGACAAGGCCAGCCCTCTGAGCCGACAGCAGCAGCTCAGGCCATCCCAGCCCTCGTCACACACACCTCCAGTCACACAACACCCGTGCCCACTGACAGCCTGGCCCTCCCAGAGCTCACCCCAGCACTTCATGTGTTTGCCCACACCTGCTCTGCTGGCTCACCCACACCTGTTATCCCCGGGCACTCTCGGGCTGAGGAACTGGCAGTATTTTGTCCTGCCATCTCCACCTCTCAGCAGGCTCCTGCTGGCACCCACCACCAGGGGCTGGAAGGAACACAGGCAGGAGCTGCACCACCTCCCTGGGAGCTGCTAAGCCATTTCCAGGCGGGTAGCTTCACTCAGAGGCATCAGGCTCACCCAGTTCCTTAAAACCAAGAAGCTTTCAGCAACCCAGGTGGGAGATTGCAGCTTTCCCAACACCATCAGTCCATCTCTCCGGCAGAGACAGTAATTCCCTTCTGATTTCTCAGGCAGAAGCAGCAGTCCCAGGCTGCCAGAGAAACCCCTCCCATTGCTGGGATTGCTTCTGCGAGGTGTCCCTACAAGCACCTTCTTCCCCAGGTCAGCACATGTTCTGCAATGCATCACGTGGCTTCCTACTTCTGTGTTTTCCTTCTCTGACTTTTAAACAGCTCAACTTCCTATAAAAATTTTTCTGCCATAATGAGACTTTGGTGTAGGGCTTATTAGTAATCTCAGCTCTCCCCCCTGCCTCCCACGTGTTCAGGATCTCTGGAGAGAACAACTTCCCTTTGATTAGAGGGAAAACACCTTCTCTTTCAGTTTACGTCAGAGTGCCTGAAACGCAGTGCTGAATTTGGAAAGGAATTTGGAATTTGTGCACACAAGTAACTGAGAGGTTTGGAGAGATGGAGAGAAAGCAAAGAGCAACTCCAAATTAAGCTGGACTGACAGCCGTCCCTCAGCTCAGGCTCAGGGCAGGGCTTCCCAGCTCTCCATGGGGAGGTCTTTTCCAGGGCCCTGTAACTGAGCTGATTGCCCTGGCTATTTTTCACTGTCTCTCTGCTCCCTGTGGCTGTGCTCAGGGCTGGAGCCCTGCAGAGGGTTTTGGGCTTTTCTTGGGATGCTTCAAGAACTTCTAAGATGCCTCAGTTAACAGAAGGTTTGTAAGCAGAAGGGCTGCAGGGTGAGGAGTGTGATGCCTGGTGTGGGTGTGCTGAGAGCAGAGGAGCTGGGAAGGGCTTGCACACCCTCACTGGCAGGGCACACCGTGAGCCAGCCCCAGCAGCACGGCTGGGCTGTCTGACAGCTCCTCCTGTGCCACTGCTGGTGCATCCCAACAGCCCAAACAGCCCTCCCCTTCACCCCCACAGCCCCTCCACACCAGAGCCCGGGCTGTTTGCTTGCCCTGCTCACCACCAGGGCACGGGCTCCAGTAGCCCAGACACAAGAAGAGGAGAGTTATGACAAAAATATGGGCATGAGGATAAAGAAGAAGGGTTAAAATTTGGAAACACTATGCAAAAATCAGTAAAATTCAAACTAATAACCCATGTCTGTGGTGCAGCACTGCAGGAAGTTGAAGGTACAGCTAAAATGCACATCCCATCTGGAGTGTAGCCCCATCTGGCTGCCAGCAAAGCAAACCAGCAAAGAGAGATGAACTGGAACCCAGTGACTCCAATCACAGCCAAGCTCTGGCCTGTGCCTCCCCAGGTGACCAGCCAGGGCTTGTAACACAACTAAACAACAACATTAATCGGGTTTTCTTATGGGTATACCTTAGCTGGTAGCTTTTATGACACTGATAGGTAAATTAATAAATGGAAAAGGCTTCACATCTCAATTATGTCTTAAAAGAGTGTAACAGCAAAGACAATTTGCACTACTAATAAAACTTGCATTCTTTATGAGTAGGAGGTTCTGTTTCCATCAGTAATCCTCAGTTGGGAGGTGGCAGCAAACCCTCCATAAGCTTGTGCAAGGAACACAGGGCAGCAGAAGCGACTGACCCAAGCCCTGAGCACCCGAGGGTGCTGCTCCCTGCAGGACCAGGGTTAGGGGCAGTGAGCAGTGTGCCCTGGCTCCCACCCCAGGCCCAGCCTGTGTGTCACAGCTCGTGCTGCTCCCCGAGGACACAGCCCAGCTCCTGGCAGCACGGCAGGACACGAGCCAGTGGTTCCTCCTTCAGCTGAGCAGCAACATTTAGCCAGCAATGCCAGCGGCCACCACATCACAGCACTCCTGGGACAGCTCTCCAGCTCTGCTGGGATTATCTGGGATATTCCACATGCTGGCAGATGAACATTTTAGGGCTCTTGCTGTGCAGCTGAGGACCCTGAGGAGCTGTGGGTGTCCCGAGGCAGGACAGCCCCTGTTCCTCCTCCCATCCCTGCCCTTGGCTGTGCCTGAGCACAACACCCAGCACGACCCTGGGGACACCCCCGGGGCTGTCCCACAGCAGCTGGAGCCCAGGACACCTCTAAAGGCTCAGGAGTCTATTTCCTCACACATTTTACAGCTCAAACTGGCAGTATAAGCAACAACATTCCCCTTCTCTTCTCTGACAGAAACTCATCTCACATTCTGAAAGACGTGCAACGTGTGTGGAGCTCGTGGCACGCTGCTGCATGGCTCACGTGTATTTTGGGTAACAGGGATTTGTGAGGGCTCCAGGAGGACACAGAGCCATGCCCTGACCTCCCTGCCATCACTGGGGGCACTGATGGCCTCAGCTGGGGTGGCACTGGCTGGTTCACGGGGACAGCAGCTCTCTGTGGGACAGAGGCTGCAGCACAAAGCACCCTCAGTGCCACAGCTCTTGGTGGCACAGAGCTGTCCACACAGTCTGTCTGTCCCACACAGTCTGTCAGTCCCACAGCCTGTCTGTCCCACTCAGTCTGTCAGTCCCACTCAGTCTGTCTGTCCCACACAGTCTGTCTGTCCCACACAGCCTGTCTGTCCCACACAGTCTGTCAGTCCCACAGTCTGTCTGTCCCACACAGTCTGTCAGTCCCACACAGTCTGTCTGTCCCACAGTCTGTCTGTCCCACA
>VXAU01004792.1:108253-166475 GCA_013399695.1 Formicarius rufipectus | reverse complement strand
TGAGCAAATTTTCTAAAGCTGAGATACAAAGCAGGTTTGCCCAGGGTGCAAGGCCCTTCTTTAACCTACTGGGAATTCTTTTCTATCCCAGCTGGGATATACTTTAAGACTCGTTGGATGTTGTGTTGATAGAGCTGAGTTCTACAGCGGTATGAATTTAGTCTCCAGGTTAGGTTTCAGTCCATGAACCTAGGAGAAGGGTGTGCTCCCTGCTCCCCCCAGCCATGTGGTCCCCGTGCCCTGGGCAAAGGACACAGAGTCCACACAGCTTGGGAAGAGGGCAAACAGAGAAAGTTTATTTGGACAAACACGGGTTTTCATAGACCTTGGAGGGAGTCCAAATCCTCCAATGCGGGGCAACGGCAGGGGAGGTGTCTGGCTTTGGGCCAATGGGGATGAGGGAATTTACATTCAGGTGGGAAGGGGTTTCAGGTAACAAGGTGGACCCCGCCCCTCTGCTCATAGAGGAGGGATTCTGGGAAGAAAACACAGAGGGATTTCTGGGAAAGGACACAGGGGATTCTGGGGGGAAACACATGGAGAATTCTGGGAAGGGGAACACATGGAGAAGGTAAACATACATTTTGAACAACATTAAAACATCAGTTCAAGGTATCAACATTTTCTAGCTGATTCTCTTCTGCCCATCCTTGGCAGGACTCTTTCAGTGTTGTATATGGGAAATCCATTCCCACACTTTTCCATACCTTTCTCCACAGATCAGAAACAGATTGTCTGGAAACTCAATGGGAAAAGACTTAGAAACATTGGGGAGCAGTTAAGCTGCTCATAACAACTCCTGAGTTTCCACAGACCCTTTTCCCCAGGTAGTCAAGGGGCATGGATCTTGCCACTGCCCTGAAAGTGGGTCTTTTAAACATTGCTTCTGCCTTCAGGCATGAATTGTAACAATTTTTGCTTAGCTGCTGCTGGTTCTGCTATGGCAAAAACATTGAAACTGTTTTGAGGAGTTTGCTATATTGTATCTTTAACGCTGTTGCTTGCAGGCAAGTGGGGGTTGACTGAGCCCCTCGGAGTAAGAGTTTTTAGTCTCGGGCAAAAAGCGGCAGTTTCGGTTTTGTACGAGCTGCCTGCCTCGGGAAGCGGGGCTGCAAAGGGAGGGGGTGCTCCGTGCGTCCCAGGCTGTGAGAGGAGGCTCCAGGGCTCCCGGCACACAGCCTTGGTGCTTTGTCAGGTACCGGCAGCATCACTGAACGCTGACTTCTTTGCACTGTCTCAGGACTCACTAGTTATTACAGACTCCCAGACTGACAACAGAGGCAGGGTCTTACTGCAGGGCCACGCTGGAGCCCCTACTGGGGCCCCTGCCAAACTGTTTCCTCCCGCACCCACAATAGCTGAAAAAAACGTTAGCAACTAATGGTAACAATTCACTCTCTAACAAAACATTTGGCAAAACTGTTTTCTATTTCCGTACTGGGCTTTCTCCATTCACACCGCTAGCTGACATTCTAAGAGGCAGATTCACCGAATTTCGTTAACACCTTTCCCTAATCACCTTTCGTAACCCTCTCCCTCCCCTCAAGGGATATTGAGGAATGCAGGGAAGGGACTGGGGAAGCTCCCCTTTTAAATGGGGACAGGGGGAACCACACCGGCAGAGGTTTAGGAGGTACAGAAACTTTTCCCATTTAAGTTTTGTTTTTAAAGTCTCTAATCGCTATGGAAGTTTTGGTATCTGTGTTCTCAGACTCCTTGCTGAGCTGGAACTCCGGCAGCTGCTGGAAACTGGCGCCGTTGCCACGGAAACAACTCTGACTTTGCGAAGCTTGCGTATAGCAGAGCGACGGCTTCTGCAGCTTGGGGAAAAGCGGAGGGCTCGGTCCCCACAGGGCTCTGCCGACGCGACAGCGGCTGACAGGGCTCGGCGGGCTCTGGCGCCTGCGACTCGCCTCCTTCATCTGCGGCGGGGGAGGCTCAGGCGTGACTCCATCTGTGTGCTCGGGTGTCGATGTCGGTACAGGTCCGGTGCCGGCTGGAGCAGGGGGTGCGGGGCGACTCTGCGTCTACAGCCGCTCCGGCGGGGTCGGAGCTCCCAGGAGCGGGGCTGGCCCCTGCTCGTCCTGGAGCAGCAGCTTCTCTGCTTGTGGCAGCGATGTCTCCTGCGGCTGCTGCTGGCTCCGGGGTGACAGCAGCATCTTGCTTTAAGCTCTCCCCTCTAGACACGGAGTCTGGGGGCCATGGTTCCAGTTCCTCAACAAAAACATTCTGAACTGTCTCTTGGTGGGACAGGAGCTGCGGGCAGTCCCGCACGCCACAATCATGCCCCTCCTGTAGCGAAACAGGGACGGGGCTGCGAATTGCCGGCTCAGGAGGGTACGGGCAGCTCTCCCACGGCGGCACGGGCGGCAGTGGGGGTGCGCTGGGGCCGCTCCAGCTTGTCCCACTCGCTCTGGGAGGCTGCAGTCTGTTAGCGACATGGATTTTTAAAGTTTCAAAGACGACACGGCATGGTTTTGTGGCTTGATCATCTCCCGCTGTCGCCGTATCCCATAAGAAAACGCCAATTAGGTCACACTGGCCATCATCAAAGATGTTTGCTATGTTCAATTCTGGGTCATTCATTTGAGCCCAAAGCAGCAAATTCTGCAAAGGCTGTTCATCTACATTCGACCCGTGCTGTTTAAGCAGGCTATCCATTACCAAATATACATTTTTCTGTTCTGATGACAGATTTCCCCCCATATTTCTACTACTATTTACGAAGCTCTTTTAAGCTTCAGTTCTCGGTCCGCTCACCTGAACTTCTTCTTCTTGTTCAGGGACTGTCGTTTTGGAGCTCCTTCCTCAAGTTTGAACTGAGCAGTGCTACCACTAAGCAGTGGCACACTTCAGTGCTTCAACTCGACGGCTCTTACTAGCAAACTTCTAAATGTTAGAAGCCGAGATCCAGTGCCCCACGTCGGGCCCCATTTGTAGCAGTCAGGCATGGTCCCCACTTGTGGAGGGGCAATCAGGAACAACTTTATTGAAACCATAACACAATATATATGCTCAGTAAGTGAGTATTCATCCCAGGGTTCGACTTATGCTAAACATGGGTGGAATATTACAAGTACAGAATAACATTGGGAGGAGGTGTCATAACTATGGGATAACACACTATTCACTATGAAGAGACATATGGTAATGCACATATTAGCAATACGATGGAGTCCTCATCTAGGTTCAGGGTGTATCCCCAAAGTCTAGGCAGTTCCATACATCTGGGAGACAGGGAGGCGACAGAGTTTGCAGTCTTTTATCTGTCAAGAGATGTCCATTCAGATCTCTCCCAAGGTCTCCTCAACATCCCTGTTAACTCCTTTGTTGCCAAGTGGTTTTGAACTCAAACAGTTATGCTTCTCAGCAATCTCTTGCAGATGACTCAATGAAGTTTGAATGTTTCAAACTGCATTTCAGGTCTTCATGGACTGATGTAGTGCAGAGGTCCATCAATAGATGTTTCTGATTCAGATGTCAGAGAGTTGCAGACTTTCCATGTCTTATGCTAATCTTTCTCTTTCTTCTGGTTTGATACCATACAAACACAGAACTTGATCAAAAAAAGGTGTAAAGAACACATGACATCATTACTAAGCCTCAGGCACTTAGATAATAAGTAATTTAAGAAAGCAATAAACCACTGGGTCTCCTATTTTACTTAAACTCCTGTAAAATAAGTGTTAAATTGAAGCTTGGAAGCTTTTGTTTACAGAGGAAAACAACGCTGAATACCAGTTCCACTGGCTGAAGAACTCAAAATGATGTTCAATATGTGAGCTGTGAGTTCACAAATTAACATTTCTTTGAAAATGTTGCAGTTTTCTCTGCTTTCCACATCCTATGGTTGTCTTGCTTTCCAGTGTCCAGTGCCCGGCAGCAGATAATCAGTACATTACAGCTTTGCTCGATGAGTTTTGTGCCTTGTCTTAAGGGAATAAAAAGGGACAGTGAGGCATGGGGAAAAACAAGATGATTCACCATTCCTATAGAAAAGTATGAATGTATATTGCATTATCTGATTCCATTATCTGTTTATCTGATAAA
Organism: Formicarius rufipectus; assembly: GCA_013399695.1. NCBI lineage: Eukaryota > Metazoa > Chordata > Aves > Passeriformes > Formicariidae > Formicarius > Formicarius rufipectus. The sequence goes on along the minus strand of VXAU01004792.1, from coordinate 162,425 downwards.
GCTATTTTAATTGAAACTTTATGTGAAATATAATCATTTTACTTGGAGAAATTTTGGAATACAATACCAAAATAGTATCCTTTCTCAGACAGATTTTTGATTTTGTATGAAAAATAAAACCCAAAACCACATAACACATTTTTCAACAAGACCTACTTTTTATGCATCACAATAACTGAAAATAATTACTTAGCCTCTCAACTTTTTTGTATGGCCATATGAAGCTATTTCAGTTTAGTTATTCATGCAATAATTCAGCATACTCAGTTTCTTTCATCTAATTCATGCAGGTGTTTTGTCATAAATTACTTATAGGCAGGATCTCAGGCTTGCTATTGTAATGCCAAATATTTAAGCACACTCTTTAAGCAACCCTTTAGGCTAGGAAAAATCTTTAGTCAACACTGTTTGCATAAGCTCAACTTGTATTACTCATATAAGTTGAGTGTTTGCAGCCTGAAAGAATGCAGCCTGGCAGAAGACTACAGTAATAATGGGCCAGCTAGAAATGTCATTATTAGCAGGAAAATCATGACATCTTGATTCTATTTTTTTTCCAAAGACAGCTAAACTATACAATGGAAGGGATTATTCCAGACACATTTTGAAGTCGTAACCTACAAAATAAATGTAAAGAAGCTAACCAAATCAATTTTTTTCCTCTCATGATTTCCTAAAAGAGACAGCCTCAAGACCTTTATTCCAGGTCTTGCTACCTGGTCTCTGGAAAAATTTGGTACTCACTCCATTTTCCTTTATCCTCTGTACTATATTTTTCCCTGAATTCCTTGTATTTTTTTAATCTGTTCTTTTGAGAGACTGTGTGCACTCAGAAGCCATAGTTAGTTGCACTTCTTATATTATCCTTGAGAACTGGGAATAGCCAAGATCTGGCCAATCCTTTATTATTATGTTCAAGTAATCAAATAAAAATCTCCAAAAACAGATTCAGTAAAATTGTCTTATTAGCATAAAACTCTCCATAATTAATTTTTCTTTTCTTATCAGTTGAAATCAATTCTGGGCAAGCTTCAATATCAAGAGTGCTGGCAGCCAACTCCAATTACACAGTAGACCCAAACTACCCACTACTAGTTTCCATCATTCTGTGAGAGAAACAAAGCCAAGTCCAGCGACTGAATACGCAAAACAGAATATCATTAGACACATCCATCTCAAACAACTTTGTTTGATGGTTCATAAAGCATAAACATACCCCCCAAATTGTGGAAAAGTATCAAATTATTCAGATTATCTCATTTCAGAAACTTGGTAGGATTAGAGAGGATGTAATAAATGATATTGCTATACAGCTACACAAAATTACCTTAAACTTTTTCTGAGGAAAGGTTTCCAGACTTCTGTTTTGCTTTTTCTGGTTACATTTTTCATTCACTGAAGTCTTTGCATTTTTCTTAGAAATGCATTATTCCACACTGAGTTGCCAACAAGAAGTTGATTTGATTTCATTTAATAAGATGATAAATGACCTCCAGAGAAAATAGCTAATTAATAAATACTAGGATGCATTACTAAAGGCTCTCCAGTTATTTCCAAATTATAAACATGTATTCATTTCCAAAATAGTTGGAGATTGAGACAAAGCCACCAAGTATGTGATAATTCCATTCCCTAATGATCTCTGGCTCCAGCTTTATAGGGAGAATGAAGACATAAAAAAGTCCAAGATGGCTACAGTGACATTTGCCATATACATCAGTTTCAGTTTCATCATAACAGTAGAAAAATTATGGAGAAGACATACTTGTTCTGCCTAAATCCCTTTGTCCTCAGTCTTTACAGTCATTTGATATGATGTTTAACAAGACCAAGTGCCAGGTTCTGCACTTTGGCCACAACAACCCCCTTCAGGACAGCAGCTGACCTGGAGCCAGTGTGTGTCCAGGTGGCCAAGAAGGTCAGTGACAACCTGGCCTGTATCAGGAACAGTGTGGCCAGTGGGACCAGCAGCTGAGGGAGCTGGTGTTGTTTAGGCTGGAGAAGAGGAGGCTTAGGGGAGACCTCATCACTCCTTATAACTCCCTGAAAGGAGGTTGTAGCCAGGTGGGGGTCAGCCTCTTCTCCCAGGCAACCAACAGTAGGACAAGAGGACATAGTTTTAAGCTGTTCCAGGGGAGGCTTAGACTGGATATGAGGAAGCAACTTTTTACAGAGAGAGTGATCAGACATTGGAATGGGCTGCCCAGGGAGGTGGTGGGTTCACCATCCCTGGAGGTAGTTGAGGAGAGTGAATGTGGTACTTAGTTCCATGATCTACTTGACAAGGTGGTGTTGGGTTATCGGGAGTGAAAAATAAAATGAGAAGTCCCGATAGGGGAGGGTCAGCTACCTCTAGGGTAGCTGAGGGGTTCTAGGTTGGTGCGAGAAAGGAAGCAAGGAGACAAGGTGAGAGGGAAATGGGCAAACTGTTTATTAAGCCCACAGCACTCCCTTTTATAGGGCGGCTGTGGAACAAACTAGAAGAAAGGGAGTGGCTTAACAAATAAGGGAATAGGGAGGAGGGAACTTACAAACTTGAATATGTAGGGAAGGATATAATACCATACAAGGGGAAACTGGGTGGAACAACAAGAACATGAATAATAACGCAGCAAAAGTCAACCAATGAGAACAAACTTACGTGACAACTCTATATAACTATAATGGAAAATTTTTAAACAACAGTAGTGAACATATAACACAACTAATATAAAACTATATAGAACCTTATATATAAAACAGACAAGAACTGTCACAGTCCAGATGATTCTGTTAGTCCATTATTTTAAAAACAGTCTTTCCACATTCTCTGCTGTGGAATAGTAAAGGGTCTGTACTCCTCTTCATAACAGTAAGCGCTCCTCCAGCATTGATATTCTTCTGGTGACAGTTTCTGAGGAGCGATCTCCAGCTCGCTACCCCTGACATTGCATCATAGCTTGGACTCAGTGATCTGAGAGGTCTTTTCCAACCTAGTTGATTCTGTGATTTCATTATTCCCATACCTATGTTCTCTCTGGCTGATTGAATATCTAACCCATTTTTCATACACACCTTTTAAAAACATACAAAATCTGGCAGTAAAATCTTAATAAGTAAGATCTATATAAAAAACATTTATAAAATGCACTAGAATTACTGGTCCAGTTTTATAAGACTGTTCATAGCACAGACACAATCAAAACAAAGCTCTATAAATATCACCTGCTTTTGGAATTGTGCAACTACAGCCTTAACATTTAGAACAAGCCTGTATCCCTGAAACTGTGTGTTATTCAGTGATTCTTCTTGAAGAATAAAATGATGTGTCTCTGCCTTACAGAACCATACAGATTCCATATCTCCTAGCACATTGTCCAGCACTACAGTGCTCTGTGCTTTTCTAAAACTAAAGACATGTTCTCATAAGACACAAGCTCACTTTATAGAAGATAAAAAAATTGATATCACACTATGTAGACAGCATGTAGTCAGATACATCTGAAAAATGCTTCTCAAAAACCTCACACAGAGTATGAAGCCATTTAAGGTCAGGCATCAAGAAACAGTAAGTGTAGTGGTATGTCTGTAGGAGGCAACTCTCATGCCTCTTCAAGTCTAAATTTATAAAATGTAGTGGCATGTTAGATGCTTCCATTACTGTCAAGTTACTACTTAATGAAGGTACCTATATCTGCAGGAATAATTCATCTTAAAAGGGGTTATGCTGGCCATTACCTTCAGATAATTAACTGAAATGAGTTCAGCATTCTGATCTGGAAGATAGGAGGCTTGGGACTATCTGGTAGTAGCTTTGAGTGCATTCAAACCCACCTCCTGGAAAAATGCCTTAAGCATAGTGCTACTAAGGCATCACAAGAACGGCCTGTCTCCAGTTGTTTAAGTGGGCTAGCACCAAGATACATAAATGCCAGGTTCATTTTATGGGCAGAAAAAGGAGCCAAAAAGAATGGTCAGTTCCAAACTCTGATCTTTCCTCAGTTCTGGAGTTTGTCTTTATTTAAACATGGGTTTGTCTGTCTAGACTGAAATACATGAACTACACAGAAGCAGTTCCCCCACTCCAAAGCAGTGTTAGAGAAAATGGTCTCCTTCCTTTGTAATTCCTGTAGCTTTAGTAGCCATTACTTATCTGAACTACTTTGTGGCTCCATGACTGTTGCACTCTTCTGATAATTTAACAATTTAACCCCTCCAGGTTGAGGTGGGTCTCCACACTTTTCTGAAGAAATTCTGTGAGTAGAGTTGGACACCTGCCTCCCTCCTTGTATTTTTGAACAAGAAGAGACTGTTGCTACTATATTGCTTTCTTAACTCCATGAAGTAAATCTTTGTTCTGCTAAGTAAGGAGGTGATATTGAAAATGCCATGCATGGAAGCTTCCTCCCTTTTTTATTATGCTCAATTTTATTAAAAATTTTCAGAGAAAATGATTTCAAAATGCCCTGATGGTTTACAGCAAGTGATGCAGTTTGTCATTTCTAATGCACATTATTCCTGGCTTTTAAGTTATAATAGAGCCTCCATAAGTGCAATAGGACTAAACAGTGTATTTAACAATTATTTCATTGGTTTTGCATAAATCTCACAGGCCATTAAGAGTTTCCAGCACATGGCTTAGAGGTGAACTGCTTCATAGTCTGCTACCATACATCCTGGGCCACCCAATTCTCCTTCATAGTCACCTTTATTATATTCTTCAGGAGACAGAGCGCCATTTTACATTTGGGAGATGTGTCTGATATCTTTATCGAAGAAAGCTTTAAAGTAACCCTCATGACTAATCTCTCTCAAGTGCCACAAACTCCAGATTTGTGAGGTGACTATCTTTCATATGTATCATATCCAGGCCAGATGTCTCAGCTATTGTAAACTTCATCATGACTTAATGGGATAGCTAAAAATTCTGTGCATCTAAAAAAAATCCAGACGTCATTAGCATCAAACATAAGGGAGAGAATAAAATAAATTAAAGGTCATATCACGAGCTTTGATATGGTATGATACACATGAAAAATGAACTCCTCCTCAAGACAGAACAAAGTATCTTCAGACAACCTGGTGAGTTTTATCTTGAAAATAACAGATCTTGTTTAGAATTATGAACATATAAGCAATATTAAAACACTAGGACATTTTAAACTTTTCAGGGAAAGAGTTTTGTATTCAATTGATAGTTTCCATATGTAATATCGCGAAAGCAAAGCATAATTATGTGATACTCATAACATATAAGAGGATGATTACATTTGTGCTTAGTCTTATTTTTTTTTATGTTCTCTAAATTATGAGTAATAAAAGGTTATTATATATGAGAATGAAACCTCCAATGACATTTCCCTAGGGAAAATCTCTTTTTTTGTCATAGTATGAAAATTTAGATGAAACAATATTTATTGACTATTTCAGGCAATCTGTTGCCAATTACTCCTGATGTATTCAGTGTTTGAACCAGAATCTTTCTATAACTCTAATAACAGCTAATGATATTGTTCCCTGGCCTCTAAATACAATCTCAATGCCAGAGAGTAAGTATCTAAAGTCTTCTACAGTAAACTTTACAGTTAATTATCTGAGAGGCCACAGAAGATTTCCATTTAATTCATCCCCTAAACTGAGTCTTCATCATGCTCTTGCCAGTCTTTTTCTCTACATCCTTTTAATTGAGGAGAACTTTAATAGTTGTTTTCATAGTGGTCCTCAGCTGTGCTGGAGAGAGTGATCTGCATTCGACTCATAGTATCAACTCTGTTTCTATGTCTCACAGGTATTCTTTAAGGGAAGGGGTTTTTTGTTTGTTTGGTTGGGATTTTTGTTGGCTGGGTTTTGTTATTGTTTTGTTTTAGTTTGTTTGGGATTGGGTTTGTTTGGGGTTTTTTTGGTTTGGTTTGGTTTTTTTAGGGGGATGGGGAGGATTTTCTTTAAAAAGAGTCACACTTCTTTCATGAAACTTCTTGCATAAGGAGACTTCCATAAATAACATTTAAATAGAAATTTTGATTTGCACATCTTGTGGGATAGATAAATAAAGTTAAGTTTTTGTAAATGAGATTTGGCCTCAATCAGCAAGTAGACCAGTAAAATGCCAGTAAAGAAACCTGAGGTGTCTTTATTGCTGTATAGCTCGGGTAAATCTTTTCCCTGTTACTGTGTATGCCTTTTCTTCCCCTCTGCTACTTTTCTCCCTCTTCCATCTTTCTAGCAGCCCCTATGATGTTGATGTGATTTACTATACCTTTTTAAAATATCTAGAAAAACTGGGATCCTAACCTTTATTTACTAATAAAGCTCACTACATCAAATATGTTAAATTGAAAGAATGCAGAACAGAATCAAAAAATTAAAACCTGGGAATTAGATGATGTTCATGTTGCCCCTTCATCTTTCTGACCCTTTTGCAGCTTTTGGTGGGTTAGTTCTGGCACAATGACTTGAACTGTTTCTTTAAGTGACCATGTTATTTGCAGCAATTTCTTTTTATCTCCCACCCTTAAATCACCACTAACATCTTTGGTTATATTCTGGGAAAAGCAAAGGGAACAAACCCTGGCATTACAGATATAAAGACAATCTGAGCCCAGTTATCTATTTGTGCTGGAAGTTCAACAAAGTGGTCCCAATAAAATGTATACATATGAACCTTGTAATATGCATTGGAAATTCAAGACTTTGTAGAAATACTTTTGTGTAGACATTCACTCTCCTATCTCAGAGGTAAAAGGAGGCTCTGCTTGCTCAAAATCCAACTCATGTATTAGATACTCTTCTGCTCTGGATGAGCTTTAAATATGTCTCTTCCCCTCTGTCTAAGTTTAGAGAGCTTAGAAAAATTTATAACTAAGACAGAGGGACAATTCTCCTTCAATTTCTAAACAAATTTTAATTAAGATATGATAAATGGAAGGATAACAGTTCCTAGCTATAATTTATATATATATCTATGTATGTATTTAAGACAAACAAAACCAACCAGAAATAAACAAGTAAAATAGAAAAAAAAAAAAAAAACTGAGCAAAAACCCTTCCCTCCCCTAGTCTCTGTCCCTGGTGGGCATGGAGGTATTTTACAGACCGCAGGTGATGAGATGAGTAGCCGGTACTGGGTTGCCCCCGGGGGTTGGTGGATGGGAAGAAAAAGCTTTGGCGTGTCCCTCCGAAGAGCAGTGCAAATCCTCTGCTGGTGAAAGTGATGGTTGCCGTCTGGTGGCAGTCTCAGTCTCTTCATGGCTCTGGTCCTCCTCTGGATCTGAAGAGAGCTCCCAGGCCCAAAAAAATCCTCTGCTTATATCCACATAGGCTCCGCCCAGTCCCCGCCCCAGGGTGGAGACTTAAACAATGGGTGATTTACTCTGTGACATAAACAATGACCTATTTTTGATACCCCTGATGGGCCATTAGCAGACATGACCCCTCAGGTGGGTGTGGAGGCAGAAGAATTTCCTTATCTCACAGAAGTTCCAAAATACCCATCTTGTAGCCTGAGGGGTGTGCTGTGCCTTAGACAATAGCTGCTAATGCGCCATTGTGAGCAGTTCATGGGAAAAAATGGCATAGAGGCTTTAGAATACACACCTACACAGTGACAAACTGATCCTGGCTACTAAAACCAGGACACCCTCAGAATAGGATTTTGCTGCATATGTTTGACTAAAGGGGACATTTCAGCACAGCATGATTTTCAAATGCACAAGTTATGTTTAGACGTTAAATGAACTTTTTGTCTAGAAAATTAACTTTCTTGATTCCTTCTTAAGTAGGATTATCTTTGAATGAAGTATATTCCGTGATAAATTGATGAATATTTCAACATGATTTCAGGACATTGTCACCTGCACAAGTCACTGTTCACTACTCAACTGAAAAGAAATGGGCAACTATTCCATATGTTTCTGCTAGGAGAAGACAATACACCTTTCTTATTTATAAATGGAAGAATGTACTTTTCAGCATCAGTGTGTATAGTATGTATTATCAAGAACTTAAGTTTTGAAAGAAGAAAGTAGAATATCTTTGTTTTACAAAATTTTGTATCTTTCTATTACTTTCATTTCACTGTAAAGTCAAGTCACTATCTTAACATCATTAACATTGTTACAAAAGCTTTTTTTTCATTATCCATATTTTTGCATTTATAACAAATCAGAGCTTTGTCACAGTCATGAGATACCCAGCAAAAAGATTGGTCTCACTCCCCAGAATGTGATATATCTATTTGTTATAAAATGAATGAATGGATGAAAAGTATTGCACAATGATCAGGTGGTAAATAGATTGTACATGAGTTTTCAAGTTTAAGTTATCAGTTCTAAGTGATCTTGTCATGCAAGAATGTCATCTGCCCTGAATTTGATGTTTCATAACTACGATTTCTATGGCAATTATTCATCTATTACACAATGCTGGCATTCATGTTGACATTTACAGGCAATGTGTAGTGAGGTGGCTTTTTAAAAAGAAACACAATTTTTCTAAAACATGGCCTTTAGTATAAATTATTTTGAAAAAATACACCAACAAAGAACTCGTTTTAATCAGTAAGAAATGCAGAGATGTCTGTATGTTAGCCTTGCAACAGATTTGAAAATAATGTTTGATGGTTATTGCTTCTTATGTGAGCTTGTTATTTGTCAGACAAGAAAGAAGTGACAAAGAAGTAATATATCATTTGTCATTTTTGTTTTATGAAGATTTTGGCTGAACTAGATAACTCCATTATTAAAATTAAATCCTTCCTCCTTGCCCCAACCCCTGTATGTATCAGTAGGGCTATAGTCGAAGAGTACTGATACTTAGCTATATAATTTTTCAGACATAGAAAAATTCTGGACCTTGTGACTTTTAATCTGATCAACATTACAATGCATGCTGTGACAGCAATGGCAGTGCAGTCTGAAAAAGGCCAATGAAAAAAGTGACTACCTTTGTTTTAACCAAGCTTTAAGAAAAACCCAAATATTGTTACATAAGTCACAGCTCTTTGATGACATGGGGGAAGAGGAAGACTGAACTGATACAAAGGCCACACTCTTGAACTCCATTCTGCTATAGTATCTACTTTGAAATTTTTCCAATACTTTTTTGTGTTAATGAAGTTCAATTAAGATAATCCATATGCCAATGGCTGTCTAATTCTGTCAGCCTACTGACAAGGGAAGTAAAGACTTCCTTTCTCCATTAAAGTTAAACCAGATTCAATCAGATGGTTTTTTTCTGTCACGTTGTCTACTCTGTCTTCTCAAATGGTTCTAACACATCAATCCATATGATTAAGTGCAGTTTAAGGAAGGCAAAGTATGGCATTTTGTCCTTTAATCTGTCAAAGTATATTTTCCTTTGCTTTTGAAATACTCCAGTATTCCCTGTCAAAGGCAATTTTTTGCATTTCACTCTAGCATTCATATTAATTAATCATGAAGATACAATTCCCCAGGACCAGGCCAGTTGGGAAGAATATATCTCACCTGTCTTATTTTGCTGCTGATGCTGTATTTTTCACCTGAAACAGCTTTACATTTTGCAGACAGACAGCATTTTAGTGGTCAAAACAGTTGAAAGACTTAAGTTGGATTTGCTTGATTTCTTTAAAACTTCTTGTTTCTCTGCTGCAGAATTTCTTTGCTTTTTGGTGACGTGTATAAGTCGAACAGAAAAGTGGCTGATTTGAAAAACCTACTTTAGCAAAGAAGCATCCCAATCTTTTACTCAGCTCTTGCTGAAAGGCATGCAAAATAGTTTACTATTAGCTTCATCTAACTGGAGTTTCCAGGCTAGCATTTAACACTAAGTGCATTTAGTTTGTCAAATTTGCTGTGGAAAGTCTGATAATTGGAGAAAATTACTAGGATCTGCTCCGTGCCCTGGGACTGAACTGTTTTGACCCCTCTTGGTGGGTCACTTTGTGAATTTCCACAAGCAACTTCTGTTTCTGAACTTCATCTTTCATAAAAGCTGTGTAGGGAGTTGTCAATAACACTTACACTTTTCTGACTGCTGTATGTACAAGACTTAAAATATACTTTCTTTATGTAGTGTGCCTGTCAAATAAAGGATATAATTACTCAAACTTTTATTTTAATATATATCCTGATTAAGTGCTCTCACTACAATGAATAATTCATTTAAACACTCATGAAACTAATCAATGTGATCTAATACCAATGTTTGGTGGTCATATGTGCGTTGCCATGTAGAAAACATACAAAAGTACCAGTCATGACCTTGAATGATTTATGATCTATGGCACTGACAGTCAGACAGAGTGGTAGTGTAAAACAGAGCCCAAGCTAATGAGCTGTGCTGCAGCTGGAGAAAGGAGCCAGTAGCAGAAATTAGAAGGTAACTACCCAGTAGCATAGATGAAGAAAAGGCAATATCAGTGAGACTTGACTAAAAGCAGTTGGAAGCACTCACATGGAATGTCTTACTAATTCTCTTGTTAAGTCTGTGTGGAAACTGGGTCCAGATTCTGTGTTGCCCTCTAGACTGCCATCTGGCAGTCCCTTTTGCCAGTAGAAATATTAACTTGCTCACATGCAGTTCTCACATTCATAAACTAAGAAAAAGTGACACCTTGCCTTTACTTAGAGCATTTTCCCATGTTATGGATCTACCCTGTAGAAATGTTTTAATAATTCAGGTTGAAGCTAAGACTCCATGTATTAAAATCCAAATGAGTGAAAGCCACAGAAGAAAAAGACACATAATAATGAAACTTCATACTCATGGAAGAAAATTAGGGGACACAGGGAATGTTGAAATATCAGACTCTATATGACTGAATAATCTCTTGTTTAGTACAAAGTACACTAGAGTTATTACATGGACAAGGAATATGACTACAAAACCTAATCTTAGAAAAGTCACCTCCCTGCTCATAAAGTGTATAAATCACCTATAAAGCAATAGTTGGTGTGTAGTATAAGTAAGCAGACTTTAGAGTGTAACATTAAAATTTGTTTTCTAAGGATTATTTGGAAAGAAATACCAGTTTGGATTGCACTACAGACTGCATTGGTTGAGAACATGGGTTTGAACAGCATGTCTTAAGATGAAGTTACATTGGAGAGACAACTAGAAACAAGCACACTGTCACCTATAAGGTAAAGCAAAATCCTCCTGTCCCAGAGGAAACCAGCTGATCAACAGCATTATAAATTCAGGTAACCCCAGTCTGAGGATTCCACAAATGTAATTGTCTAGTTGGCTGAATAGGGAAAGAAAATCTCTTCTCCACTCAACTCATCCATAATTTCTTTTGAAAGCTGATATCACTAATAGGAGGAGCCAGTTCATATCCTTGTGGAGTGTGGAGCATCTGCTAACATGACAGGCCCTATTTCCTATGAGGTGTTACCTTTCCGGATAGTAATTCTGAAAAGGATATCATAGACTGGTTTTCTTTCCTATGTATTGTTTTTTTCACTATAATACTAGAAATTAAGAAGTACTTTGAAAATTACTATTTGCAGACTCTGAATAACAAAGTTATAGATGAGAAATCTTAATAACTAATTTTTTTTTTTTTTCATTAAAGAGAGAAGGTTACTTGAACTGGTTATATAGGCAATCGTCCTTTGGAATACTCAACATTTCAGGGAATCACAGAATATGCTGAGTTGTTAGCCCAGCACAAGATCATCCCAGAGAGTCACACCATGTACCTGAGAGTATTATCCAAATGCTTCTTGAACTCTGTCAGGGTTGGTGCTGTGACCACTTCCCTGCAGAGCCTGTGCCAGTGCCCAGGCACTTCATCCTGTGGGAGAAGAACCTTTTATGACTGTCCAGTCTAAACCTTCCATGACACAACTTCAGGCCATTTCCTCAGGTCCTGTCACTGCTCACCACAGAGAAGAGATCAGTGTCTACCCCTCACAAGGAAGTTGTAACTGCAATGAGTTCTCCCCTCAGTCCCCTCCAGGCTGAACAGACCAGATGCCTTCAGCCACTTCTCACATGGCTTCCCCTCAAGCCCCTTCACCATCTTCATTGCTCTCCTTTGGACACTCTCTTAACGGTTTAATATCTTTCTTATATTGCAGTGCCCAAAACTGCACACAATATTCCAGGTGAAGCCGCCTCAGTGCAGAGCAGAGCAGAACAATCCCCCTCCCTTGCCTGGCTGGTGATGCTGTGCCTGATGCCACCCAGGACAGGGTTGGCCCTCCTGGCTGTCAGGGCACTGCTGACTCACATTCAACTTGCCATCGATCAGGACCCCCAGGGCCCTTCCCATGGTTTCCAGCCTCTCATTCCCCAGTCCATACGAACATGCAGGGTTGCCCCATCCAGAGGCAACATCTGACGCTTGCCCTTGTTGAGCTTCACATGGTTGGTGATTGCCCAGTGCTCTAATTTGTCAAGGTCTCTCTGCAGGGCCTCCCTGCCTTTGTAGGAGTCAACAGCTCCTCCCAGTTTTGTAGCATTTGCACATTTGGTTTTGTAAAAGAGCAAAATAGATCTGGCCATTTTTAATGTTTTCAATTGCTGTTGAAAGTAGGAGTACATTGTTATAAATATGCTCAATTCTTTCCTTCATGTCCTACATACTTTGCATTTTCCAGGAAATGTGGCTTCTCTTACTTTGTGAAACTCAAGGCTCTGCAGATGACTTCTTTGCATGGAGAGAGCCATTTAGCTTTCTTAGTATAACACATATCTCCCTGGGACAAGAATCAGTGAAATATTTAAACTGAAAAACATCATTTATCTGTCAGGAACAACTTTTCCTTTGAGAAAGGAAGGTCCCTTTCTGTGTCCTTTCTACTTTCCTGCATTTAATTCCATAGTTTGTAGGTACATCCAGGGTTGCCCCATTCCAGGTGCAGACTATGACACTTGCCCTTGTTGAACTTCATATTGTTGGTGATTGCCCACTCCTCTAAATTGTTGAGGTCTCTCTGCAGGGTCCCCATGGCTTTGAGGGAGTCCTAGTTTTGTGTCATCTGCAAACTTGCTCAGCATCCCTTCCAGTCCTTTGTCCAGTGATTTCTGAAGATGCTGTAGAGCACAGGACCTATATCCCACTAGTGAAGGTCATCAGTCTGATATAGTCCCATTCACTATTACCTTCTGTGCTTGACCCATGAGCCAGTTGCTCACCCACCACATGATGTGTTTATCCAGAAGGATCCTGTGAGAGTCAGTATCAAAAGCTTTACTGAAATCAAAAAAGATTACATCGACTGGCTTCCCTTGATCAGTTATGTGGGTTGCCTTGTCATTAAGGGAAATCAGGTTTGATAAAGCAGAACTTTCCTCTCATGAATCTGTGCTGGATGTGACCAATGACACTGTATTGTCTTTCAGGTGTTTTCAATGTCCCACAATAATCTCCACAACTTTGCTAGGCACTGAAATTAAACTGACACACCAGTAGTTTCCAGGATTATTCTTCTTGCTCTTCTTGAAGATCAGGACACATGCCAGCTTTCAGTCATCTGGGACCCCGCCAGATTCCCAAGATCAGTCAGAAATCATTGAGGGAGGTTTTGCAATTATATCAGCTAGCTCTTTGAGGATTCTGGGATGAATCCCATCAGGCCCTATAGATTGTAGGGACCCAGCTGGAGTAGCCAAGCCTTCACAACTTTAGGATCAACTGGGAGTTGATCATTCTCGTAGTCATGGTCCTCCAGCTCAGGGCACTGAGACCCCCATGATCCATCATCTGTGTTGAAGACAGAGGCAAAGAAAGCATTGAACACCTTTTCCTTGTCTCTGTCCCTCTTTGGGAGATGGCCTATCCTCTAATGGCCTGATGATATTTCAAAACTGCTTATTGCCATTAATACATTTGAAAAAACTCTTTGTATTCTCCCCCTTACTCCTGGCCAGCTGCAACTCTAGTTGAGCATTTGCTGCATAAGTTTTCTTCCTACAGAAGGAACCAGCATCTCCAAATTCTTCAAGTTTCTCTTGACTTTGTTTCTGCTTGGCATATACCTTTCTTTTTAGCCTTATCTCGAAGTGAAGATTCCTGTCCAGCTATGCTGGCCCTGTGCCTCACCTACTTGATTTTCAACATTTGGGAATTGTTTGCTTATGTGCCCTTAGAGGCAATGTTTGAAAAGTGACCAGCACTGATGGACCTGCACTGGCAAAAACATTTTCCCACAGGACCTTACTTACTACTTCCCTGAGCAGCCTGGATTCTGTGCTCATGTCCAGAGCTGAAGTTTTGCTGGCACTTTCTCTCCCGTTAGCAGAGATTTTAAACTCAATCACCTCATGCCTGATATGGCCAGGAGAGCCACAATTCTCCACTTTTCTCATGAGATCCAATCTGTTGACAAGCAGCAGATCCAGTAAGGCAGTTTTCCAAGTTGGTTCGCTTAGCACCTGTTCCATGAAGTTGTTATGCAGGTGTTTTAGGAATCTTATGGCCTTCATTGTATCAGTTGTGTGATGCTCCTAGTTTATTTCTGGCAAGTTGAAGTCTCCCAGAAGGACAAGCGCAGTTGACTTGGAAGTGTCCATTAGCTCCTCAAAGAGTAATTCATCAGCATCATCATCCTAACTGGGAGGTCTACTGCAGACTCCCATGATGACATTCACATTACTTGTTTGCTCCTTGATTCTTATCCAGGAGGTCTCAACTGTGCCATTGCAAGCCGTGAGCTCCATACGTTATATCCCTTCCATTGCATAGAGTGCCACTTCTCCATCTCTTCTGCCTGCCTGTCACTCCTGAAGAGGCTGTAACTGTCCAACAGGGCACTTTAGTAACAGGTCTCATCCCACCAGGTTTCACATATGCCAGTGATGTCAGATCTCTGGGGCTGGGCCAAAGGCATTTACAGAATTTGCAGAAACATCACTTCCAGCAGCTACCACTAGATAGTGGATCAGAACTCATGTAAGAAAAATTACTCTTGTTGCTAGTTTCTATGTATCAGATTATTCTTGTTAGACATTATATGGTCCTAAAGCTACTGCAAAAATAGTACACCAGACTATAGGGCACACAGAATTTCAAATTCTATTTTCATCCATAGTGTTTATATAAAGAAGAAATCTTTCAGCTGGAAATATTCATTAAAAGTTTAAGGATATTTTAGTATCACTATGTTGTTCATCTGCAAAATAAATGATTATTTCTAAGAGTCTTTGACTGTCTCTCCAAGGACTCTCCACTCACATGTAATGATACTTCATGGGCTCTGTTACCATTCCAAGTCATTGTAATGGAAAGAACGAGACAAAGACTATGATCCCAGTGGGAGGTCTGCTATTCTTGGCCTTTGTTTTCCTTCTGCTCTTTCATTTCCAGCTATGGATTCTTCTCAGAAGAGTAGAGTAAGGAGTTCAACAGCTTTATTTGGTATACAGGCATAATGCATTCAGATCTTAGATATCTTTCTCTTTTATAAAGGCTGACCTAAATAAATGCCTACTAAATAATTCAACTTCTTATAGAAGACAAAATAAGAATTTTCTCTGTTAAACAAAATCATATGAAAACCTGGGACAAAATACCAAATCAAGCAGTTATGCTTTCATGTGATGAATATAAAACATAGATTTTACTTTATTTGAAGTATCTGAAATTGTCTCTCCTAACTAGGAAAAAAATAAGAAAGAAGAGAAAAATAGTTTTCACTTCCAAAAATTCATAGACAGCAAATCAATACCTAAGAACATTTTACTGTTTATCTACTTAGCTATGAACTCTCACATTCTTGGCTAGGGGAACACTGAGGAAGGAATATGCATGTTTCAAGGAAAATGCAAGATAAGGAGAAAAGAACTTAAATGCACTCATTCCCTGCATTAATTTTGTAGAAGTTACATGCACACTATAAACAAATAATACATTTGGATGCATACAGCTACTCATCTTTGGCATGTATATATGGGAGTGTGACACAGCCAACAAACTGTGCAAATAAGGAACACAATGTTGCCTAGAAATGATGCTTTTCTTTGAAAAGATGAGTAATATTCCAAGATGAAAACAATTAGTATTGGACTCATATCATACTTTTTCCAATACTTTCAAAAGAACTGGAAAACCAAGAGGCATACTACAATAAACTTCTAAAAACAAAAACATGAAAAG
The DNA here is from genome assembly GCA_013399695.1 of Formicarius rufipectus. Taxonomy (NCBI): domain Eukaryota; kingdom Metazoa; phylum Chordata; class Aves; order Passeriformes; family Formicariidae; genus Formicarius; species Formicarius rufipectus. The sequence goes on along the minus strand of VXAU01004792.1, from coordinate 146,365 downwards.
AAAATTAGTTAAGTTATTGAGAGCTGAGTATCTAAATTTGGGCTTCTGAGTCTACAGTAAAGTAGCAGTATTTTAGATCTACTTTTCCAGAGGGCTGAGATCACAACATCTTCTATTAAAGCTGAAATTTTTGAAAGTGTGATGACCTACTTAAGTATTTTCTCCTGGGTTTCAGCTCATATTGCTAAATTCCCATGTTCATTAGTCCTTGAAAAAGAAACATAAATGCTCTGGAAATAGTACAACATTATGAAGAAAGGGGATATAAAGAGAACAGATACATATAGTACTTTAAAATTCCAATATCAAATAAATCTGAGATGTCAGCCTTTATCTCAGTACTTTTGGTCATCAAGAAAAGCAATGATGTTATTTTTCAGATGCTTTTTTTCCCCAGAATACCAGCAGGTAGGATCAGATCTAAATGTGAAACATATTTAAAGCTTCCTCATTTTACTGTGGAAATATGGACAAAATTGATCATCCAACCTTTTCTACTCTGTTTCCTTGTGCTACAGATAGACTGAGTCTTGTGAACAGCCAGTTAGCAGTAAACATCTGGCAATTTCTTCTGTTTTAACAGCTGATCTTGATCTTGGATGCTAAGAGTATACTGTTCAAAGCTAGGAAACATAGTCCCTACTTGGTTTGTTTCCTGAATTTAAATGCATAATGGTAGAATGGGCTCAATTTTACTTTTATCAGAGTTAGCCTATTGCACTATGGCACTTTTGATGGGAATATAGTTTTCCTTCAGTTCTTTGGGCAACTCCTCAATCAAAACAGTTTCTACATGAATTTGTATTCCATGAATTTATCATAGAGTTCTATGTACTAAAATAATATACAGTTAGGAAAACATTAAGATATATGTAATATATTTATTTTGCCTGGGGGAAAATTTTTATTTTAATATTATGTAATATGCTATGTATTGCCTGACTCACAACCCTTTATGGTTATCTTCTGGTTGTTGGCCCATGGCTCTAAATATTCACAAGCAAGAGGAAGCACCATTCGCCAGTGGAATTCATCAGTGGAAGCAAGGCAGAGATCAGATTGGCATTGGCATTCCAGAAAGAGTGACCAGATTACTTTCTTTGCAGGAGACTTACTGGCAGTAAGGATCAGGTGTCCCTTATGCTGTGTAGAAGGGTGCTTCACTCACCTCTTATCCTGCTCTATGAATGCACATTGTGCAACTTAATGCAATCCGCTTTGTGGTGGTGATAAATGTTAGTTTGTTTGGGTTAGTTGGGTGTCCTGTTTTGTTTTGTTTTCCTGGGGTTTTGTGTTGGTTTTGGTTGTTTTGGTTTGGTTTTGTTGTGTTGTTTTTTCTTGTTTGCTTACTTGTTTTTTGTTTTTGTTTTTTTTTTTAAATTTTGTGTGTTTGTTTTTTGTTTATTTGTTTGGGTTTTGTTTGTTTCTTTTTTTATTTTGTTTTGTATTGTTTTGTTTTGTTTTTCCATTAATACTACAGTTTTAGTTCTTTACTGGTGTTATTTTCCTATGGTCCAGTAATGGAAAGTCTAGGAGCACTTATTTTCCTTTCATAGACCCACACCAGATTCCTCCTCCAGATCCTCCACAGATCACCCTAACAGGATGAAACAGGAGACCATAAAGGTAGGATTCTCATAAATCAGGGAAAAAAAACCCCACAGGACTGAAAAGAAAAAAAAAAAAAAAAGGCAGCTAAATAAACAATCATTTATATTTGAAGGGCAAGAGAAAAGCAGTGCTGGGAATTGTTCAGTTATTATCTTTAGGGAAGCATGCAGTCAGCTTTTCCAATACTGCCGGTCTGCATATTAGATGACTTCAAAGAGCTGCTTAACCCAGGAAAGTAGATCAGCTGAAAACATGAAGAAGCTATTATTAACACAGGTACTTCTGTATGATGGAAAAACTAAATTTTGTTCATACAAAAATACAGTAAGCTCTTAAAACAAACTTATTATGGCTGCATACATATGCTTGTCTTCTTACACAAAATTATTCTAAAAGGAAAGTGAAAATAGTGATATTCAATGCCTGAAAGCATGTGAAATGGAGAGGAATATTTTTCATCACTGACCCTTAGTAGCACAGTGGCTTAGATCAGATACCAGATGAATGACTGCTGTTTTAGGCAAAGGAAAGCCTTTCTAAAATTTAAAGTCTTATTTGGTTGAAGGTATTTTTATCCAAAATTGATCAATTCAATCCAGAGTTTGGGACTATTCCTATATTCCTTATTGATGCAAAACTCTTACACAATGCATGATTTCCAGTCTGTGCTTTCTGGAGTGACACTGTCCAAATTCTGTCGCACACTGGCAGATGATGATTTAGCCTAAATTATTCAAACTCTCATCACCTTTCAGTTGAATATGGAACATTAAGTCCATAGGAAACACTAACTGGCATAAAACATAACAGATTGTCCTTTTATTAATACTGTCTACTGTAAATTATTCAAACCTGGGTCCCATTGTCTATAGTAAAGATAAAAACTCATCAAGTTTGAAAGAGCTCAATAACCCTGAACCAGTATATTAGCATTATCACCTAAAGCTTCAACCTTCCTTTAATAAATTCCTGCTCCTGAGGCAATGACATTTGCTAATGACTGTCTGTGAAGGGACAGGCATTTTTGGGGCTGATTCTATAGCATAAGATGCATTCCCCAAGAAAGAAGAACTGGCTACTGCCTTCTCCTCTAAAGTAATTTCTTCAGCATTTATTTTTTGCCTCTACCATAAACATGCAGCAACATGAACCTATTACTGAAATGAACCCAAGACACAGCACTTCTTGCACATCTGCCACCAGGGAGGAGATGTGAGAATGAACATGTGGCAGATGTTACTTATGTTGTTATGTTGGAAGGTGTTCAAATATAGGGGTGATAAGACATCATATGGAATACAGAACACATGCAGCAACAAAACATAGGAAAGTGCAAATGTGCTGTAAGCTTTCTGGGTTTTCATTCCATTTCCTTACAGCAACATTTTTCCCAGTTTGACTCATTCTCTCTATAAACCTTAGAAGAAATTAATGTGTTCATGAAGACTTTTTCCTCCTTTCCTAACCTTACCTAAACACAAAACTTTAAATGCCTTGCCTTTTTTTTTTTTTTTTTTTTAATTATTATTATTTTTTCCCCAGGCTTGTGTGGAAATTTGTTCCCTTAATGTGGTGTTTAATGGAGCTATTATACTGCTTCCTCTAATATGTTTATGGTTTGTTCTGATATGTAGCTAGATTAATAGAACTAAGGGCCCAAGCTGGCCTCCAGGTCACCTATCTAATCTGACTTCCTGCATATCATGAGCTTCGAAGGTTATGTCTACATATTACAAAGCAGCATGATGAAGAGATGCCTGAGTTAACTCCAGAATCATAAATATTTTTGTCACATCATTATGGCATTCCTCCTGGGATGATTAGCTCAGTTGGAACACCATATAGCATAGTTTTACCACTGCTGGATACAAGCTAGTATTTTTGCATGAGACCCCAAGGACATCCTAGCTCAACATATTTCAACATGAAGCTGCCTGACTTATGTTGGCATCCCCTCAATTTCACTTAGTTTCTGATGCTTAAGATGAACTAAAGATAATGCTAAATATATATGTGCTTTTTAAAATTAATCCTTGCACATAATTCATAATTTTGTGTTTTGTAATATAATAGTAGATATAAGTGAAAAACTAAGACAAGAAAGCCTATCTGAAATATTCAGCTAGAAAAGTCCTGACATATATGAAGACAAGATTATAAACAAAACATGAAATTATTCCCATTGTTTTTGAAACCTACATAGCAATAAGCAGAGGCTTCCAAGAGAACTAGAGCCATGCAAAATTGTAATCTGTACAAAAGCAGTGGATCACTCTCCAGGATCCTTCAGGATCCTGTTCTTCGTTTTCTTACTGAAAATAAAATGCAGAATGCTTCCATGGGCAGAAGTTAATCCTAAAGTTGTTTGGGCTGTCTCCATGGGAATCATCCCAAACTAGGAATCCCAGGAGATCCCTAATGTAATCATTACATCTGTACAAGACTGACCACAAACAAGATAGCCGCTGTTGTGATGAAGAACAAAGATAAATTGTAGAAATTGTACTAAATGAGATATAATTTTAAAGCTTTGCTTTGTTCTTTTTCTGAATGAACTTTGTCATCTTAGTTCTTCTCACTATCTTATATAATTTAGTCTCTAGTGAATTAAGTCTTTCTGGCTACTTCACAACTTAAGGGTCAATATGTAGGGGGTTAAAGCATATGGTTCATCTTACAGTAGAAACACTTGTTTTCCTATAAACAGACTAAAAGATGAATGTTAGCTTCTATTATGCAGATGCCAAAATATACTATTGTTTTGATTGTGACCTATGCTTTCCATATCATCCTCTTGAGTTCACCATCATCTATAACTTTTATAGTGAACAGCAGTGATATGGATGTAAGAAGTCAATCCACTTTTCATCCAATTCCATTTAAAGCAATATCCATCTTCCCATTGGTAGCCATACCATGCAGGGTAATAAAACAATTTATGAGACTCCAAACAGTTACAGATTCGTGTGTAAGGATCCACAAGTGTATCAAAGGCATGATTTGGGAGTAACTAGAGCTTGAGGCTGGTTTTAAACACAGCAGTTTCTCTGGCTCCTTATTCATAGGAAATGTATCTGATCATCAAATGGAAAATTTTGGTTTTAGAAAATAAACAGCATCTCTTTGAATGGGAAATAAAAATATGAAACTCTGGAACTGATGACTTTGTTCTTCAGTTGCTCCACTTGCCTCTCATATCCCATTTGCCTTCTGACTTTCAGTAATTGTGTCCCTTTTCTGGCAGCTGAAATTGTATGCCACATGCCTGTTCTCCTTCTAATCTGCCACTATAGAATTACAGAAACAGTAAGACTGTAAAAGACCTCTAAGATCATGAAGTCCAATGATTAACCTAACACTGGCAGTTCCACCACTAAACCATGATCCTAAGTGCCACATCTACAGCTACGTCCAGAGACATCTCCACCTCCAGTCCTGGGTGCAGCTTTGGGCACAACTACACAGAACATAGTGGGACAATCTTCTTCCTCCAGGTACAAGGGCTTGGCCCAGCAGTTCTTCTGCAGGTTGTTGACTTCACCAGAAACCAGCAGCTGATCTCTGTCCTCTTCATACTGGGAGAGCCTATGGCCTCTGTCATCTTCCCACTCTTTCTCTCTCTTGAACAAGTCCCTCCCTCAGTCTCTATCTCTGCCACCTCTCTGCAGGCTTCCAGCTGGCTTGGTGAGGGTCTAGGGGAGTAGCAACAGCTGTGCAGGAGGAGGCAGCAATGTGGGATGAAGACAGCTGCCCACTCTGTGCTGGCAAACCTGGCCCTGACCCCTAGACAGATCCATGACTCCCCATCCTTCACCTTGCACTTCCCCTGCAGGCTCGACAGCCACTTGCTGGGTTGGAAGTTTGGTGAACTTCTTCATGGGCATCCCTGGGGCAGCCAGGAAAGATGCTGCCTCCTAAGGGTGGTGCTCTCCTGGGAGTGCCCACTGTCTAATATCCTTCTGGTCAGGGCCAGATCCTGTGTCAAAATGGCCTGTATTAATAAAAATTGAGCCCTCATACAAGTGCAATGCTACAGACAGCTGCAATTTTTGATGTTGATTTAAACTCAGTGTTTCTGCCCTAAACTAGATTCTATTACTTTGTCAATACAGACTATGGCACTACACTCTCATTTTCCAAGTCACCAAAACCCAGCCTATCTTCTGGAATAAAATCTAAATATGAATCAGCCTACTTCCTTTCTTCTCCCCATAACAGAGTTTCCTTGACAGGAAAATTAGCTGGTCTTGATCACCATAAAAGGGAAAACATAAAGAAATAAATTTTGTGGATGTTTAAAAATGCTCTGGTCTGTGTGTGATCTTGAGTCCAAAGTTTGAACACGGACAGGAATAGTCCTCTGGACACATTTGTACAGAAAGAAAAATGGTTTCCGTTGCAAAGGTGTAATGCTGTTTTATATTTGTGGGATTTTGTCCTAAGTGTTTACTTCCAGCATGTGGGTTTAGTTTGTTTGTGGGGGTTTTTTTGGGGTTTTTTTGGGTTTTTTTTAAAGGAGTTTTTTGGTTCATTGATTGGGTGTGGGGGGCGTTAGTTTTTTTAATGGCACTTTTTTGGGTTGGGTTTTTTTTGAGTTTTGGGGGTTTGGGGGCGGGTTGGTTCTTTTGGTTTGGGGCTTTTTTTGTTTAGTTTGGTTTGGAGTGCTTGTTTGTTTGTTTTACTGTTAGCTGTATAGAACTGAGCTCCTAGTTAACAGTTACTATTCTTAGTTGGGCACAACTGCACCCTAATAATTTTCTATAGACATTTAGTCTGTCAATAGAAAATCTTACATTCTGCAGGACACTATGAAGTATGACATGAAAATAAAGAGAAGGCTCATTTCAAAAAGTGAGAGGAATGTCAAGGCATGAGATATTTAGTGCCTGAGTCCATCTGCCATCTGAAAAAAGATAATGTCTGTTTCTTGTCAGCTTGCAACAGGAAACAAAGCAGGATGTAAGAGTTGCTGCAGTATGGAGGAAAAGGGCACACCAAATATCATTCATCCACAAGTCTACTATTTGATCCATGTTTCTTCATCCTCTACATCTTTTCATATTCATATAATTTTGTTTTTATCTAGATGAACATCCAGGTCTTGAATTTGCAACCAGTTTTCCAGAACTCCTAATTTGTTTATTTCCAGAACTTCTGAACATGTAGCAACACAAGATGCAAATTGTTACCTTCACTGACATGAAAGAGTTGACCTACTACTAGATCACATATATGTGAAAGAACAAAGCCCAAAAGCTTGCTTGTTGTCACTTTCCAGAAATGAGTCTAGTTAGCATTACTACTTTTTACTTTGCTTCCTCAACTCCTCTAGAAAAAGAAGCTCCTCAGATCCAGGCCTCTAAGCGTTGACCTCTGAGACACAGTCAGGAGGCAGGCTTGTGTAGTTCAGCTTATTTAGGTAATCATTCATTATTATAGCAAACACTTGTGCAGCTGAATCAAAGTTACGTTTGCTTTCTCAAGAAGCTACTCAGCTTTAGTTTATGGGCTTATCCAAATACTGTTACTAGGAAATGTTCTTGGCTTAAAAATCCACTCCATGACCAGAAGAGTGCATTGTCTGCACAGAATGAATTACTGACAGACTTGAGACTCTGAAGATGCATACCATGTACCATGGGTGGAGTCTAGCTAAGTATTTCAGTGTTGAAATAATGGCATAAGAAAGGCATCTTTTGACTGCCTATTGTAACAGTGCATACCCTCATGTGGAAAGCATTTTTACACCCTATTCATCAAACAGAAAAGCCTCCACTGACATGGTAAACAGAAAGATTTTAAGAACCTCACACAAGAAATCTGACTGTAAAAGTTTATGGTACTGCTGAAAGTCCTGTTGATGTCATGTTGGCAACTAGCTAACTTCTTCAGCATCTGGTGCTACTACAGTTGACCAGGTCAGGGGTGGCTGAATACCAATACACTAATAATGGGAAGATTACTTCTCTCTTGCTCTAGGAATGAAAGTTAAGAAGCTTTAGGGCAATANAAAAAAAAAGAAAAAAAACCTGACTGCAGACAATGTCCAGCACTAACTCTACTGAAAGGAAATGAAGAAAGTAGGAATGTTTCATGTAGAAAGCTTGCAACTTCAAAGGTAAGACATGAGCAATTTCATGCAATAGTGTCTGAAGATCAATTTCCTTGTGAATTCTGACAAAAATTATAATTATTTGGTTCTATATTATTAGAGGCATGCATAAATTCATATTCGGTAAGGACATCAACTAAAAGATTTTGTAGAAATCAAAGAAGCAATATATAGGATTGCTTCAAAGACAAACTGAGGTGTGATCCAATGCAATTGTCAGTCTAACTATTATTTTTATTTAATTCATCTGTTAGACCCAACTGATATCCAGTGCAAGGTTGCTGTCAATTTTCCTTCAAAAATTATTTCTCAGGATTTTAGCACAGCTGTTCAAACTATAGTTTCTTCTCATAAAACAAATATAAAAGGGAAATTAATCTAGAAATGCTGAAACTTTACCATATGCTACAGTTATTTTGACATAACTTCATTGACCACTGCAGAGATCCATTTTTCAAAAATTCATGAACACACCATGAATACCTACATTTCAGGAAGCAGCCAACTATTATTATGCAAAATTACATGGTTTGTTGATTGCCCAAATAACATTCAGTTAAACTATTGGTTAAAATGGTTTCCAGAAGTACAATTCTTACTTAAGTCTTTCTGCAGACAAAAAATATGGTCCTACAAAACTAAAATTTTTTACATCACTCAGCCTAAAAAAGATGTTTTGTCTTGTGGTCATACAACTAGCTTTTATAACACTTGTCCACTTGTTTATAACATAGTTTCTTCTGTGTAAGCTGGCATAAATTGTTGTTGTCTAGTTGGAAGTAAGAATTATATAAGAGAGCCATATCTGCGGTATTAAACCATGGAAGAAAATATGTATATGAGAAGACTTATCAGTGGTATTTAGATTATTTATAATTTTTCATTATTTAAATTATTTCATTATTTAGATTTCATTAAATCTTCTGTAATAAAATTGCTGTAGAGTGAAGGCTAAATTCATGTTTTGTTGATTTGGTGCAAAATAGTAGCGTCTGAAAAATAGTAGGCAGAGTACTAAGAAGGCCAGCTGAGAAGAGTATTCATCACTCAGACATGAGGGGGTTTGGGACATAAAGATCTGTATTTCACAGGATTCATGGCATAACATGTGTCCAGGATCTGCCAAGGCTTACTTCGTGTTTTTGAATCACAGCTGCAGTCTACTTAAAGGCAAAATATTAGCATGATGGGTCATCAACTGGCTGTGGAAGAGAGGCTGGTGCAGCTTGATTCCTCCCACATTTGCACCATCCTACACAGGATGTCATTTTGGCCCCTTCTTCTCCCTTATATATGCCTAAGCCAAACACATTCAACTTGCATAAATTAGAAACCTTTCATGAATGCTAAGGCTTGAAACAGGAGAAAATGTGAATGTTGTTTGCAGTTAATTCAGCATAAAACAAAGTAGTTCATGCATTTCTACTTATGCCTCTGTTTCTTAAACCTTACAACAGAAAGTGGAAACTTATATTCCATCAGAAGTCCTTCAAACATTTATGAAACTACCTTTTCCATCTCTAAGCAGAAGATAATTTTTACAGATGCTTCATCAGCTCTTGCACATGTTAAAGAGTAAAAGACAGATTTTAAACATTTGAATATAACAGATTAAATTAAGCAGCAGGTCAGCTATCCCATCAGACCAATCTTGAATTTCTAATTATGTTCCAATTACATTTATCATTACCTTTTAGAATATGAAATGGAATTAAGTGGAGTAGGTCAACAGTCAAACTACTAGTTCTTGAGAAAAATCAATTCCTTGTCACCCAACCCAAGCATTAAAGAGAGGAATTGAATTTGCTTTTAAGATTATTTCAGTACCCTTCTGTTTAGATTTATGTTTCATCACTTCATTTATGGAACCAATTCTCCCAGAATCTTGTTTTATGCTTGTCTTTCTATAAAGCTCTATGTGTTTCCAGAGTAATGCATATAGCTGGGATAAACAGATGTAGCTGTAACTTCCTGCAGAATGCATCTTATTACAGAAAAACAGCTTTCACTTGGAGAAGTGTCCAATTACTATAAGCAGATTCTTCAGTGGAGCACAAAACACTTCAAAGACAATACCTAAACTATTGCTTTAAAACTGTATATTCATTATTAAATGTATATACAAGGTCTTCGATCATATAATTTCTGTGTGTTGTGCTGGCAAAAAAAAAATAAAAAATCCAGTGTTAAGAAATTTAGATCTTCATTAAACTTGTTGAGGATGTAATGTTATTGTGTTACTGTAAAAATAGCCATGTGTATCCTTTTTTCCTTTAGTTTAATCCAAACTGATTTGGAACACAAGAAAACCGAACCAAAACAGAAACACAAACAAACAAACCAACTCCACTGCAGTAAGACATTCTTAAGCAAAGCCATTCATAGGGTTTGGATTTATATAGATTTGAGAGTAAAGAGGAAATGCTGAGGCAACGAGCACAAGTTTTCTTTGAATGCAATCTCTATGAAATTGATTTATTTGGGTTAGAGCATAAGGTACACAATTGCTCATTGTTTAGACTACATGGAAGAGGTAACTTCTTAATGTGTTACAAACTGAGTGTAGGAAATAATTAAGACTAGGAAAGCATTGAGACCTGGTTGACCAAATGCTAGGGAGCAAAGATAGAGTGCCTCTGCTGGTTCCCTGTTAGTTTTAACTTTGCCATCAGTGATGTAGTGCCAGAAGTATTTTTAATACAAAGTCAAATTTAATTCTCATTTGTATATCTTCAGCAAAAGCACTCAACACATATTTAGCAAACAAATCTCATCTAATTTTAATTTCTATTTTGTGTTTATATATGCATACATTTATACAGATTTAAGGTTAATTATTGGTCTCTGGGTTTAATCTAATCCTAATACATATTCACACAAGTATTTTAGATCAGAGATGGACTTAGCCCTCCAAATATAGCATATTTGAGATATTAGAGTCTATTCTGTTTAAGATACATCTCTTTGCTTGTCATGACTACTGTATAAACCTAGGGAAGGACAGCATCTCCAAAACAGGAACAGAACACTGTTGGCAGCTTTGGTAACCTAGGCCTATAGTTTGTTTGGGAAGATGGACACTGTTAACTGTGTGATAACTGTTGGATAATAATAAAAAATATTGTCAACTTGCTACGAGTCAGCCTAAGCAAAAGACAATGGACAGAAGACTTTTATGATGCAAAGTTTTTACTCCTTTCCTCATTTTCCCACACAGTTTCACAAGCTGGCACAAAGAATCGTGACATCATATTGCAGTGATTTCAGAGTAACTCTAGTTTGAATTTAGCTAGTAATTCAAAAGTCATGCCAATTTGAAAATGGCTTGGATTAGTAATATACGCACAACAAAGGTCTCATCCAAACAAGAATTCTTAAGAAATATAGAGCAAATTAATTGATTTTTTAATTTAACGCAAAGCTGAATTAAAATTTTGTTTCCTTTAGACTGTCACATTTGGAAAACAGTGGTTTTATTTCAGTTTAAGCTGATCCTATCCAAAATAAACAAAATTGTCTTTATTTCTGTAAGAGGTCACAACCAATGGGCAAATCCATTCATATTTTTTACATCACCTCTGGTTGATTCTTCCTAACATTTTTTTTTTCCTGTTTACACTAGACTGAGCTTAATTTTTGGCCCCCTAATCAGGTACATGATTCATGTATAGGATCACAATGTTGATTTCCAGGTAAACCTGTAAGTTATGTAAGTTTGACAAACACAAATCTTAGATGCCCTTGAAATAACAGCAAAATAGGTAATTACCACCAATATGTTTTGCATTACACTGGATAGAACATAAAACCAGAAAAACAACATAAATCACTATATAACATGAGTAGCATAGTTATGGTGCTATAATTTATGCCTGTTTTCCACAGTGCTTGATTTAGTTTCTGCCAACCTTCATTTTCTCTTTGCTGTGATCCACTCTCTGCTTTGGGAACACCTTGCTAATTTTAATATCAGTTTAGCAACTATGCCAGAGAGAGAAATGGCAGCTAGAGGCAAATGAGAGGTGCTAAGGGACAGCAGTAAGGTGAGCCAGAAAAGACAATTGACTATAGACACAGATAGGAAAGATCAATCTCTTTTGGTTTTCACCAAGAAAAGGAGAGAAAACAAGGAGAGTGATGAGAAAAGAAACAGTAATACAGCCATGGAGGGGGCAGAAGAGAACAGATCATACTAATTTACTGAACTCTGCATGTGAGAACTGCACCCTGTCAATCTGATTGATAGAGTCAATCTGACTCTATCAAGAGAACCAAGTATAAACAGCAACCATACCAAAGACTAACCTAATCTAACAACATGAATATTTTATGTAGGGACATTTTTCTTGCAGTTTCTATACTTTAGGGTTTTCTATTTCCACCCATTTGATATTAGTGCTTGGAGAGAGGAATGCAGAATAGCAAAATGGGAGATGTTCTCTGATAAATTATATATTTTTGAGTTTTAGCAGGAACTACATAATATCTAAAGCAGACATTTCATTTGCAGTTTGGTCACACAGTCACTTGCTGTCAAGGACATTGAAGATATCGTTCTTTTCTAACACTCTCCATATATACCTCATATCTACATTTGAATTACTGCTGGTGATTCTTTTAGTAACTGGAAATTAGCCTTTCCCTACACATTGTTAGTTTCCACCTGAAAAGTAAGTTTTCACCCTTTTTATAAGTTTAATATGCAGTTAAATATAAACTATCCTATTCTTACCTAAAGATGCAGCTTTATGTCACAGCTAAATTGATCCAACCATAAACTCCTGTCAGAATAAGCAATCTCCCTTCCTTCCTTCCTTCCTTCCTTCCTTCCTTCCTTCCTTCCTTCCTTCCTTCCTTNTGCCTTCCTGCCTTCCTGCCTGCCTTCCTGCCTGCCTTCCTCCCTCCCTCCCTGCCTCCCTGCCTTCCTGCCTCCCTGCCTTCCTGCCTTCCTTCCTCTCTCCCCTTCCTCTCTCCCCTTCCTCTCACGCCATCCCTTCCTCTCACTCCATCCCTTCGTTCTCTTCCTTCCTTTTTCTCTATGCCTTCTTCTGTCTCTCCTTCCTCTCCTCCCCTTCCTCTTCCTCTTCTTTTCCTGTTTTCTCCTTTCCCTCATTTACACCTTCTTTCCTTTGTTTGCTCCTACTTTTCTTCCTCCTATCTTCATCTTTCACTCTCTTTTTCTGTCTTCTTCACAGATGACTCCAGTAGGACTGAGGTGAGGGCCAGGGCCAGTGCCAGAGGAGAGGTGTGGGCAGGCAGGAAGCAGGATGGGTGTCCAGTCCCACGTTTCCCCCCACTGGAGCAGGAGGAGCTGGAGCTGGATGCTGGCAGAGGGAGCACACAGACCTCCTTCACCACGTCCCGTGCCCCAGAACTTCCCACCCAAGTCTGGTGACAGAGCAGGACATAAGGCAGAGCAGGTTTGCACAGAAAAGTCCTTTCCCATCGATTACAACATCAAAACAGGGATTTAAAACAAGCAATGCCTTAAACTGAATAATTGCTTTCCCCTTGTCCCCATAAAAAGTTTCATACTAGTCAATTAGAATAATCACTGTTTACTTAACCATTTGGTCCAAATTCATGTCTGGGACGTGCCACAAACAGACATGAAATCATTTCTAAAGAGCAAGGAGGTAACAGACGTACAGCTTTGAGAGAGCCAAAAGTGGCCTTTCAGCTCTTAGAATTTCCATGAAGTGAGTAAATTTTCATAAGAAAATACATGTGAGCTAAAATAACGTAACATTCACACAAAGTCAGGAAAGCCAAATGCTAAGCTTCAACTTCCTCAGTTTTAACTCTTCACATTGTATATCCTGTAGTTTTTATGGTAGACCATAAATAACAAAATGATACATTAAGGTTTCCATTTAATAAGGAAACCAGGAATAGAAAATAACACGTGTACAACTTGGCCAAGTAAACACTGTGGAAACAGTCTTAAATTTTAGTGTTTCCTGAGTCTGGATTGAGGATGTTTTAGATCCACATCTGGATCAAATGATGTGACTTGAGTTCGTCTCAAACATGAAACTGTGGCATATGATACATTCTTATACTAGTATAATTCCACTGCAATGGTTTGGGTTTGGCTTGGTTTGGTTTCTTTTCAAATCTGGGGAAATATAGTGTATTTAGACTGAAAAGAAAAAAATATTAATTTTACCAGCAAAGTAATTAATTTTTAAACATTGTAACACACCAGGAAACAGGTGAGAATGTTAAGAAACATTACATTCTGAGAAAAAACATGCTTCTTGAGATAACCACGTTTAAACAAGCACATGCAGTTAATTCTATCCGATAATAATCTGCCTTTCATGAAATTAGACCAGATCTACTATATCAGTTGTAAGTGAATTGTTCCATATTTACACAATCACAAGTGTGATTAAACACCACCTATGGTTACATTTAAAATACAAGATCATGCTTTCCAACAGCCTACTTTTTATACAAAAATCTCTGTTCTGCCTTTGTGGTACTCTCTACAGAAAACTCCCACGGCGAACTCCAGTTCTCTATTTATTTGTATAAAGTACCATTATCTCTTTTAGAGCTCAGCTGGAGTCTCTGGAATGTGCACCTTTTGTTTGATTTTGAACTCTTAATTGAAAATATCTACACATGAAATTTAAAGAGAAGGCAATATGGAACACACAAAAATATGTGCAGGTGAGTAACTGGAAAGTATATTTGAGATCTATAAGACTACAAGAAAAATCAAGATATATCTGGTGTACTGTAAGTACACTGTCAAGCATCTATGCAAGTAACAATCCTCAACAGCTGCAGAACCCCTGAATAAGAGTCAGATTCAGTTTTGAACTGTGAGGCTATTCAGAGTAGCCCTGGTTATGGGGATGGCCTCAGACACGTTGTCACGCTCACCTTGGCACATCCTACTTCATAGAGATGAACCAAAGGAAACTAGAAGAAAATTTGTCTTTCAGCTTCCTATTTCATTCCCACCTGGACTCCAGATGCCCTCCTGGGTGGAGAATTATTTGTTCTCAAGCCTGTGAAAGCTTATCCCTTGGGCAAGTGCCATGCACGGTGGTGTCCAGAAGATGAGTCTGGGAGGAGATGATTGAGGATTCTGGGACTGAGACTGCACCAGGAAGCCCAAAGGTTCCTGCACAGTTGCACATGGGTCCACTGCCTGAAGTACCTAAATTTCACTGCAGTTTCCCCCCTTCATGAAATACCAAACTAACAAACAAACAAAAAACCCAACAACAACAAAACTCCCTGCCAAATTCACTACGAATTATCTCAAACTAATCATTTAGGTAATGGGGCAATATTCAAACAACTTCTGAGCTTTCACTTGGTGCCACTAAATAACAGTTTTAGCTGCAATGAGAAAGCAATGAGTAGGCTGGTGTATAGTAACATAAGAGTTGCGTAAATTGGGATGGAGAAGGAAAACTCAACTTCTGGTAACCAAAACAAGAAACCAAGTTAAACAGCATTACAGAATTTTAACTTATATATTGACAAACTCATTCTCAGAGTGCAGACACTAAAAAGAATATATTTGCTGGAGATTCCAGCACCAGATTACAAGAACAATTTGGCAATGCCGTTTAGGAGTTCCTCTAGGAGGAACTACCTGGGGTGGTTAGCCAAGATCTCCCCACTTCCACCAGAACTATTTTCTCTGTCAAGAGAAGAGTTCCTACAAAGAGCCCCCAGCAGACCAATTGGTACCTGATCGTCTTTGCCAGGTTATCAAATTAATTATTAATTCAATTTTTATAGTGTCTTCTCATACTATTTTTAATACATTCATACAATGTGCTCTGCAGTATTACCAGAGCAGAGATCAGAGATGACCAACTCCAGTCTTTCAACTCATAAGCTATAGTAGGGGTTATTATATAACTTCTCAGCATGGCCTGATATACCTTGCTCCTCCAGCATGTCAAGTCTAACTAGAACAGATATAATGGAAGAATCTGTACATTATTACCCTTTGAAAACTGATTTGGAACTCTAATCACTTACTTTCTGATAAGGCTGCAACTAATGAAGTTGCACTCCTTGTAATTCTTTCTGAAAAGTCTTGGAAACTTAAAACTGGCTTGGTCAGCAAAACATCAAGTGGAAAGCAGAAGGAAAGGGAGTGCGTTACATATACAAGTATTTCAGGGTTTCCTAGTGCCAGTGTTTTGGAAACATATTCTTCATTAGTCTCTCTCCCCTATAAAAATTGGTAATAGTCCAGAACTACAATCTTTTGTTCTTGAAAAGTATGCCTTTGTTAGGCTATTTTACGTAATTGAAGCTTTGAACAGTTATTAATAAAAAAATGTCTCAGTTTTTTTCCCCTCACAGACACAGGGGATCTTAAGGCCCCAGAGTCACACTCAGTATTCTGTCAGTGGATTTTTGTGTCTACTCCAGGAATAAACATAACCATAGCAACAGAAAAACATTACAGGAATGGGGTCTTGCAGAGAAACTATCAATTTTAATGACCAATTTTCAGTGAGCTCCAGATAAGAAATAACATACATAGCATAACTACAATGCCAAACACAGGACAATGTTAAATCGTGAAATTAAAATTTTGTTTCCTGCAGTAAATTGATCTGTGATGTAGACAAAGACTTATTGATGGGCTTGGAGTTGGTCCATATATATAAGATTCAACATGGAAAAATGCATTGTTTCAGTCATGGTGTTAGACTAAGCTTGTGAATGTCATGAGTCAAGGAAGAGTGCAGCATCTAGAACATCACAAAGTACTTTCTCTAGGATCAGTACAAGCAATTCTCACTGGAACTGTCACACATTTTAAGAGCCCATTACTATGGCAAGGAGGGAAAATGTTTTTCTTTATCAAGCTTTTTATCTTTCTTGGACATCCATGAAACTCGACTTCATTTCAGTCACTGTTACAGTAGCCCAGAAAATTCTAACATCTACAGTCTCAGGCAGGGTGTGACAAAGTAGAAATTTTCCACTCCTGTTATCACAAAGGAGCTGGGGTCAGATACTGAAACAGGTTAATAATGGTAAGCATTTTAGTATGTTAGTTTATATAGCAAAGGATTGGTAACTCCACTAAAACTACAATTTATTAATAGGAAGATTCGTCTCCTCCCTTTTATCTAAACAAGAAAGTGATAAAACTAATTTAACTGAGATGTTAACATGGGACATTTCAATGTATTTTGAGCAATAAACTTGTTAAAACAAAGAATTAGGGAAGTTCTTAGTTTACATCCCTATAAAAACCACAGCTTTTATCATTGATCAAAATGTATATTGTAAAATAACGCAATTGGTTATCCTGAATGTACTGTGAATATTTGTAATATAACTGCCCCTGCCACAACTCCTTCTCAAATTATTTATCTGACTGTAAAAAAAAAAAAAACCCAACACAAAAAAACAGACAAAAAATTTGTCTTTAAAGCTGCTATATCAAGTTCACTTAGAGTCATATCATAACCCATTTTTACAACAGAAATCCCTAGGGAAAGCAAGAGGAAAATTCAAAAGCTCTTTATTTCAACAGAGTTGGCTCATCATAAGCAATTGTCTCAAGTACAATTATTTGAGCTATCTTAAGGCCAGAACCTTAGTAAACAGGAAAAGCCGATATAACAAAGTTTATATTAAAGTATCTTGTTTGCAGAATTACGTCCTATTGCCAAACCTGGCATATCTTGTAACTGCTGGATGATTACCCAAGAGAACTCAATCATTAAACTGAACTTTCCTGTGCTCACTTTTTTAGTCATTTGTGCCAAAACCTTGAATCTGAATCTACCTAAACACATCAGAATGCCTGTCAAGGAACAGATTAATACTTCTTACTTCCTACTTAACATATTGTCCCAACCAATTTTGGCTGTGAAGGCAAATACAACAGCCCAAGTCAATATCAGATGCACCACTGGGTTCATCATTCTTGGCCTGTGACCCAGTGTGGCTGTCAGCAAAATAATCACTCATTTCTCCAAACTTTTGACAAAGCTGGAGCTCGCAGTCCATATTCTGAGATGTTTAAATGACAAACACACACATTGCTCTGTTCGCTCACCTTGGTAGATGAGCAATATAAAGTTAAATCAAGAGTCCCTAAAGAGCAGAAGCAGGACCAACAACAAATAGGAAGGGTATCACTTAGTCTTTTTCAGAGTAGGTTTTAACAAATAAATTTTAAACGCTGTTACAGGAATACATATTTATTTCTGGAAAAGTTCTTGTAATTTATGAACTACAACTCCTCAGCAGCTTGATGAGGTCTGTGGTTGAGGAGCTGTACTTGCAGCATAAGCTGTCCCTCTAGGAAGAATTCAGCACACCCCAGCTCCCTCAGGAAATGGGGAGAAGGATACCAATGATGCCTCCTCAGCTTGCTTTCTGAGCTACAGATCATTGTAAGTAATCAGCTTCAGTGGTCAACCTACTGAAGAGCCTTTCTTTCACGAGGAGCCATCAAGGTGAGCAATTTCAGCCCGTCCTTTCTATTCTGTCTTGCCAAATATGCAATCTACAGGTCTGGAGTGGTCAGTGCAGTAGCAGAACTTCTCTGCCCAGTCTAGAAGATCTCAAAGACCATCTACTCAAACTTGAGAAGATGCAAGGGGAAATGCAGTGTTTTTCCTTGGAAGGCTGCTCTTATTTGCTGACTGATAAGAGGCAAGGTCCACTGATACTAGGTCACCCATGAGGTTTTGAAAAATTGAAACTTAGTATGTAGTGATGTTGGTATATGTATGTAGTGCATCTGGTCTGCTCTCTGATACGTTTTAAATATTTTCTGTATGTGTCTACAAGAACTGCATATTAACAGGATTATAAGAAATATCACAGTTCCAAATTGTTACTTTTAAAAATGTAATGTAAAAAAAATACAATTAAGTCATACTGGTTTATGTTGTAAAATATATTGGTTTATGCATTTTACAAAATCATATAATAAATTCTGAAAGTAACATTATGAGAATTATATACAATATAAATTTTTTCATTTGGTTATTACTTATTTAGAAGCTGAACAAATGTGTGCTATTTCACAGGTAGGTATTTACAGGTTGCTCTTCCAACTCCACTGGGAAGTCCTACTTATAAAATGATTCTTGTTAGAAAAGTAGAACCTAATTAGTAGAACCTAATTTTTCATTCTTTGCTACGTTTGTACAAAGTCACTAAACCCACAAATGTTAAAATATGTTATTTATGTATTAAAATAAGACCTGATAAAATACGAATATCATAAAGCATTGGAAATAATAATTTCGGAAATTATTAGAACAAATAAAGTCTAATTGTATTCTGATATTTAGGGTAGATGAACTGAGTAACCTGCATTTTCACCAGCTGCAGGTGAATAGAAGTTAATGGCTCTGAGAGAGATGTTCCAGGAAGGGAAAATTCTTTTAGGCATTCTCAGAATTAAAACCTTCAATTAATTCAATTTAAATAGTCTTTATTTCCCCAGCTGTGGGCCAAAGTGATTGATTTGAACTGCTTCCAAATATAAAGCAGATTTGAGACTACCAGTAGAAGAGGGATGTTTCTGAATGGCATTTGTACTAGGGTTATTTTAGAATTTTCTTTCAGAATTATTTTTTTAAGCACACATTTATATTTTTATTTTAGAAGGCTGTAGTTCTTAAGATGAAAATTGTAATTTTTGACTCTGCAACTTATTCTGAGTAGGATATGAAAAGTAGCAGGAGTCAAAAACCTCCAACACTGGGAGTCTGGAAAGCCTTGGAAGGTGGCAGCCTCCATATAAGTCAAGGCCCTTGTTCAAGGTCTCACATTCAGCCTGTTTATGGCTGAGATTTCTGGCCATGCCTGTTACTGTAAGTGGATGTTTCCAGGCTTCCAGATTCTGCTGTAGGGCAGTAAGTGCAGAAGAGTACTTGTATTCACCTTTGTAAGGAAAAAAAATCAGTTTAAAATATAAAAATTTTGGAGGTTTTTTACAACATGGGATAAAAATTGGAGTGTTTCTCAATACAAGTATAATTAGCCAAAAAATGAATAATCCTGTCTTATTTCAATAAAAAAGTTGAGTAACACTAGAATTTTATTCCTACTGCAAACATTGTCATACATCTGCCTATACTCCCAGAAGGTTATTAGATTTTGTGATATGTTTGCTGAGCAAAAAAATATAAGCTTATGTTCTACTAGCATTTGGGGACAGGAACAAAGACCTATTTTTATTAAAATGAAAATAGAAGCCAAGTCTGCATACAACAAATGTGTGTGGGAAACTTGGTCTTCAGAAAATTTAGGCACGATTAATAAAACACACCTGCAGCCTTTATTGTATGAACACAAGGAACATGGGAGAGAAAATGAATGGAGAGCTGCTAGTTCAGGATATGGAACCAGAGACGGTAGAAGTTACAAACTGTAACTGAAGCATTGGTGTAGGATTTAGAAAAACAGAAAAACATAAGGATGAAGGTGCCAAACTGAAGACTAGTGATGACAACACTGTTAATAAGATCTAATATAAATAAAAGTAAATTCAATTGAGTCAAGAAATCAGTCTCTGATAAAGAATGATGGTGCAAGTTTTTTGGACTAATGTTGGAAATCTCTGTGAAATCTATAGATTAGATCTGGGTAAACACAAAGATCTTGGTACTTTTATTTGAGTCAAAAAATACTGCAAATTTACATCAGAATGGGAGACTGTAACCTTGGATATCCAACCTACAAATAACAGAGCAGGGCTAGTTAGCCCCAGATGAGGTAGCTCTCAGCTGTCAATCAATTGAACCATAAGAGGTGAGGGTGTGCTAGACTTTCTTTAAAAAAAGTAGTAAANAAAAAAAAAAAAAAAAAAAGACTTGAGAGCATAGAACCATTAAGGTTGCAAAACCCTTTAAAATCACTGTGTCCAACCATTAGCCCAGAACGACCATGTTCACCACTAAACTGTACCTCCAAGTGCCATATCCACATGGCTTTAGGGCACTTCCAGGGACTCTGATTCTATGACTTCCTGAGCAGCATTTTTCAATGTCTCATCACACTTTCATTGAAAAAATTTTTCCTACCATGCAATCTAAACCTTTCCTGCTGCAACTCAAGGCCATTTCCTCTTATCCTGTCACTTGTTACTTGGCAGAAGAGTTGCTTTTCTTTGTGGGGAGAGACAAACAAAAGCTGATCTCCAATACAGGCTCTCAATTTCAGATGAGCAAACTAAGAAATCTACTTAATTATGGAGTTTTTTGGCTTGGGGTCAAAGAGTAGTCCCAAACCCTTATTTCTTTCTTTTCAGTCGCTAAGTGGCTTTGGAATGAAATTAGTTCCCATTTTGGGTACAGCTAGTGGAATTTGTTGAGTGACAAATACTTTTAATAATAAGTGCTGCTAGGTGTTAAGAAGATCTAGTTCTGAATGCTTTCCAATGTCACTTGATAATGTCTATGTAGTTGTGTTCATATTTTGATGCTTAAGGTTGGGATAAATTTTGTAAATTATTGTGAATACCATGGTTTCGATGAGATGTATTATAAAATTTACTTGTAAATCTACAAATATTTAATCTAAATAGCAATGGGCATTTTGAGGCACAGTTTTGATTCCTGTTGAATGATACAATGAAATTAAAGTTGAAGACTTCTGCTTCCCGATCAATCATCATGCACCCATGAGTGACTAATGATGCTTGCAATGTAAAATCACCCAGTACTTCAGGTGCATTCCAAAAATATTGGCTAATTAACTTACCAGCTTCTTTGGATTTGTGCAAAATAAAATTGTCTTTTCACAGCCAGCATGCATTCTGGCTCTGTGCTTTGACTGATCTGTGCCTGATTTATAACCTATCTATATTTCTGGGAACTGGACTGTAAAGGCCTAAGTATGACAGAAAGACACATACACCATGATCAGAAGAAGATATAATGTAAACCAGTATAAAAATACCCCTCAAACCTACAAAACAACAGCAATAACACTAGTACTACTGCTACACTACTAATCCTAGTAAAAACAAAACAACAACAAAAACCCAAAACCAAAACAACAAAACTCTGGGAAAAATATGTATATGATATCTAGTCTAAGACAGTACAGTCAAGTCTCACTTTTTCATTTTATCTAATTCACAATCTTTTGCTGTCTATTAAGAAGACAGTGGAATTCCAGTAAGTTTTGATTCTCATTAGTTCTTTGCAGCTCTCCAGTGCCAAGAAACCCAAGCAGGGATTAGAGCCATACATTATAGATTATCTTGACAAATTAATAGCATTGGATACCAACACTGGCATAGTTATTAGTTTCCAGTACTGTTTTTGCAATTTAATTGAAAAAGCAGTTCAGTGTCATCCATCTCTGGAATGGTGACTGGCATTCAAAACAGAAAAAATTATAGGTCTATAATTTTTGAAAAATGAGTGAAGTCAGAATTGACATAATTAAATTCTTGTTGGTATTTTAATTTAAACTCAGAATTTATTTTTGTCAGATTTAAATGAACATTTGACTTTTCAAGTACTTCAAAGAACTGCCACTGTAGGAAATAAAAACTTTTAAAAAAATCTTATGTTTAGTTTTCTACTTTCTAATATTTCACTCTGTGTTTTATCCGGAACCCAGGGACATTAACCAATAGTATCAAATCTTCTATCTCTGGAACCCAGGGAGAATATACTGTACCAGTTGTTATTAAGAACTAGTTGCAGAAGAAGAACAGATGCCTAGTTTATCAATATTCATTGGACCAGAAGCTCTCAACAGTCTATTTAATCTAGCAGGATTTATCCAGGCATGCTTCAGCAAGGGCTGCTTATAAGCAGCACATGTTGTTCATTCTAGTATTTTTCATATAAGTTAGTATTGACAACCATCTGATGATGGAGAAGCCCTCTTACCATCAGATAATATGGCCTCACAAATATCTCAGTGGCAATCATGCACACAGATATACTTTTAGCCTCTAAGCTCACCCTCACTCTCTCTGTTAAATAGAATAAAGTGGATTTAAGCCTCCAGCTTTTTCTTCAAGTGGGACTCCAGACTTCCTGAACTAGGCAAGAGCTTCTGCTTTAAGTCAAAGAATAAGCCAAGATCTGAACTCTTTTCCAAAAACAAGTAGTTAGTCTTCGATAAAGCAGGTGTAAGGACAGTAAAGAAAAATATCTGCTGTAAAAAGTCTGTAATATTATGTCACTTCCACCAAATATCTCTTCAGCAGATGCCAAAAAATCCCTATCTCTTGTCTGCCGCTTGAATTCGACAGTACCTGCTATGAGTATTTTTTTTAGGAAGACAATTCAGAGGTGAGATTAGATTTGTTGCTTCTTCTGAAGGTATTTAAAATGGAAACTGGAAAACTTGAACTGTAAAAAGTTGAACTAGCTACCGCTTAGAGACTGTGCTGCTCTGCTTAGTATCCATGATGGCAGCAAACTAATTCCTCTCTACATTAACTCTAATGATGAGGTCTCCTATGATTATGAAATCCAAGGAATGTTTTCACCACATAATTGTCAGACTTAATTTAGTGTGGCTCACTCTTAAAGACGACTCTCTTTTATTCAACTCTCTGGATATTCACTGTTGAAATTAGTACATTTCAAATGCACTTACACCCCTGTAAATCATCTTCCACCATTTTATGTTGTTGTTAGGAACATCAAGAGCTCATAAATCACTGGACATTTCACATTTTTAGGATTATCTCTAGAAAATCTTAATAACCCCTAAGCTGACTCCTACAGCAGTGTTTACAACACTTAAATGTCTTATGGGATTGTCTGCCTCCACACTTTTAGATCTCATGGCCAACCACTTCAAATGTACATTAGAAAAATTCCTAATTTGTTCTTGTGAAGATCTCAGTGACTCATACCTCCTGCCATCAGAGAATTTTCGAGGTCTGTGAGGCAACTTAAGGAGAAGTGAGAGTTTCTTAATTTGGCTGTATAACAGCACACTGGAGATGTTACAACACTGCCTTGCAGGATTTAAGTTTTGTTCTCAGTCTGATGCCTTGTCTCTTCACAGTCTCATCCAGAGTCTTCTAAAATCCCTAAAGCCTTTGATAATCTGTGGTTTATTTCATCACGTGGGTGTGTATTCATAAATGGTGCTTCTTAGTGAATGACTTCATCCAGTGCAGAGAGGAAGTGCATAATAGTGATGTTAGCTAGCATTAAGGGGAACTGGTCGATAAGTGACTTCTACCTTTTTTTTTAATGAAGAGTAGAAACAAAGTTATCACAAGTCTTATGGGCCTTATAGTTACCAACGACATTTTTTTTTTTCCCCCACAAGTATGTTAGGATCACCTGGACTATTTTTACATGTATCCAATGGATCAGAAAAGAAGGAATCTAACAGTAAACTCATGAGAGAGCATTGTTAGTAAAACAAAAATGGTCTTCAGACAGACAGAAGACTTAATTAAAAATCCTGGACTAAAAAAATCTTTCTGGAAAAGCTTGCTGGGAATGAAGTCTAGGTGAAGACAAAGTAAAATTATTTCCCCATTTTGGAGAAGCAAGTGGATAAATGAAAGGGAATTCATAACATAAGAAAAGTAAGATAAAGAGTTAAATCAAAACGAATAATTGCCCTCCTTAAATATTTATGACTTCAATTGATGAGATTCTTACTCCTGATGGGCAACTTGTAGACTAACGAGTTTTTAATTGTTGTTATGCAATTAAGGGTGATGGTCTTTTGCTAAATCTTGAGTTTCAGCCACAGTTTATGTAAGTCGTTCACATTACTCAACCTATAATGATGTACTTGGCTTCATTGTTTGTGGTCTGGTTCTCATTTGTCTGGCATTACATTCTAAGATTGCAATGACTCAGATTTCCTTTAGTTTTACAACAGAAAGCACTAGCATGTATTGCATGAGGCATCTCAAATATATTCACTTGTTTGTGGTCATCTTAGTGCAGGTTTCTCAAGCAGGTGTATTCAAACACATATCTTTGCATTCAGAGGATAAATGGGAACATGCTGTAGTGTCACTATAGTGACTTCTTCACTATTTAAAGACTGATTCATATTTGAAGTTTATGTTATTTGAAAGTTTTTAGTACAGGGTGTTCCTGAGAATTGATTTATTCATAGTGCTTTATGTTTAATAAAGATTGAGATCTATGTCTTCCTTCTTAGACTTTTTTTTTTTTTTTTAAGGCAGGGAGGAGAAAGCTATACTCAAACTACACTATGTAGGAGAAAACAAAAATTGCACATAATCTACTTGGCAGAATGTCCAGAAAAACTTGATTAACCTTTATTAAGATAAAGCACTGATGAAGTTGATGATAAGTCTTTTAACTCAAGCAGGAAGGCAGGAGTCATCCACTGTGGTGTTACAGTATCTTTTTGCTTATAAAAAAAAAGAACTGCCATACATTTTAATCAGCTTTAACTCATTTTTTTTTCCTTTAAGCAATAAAAAGGGCTATCCAAAAGTTCATACTGATAAAGTAAAACAGACGCCAGAATTTTAATAGACTTTGGGATTTAGCTTTTATGTATATTCAGACAGCAGAAACAATGGTTTACAGTTCAGCACATGTTGACCACAGTGTGTACTCAGTTTTCCTTGACAGTCTATACTTCAACTGTTTCTGCATGCGCACAGCCTCATTCTCACTGGGTCCAGCTAGACTTAGTAAAATTCAAATTATTAAACTGGTGAGTCAAGTGTATGCTATGATCATGCCTTTACTTTTTCACCCCTATACACAATTAGAATACAGTATGCCCAGAGGGAAAAAAAATAATGCTGATAGAAAGAGTGAACTGTAAGACCAATTTTTAAAAATTGAGATTTTTGAAAAACATAATGATCAGTTTTTCTGGTGGACCTGGAAGTAATATAGAATTAAAAGAGATCTTGAATTTAATTCTTCAGTTCTAGATTCTTATGGGTATTTCTTTGGGCCTATTACTCCAAAATGGTAGATGGTAGGGAAGGGGGTGGAAGAGGAGTTTCAAAAACCTTAGAAGGAACAGACGATTTTTGAGCTCAGAGGCTACATATAATGATTACAGAGCACTCTGGAATTGGTTCTTACTGAACAGCAACCCAGTGAAGCCTGAGAAGCCACATTTTGACAACAGGTATCTTCATATTTCCAAAGACTCAGTTACAGAATCATAGAATGGTTTGGATTGGAAGAGACGTCTAAAGATCCTCTGCTTTCAAACAACTTGCCTTGGGTAGGGACACCTTCCACTAGACCAGGTTGTTCAAAGCCTCATCCAACTTGGCTTTAGAATGGTTTCAGGGATAGGGCATTCACAACTTCTCTGGGCAACCTGTTCCAACACCTCACCACACTCACAGAAAATAATTTATTCCAAATATCTAATCTAAACCTACTTTGTTTCAGAAGCCATTCCTTGTTGTCCTAACACTGCATGCTCTTGTAAACAGTCCCTCTCCAGCTCTCTTGTAGCCCCTTTTACATACTGGAAGGCTGCTGTAAGGTCTTCCTAGAGCCTTCTTTCTTTTTCAGGCTGAACAACCCCAACTCTTTCATCCTGTCTTTCCACAGGAGAGGTGCTCCAGTCCTCTGATGATCTTCATGGTCCTTCTCTGGAGTCCCGGAAGCACGTTCATGTCTTTCTTTTGTTGAGAGTCCCAGAGCTGGACACAGTACTCCAAGTTGGGTCTTATAAGAGTGGAATAAAGGGTCTGAATCTCCTCCCTCAACCTGTTTATCATGCTGCTTTGGATGTAGTCCAGGATGCATTTGGCTTTCTGGGCTGTGAATGCACATGGCCAGCTCACGTTGAAATTCGCATCCAGCAGCATCTGCAAGTCCTTTTCCTTAGGACTGCTCTCAATTCATTCTCCACCCAGCCTGTACCTGTGTTTGAGATTGCTCTGATCAGTAGTATCTTACACTTGGCTTTGCTGAGCTATATGAGGTTTGCATGAGCCCACCTTTCAAGCCTGTCAAGATACCTCTGGATGGCATCCTGTCTGTCCAGGGTATTGATCATATCACACTACTTGGGGTGCTCAGTAAACTTGCTGAGGGTGCACTTGATCCCATTGTCCATGTCATTGACAAAGATGTTAAACCGCACTGGTTATGGTACTGACCCCTGAGAAACACTGCTTGTCACCAGTCTCCACTTGAAGGTCAAGCTGTTGACCACAATTATTTGAGTGCGGCCATTTCCTTATCCACAAAGCAGTTTTTGTTCTGCACATAATTAAGATAGAGTATTTAATAATATCTATTGTGTTCAGCTATAATCTCTAAGTCAAAAGAAGTAAGGAAAAACAACAACAACAACAAAATTAAAGAAAAAAAAAAGTGCGACTACCTTGAAGACCTAAACTACATATTGCAACAAGTGGATGTGGAGAGCCACAGTTTTGTGGTCAGGATCTGTAACACTCATCCTGTAAATAAGTAAAGGAACAACCTACACAAAATACTCAACATGAGGTTTTGAATAAAGTCTGTGTTGAGGTATCTCTATCTTAGCTGTAACTGGACAGATTTATCATCAACAAAAGGAAATAAATTTTAAAAAAATCTGTAATATGATCTAATGATTATTTGGTCAACAAGAAGACAGACATTTTTGTTTTTCTGACTATTGCAATGGTTTTAATAGAAGTTGTGTATTTCTTAAAATTTCAAAGGTTGATTCTGTTTTCTGGCATTGGCCAAAAAATTAACTAGGAAATTGTGAAGTTCTTCTGACCGTGGATAAAGCCTGTCTATATGCCTGCAAGATGTTGACTTGCTCTGCTCTTTTTAATTTTCTTTTTCCATTGTATTTTCAGCACTGACCCCTAAAAAAAAAAAGAAATTAAAAAAAGAGAACAAAAACCAAAATTACTTTTCTTTTCTATAAAATATCCAATAGAAAAGGCAAATATAGAAGATTGGATGGCCATTGTACTGATTCATTTTGGCAGTTCACAACAATCTTATGTAAAATTCAGTTGGTTCCTGGAGTTTGACTCTATGTCATTATTGATGCAGTTCCTGGAGTGCTAACTCAAATACACTTAATCAAATCCCTTAGCAGATCTCTTCCTCCAGGACACACTGTTCCAAAATCAAAATGTGTTTTCTCAGAAATTACATTAGTGGCATACTAAAAGAAGCTTTACATTCCCACATGTGACCTGAGGTTTCAATAAGCAATTTGAAGTGATGCTGATGAAAGCGGTCAGCTCTCAAACTATTCAACTATAGAACACAATGGATCTGTAGCCAAGGAAAAGGCTTCCCTTTCCCTTTCCAAACCTTCAGTTTGCTTCAGATTAGGTATCATGATTGTTTTCTTCCCATGAGGACAATGAGGAAGGTCTGCATTCCTCATTCTATTATGTAATTCACCTTGACATGCTTTTCACATTTGAGACTGTCCCAAAAATGTAAAATATGATAGTCTTGTTATATAGATGTTTTATTTTCAGAACAGCAATAACAGGAACATTAGAGTTTCAGGAAGAGCAATAAAAGTAAAAACATACATTACATAACGTAGTATAAAGAACCGGTAAAGAATTAGTTGGAACTGTAAATACACTCAGATAGACTGCAAAAATGTTGAATCAAAAGGAGATCACTATGATTCAAATTCCATATGGGCAAAACTACCTTTCTAAATCAAATGAGTAGCCCCACAGGAGCCAATGAACCAAAGGAGGAGTAATTTTGTTTATGTAAGGCTTCGAGTGAAGAAAAACATCTCCTATCTGCATATGACATGTTCTTTCTTCTTAGGACAGACATGAAATATATCTTTCCAATAGCAATTATTTGGAATCTCATCCTAATCAGCTTTCTTCTTGTGTTGACTGATTTACAATAGCAGGGGCAAAGAATGGTGAAAATTGAATGGATGGAACCATCAGTCGTCCCACGTAGAAGTGTAGGGTTAGCAAACTAAGGCAACTTGATCCTGGGTGATACAGCAGCTTCAAAGCAAAGAAGTGTATGCAAAGACCAGTCCCAAAGGCAGCATCACTACATTGTCATAAAATCCTTCCAGTTTTCTGCAGCTCTACACTGTAATACTTGTAAAGTCAAGACTGAAATACAGATGACACAATGCTGCCTTACAGGTACCATTACAGTCAAGAGAGCATCAGGGCTTAGTGGCTTTAACTGTGTCAAAACTTCACCAAATATAAGGTCTCCACACATGATTACTGTCAGTGGAAAAGAAGCCATTCTAAGATTCAGAATTGAGCCCTCCTTTGATCTTAAATGAAGGAATTTGAAAAAAATGAAAACAAATTTATTAACTAAGGATATTTTATGTTCCTTTCCCACAACTTTAAGGGCTTTTCATACTAGATAAAATTCTAACTAGTGGCAGCATGTAGAAAATTTTTTTCAAACTATCATTTTTCAAGTTTTTCCTTCCTCTTGTATAACACCAGATAAACACATGCATAACTCTATGGCTTTTTCAGCTAGTTCTACATAGAACTCTTTGTAAGATTAAAAATTAGAATAAACTCTGAGTCTAGTAAGATTACTTAAAAGAAATTATCCCCCTTACATTATCTTTTACCAAATAGTCAAAGAAATTACTGAAATCAAATACTTATTATAATTTATCATTTTGTTAGGTAAGACACAGATATCAATAAACACCAAAATTATAGAATCCTTCTTAAACAAAGTAACAATCTTCATGTTGAAACTTAGAAGACTAAAGAAAAGCTGTCAAAATAACCTGTTGTTGTATTCACTAATATAAACCTTCCTTACTCTTCAAAGAGAAGTAAGCACTGAGGCACTCTGGGGGAGTACAGTTGCAAGTGTCTATCCTCATGAGCAGACATCAAAACTCATCTCTCAGTCCTACAGATTTTGAAGCATTAATGGAAGGGCCAAGGCTACTCTTACCTGCACTTGCTCCTTGGCTGCAGGTCTCTGACTGCTCTCCACAGCACATTCATACTTGAAAGCCCTTCTTTAACAAGAGCATCTAATGCAACACAGAAGAGACATGGGATTGTATTATCCCTTTGTCTTGTCTAGTATGCTGACAAAATGGCATACCTTGTTCACTTAAAACACTCTGTGATAGTCTAAGCAGGAAAGAGCAGCAAGAAGAANAAAACAACACGCTTCCTCCTGTATCATGTGTCCTCCGCAGACAAAGCTACAAAGTCACCAAAAATTACAAAGTAAAGATGAAAAAAGATGATTTTTGAAGACAACACACCCATGTCAGAAAGAGATACAGAAGTAGCAAACACAAATTTCTCAAAAAAAGTGAATTAAAAGTAAGCTTTGTGTTTCTGACTATATAGAGTTTATAGCAGAAATACTAATACCAAAATATTCTGATACGTATAATTTTTCAGGAGACATACTGGTCTTCTCTTTACACTGTATTTTTCTCAAACAACAGAGATTCTTAGCAATATGAAGCAGTGAAAAACAAAACTACATGAAGACTTCCAATATAAAGTAGAAACACAAAAATGAGCACTCATAGTCATGAACAGTAACAAGGCTGTTTAACTTTTTAAAAGCTATGAAAGCCCTATTTTAAACTTTTTGTTTTGTTTTTTTTGTTTGTTTGTTTGTTTTGTTGGGGTTTTTTTGGTTTTTTTTTTTTTGTGTTTTGTTTTTTGTTTGGGTTTTTTTTGGTTTTTTTTTGAGCAGCATCAAAAGCAAACTTGTTCAAATTTGTTCACAAAGTTCTTGGAATGATCCTAGCTGGAATACAAATCTCTGCAATTATGGTCCATAAGAGAGAACCCCAAAAAACCCATCCCAGCTTTTTCAGAATTTTGCTTGTAATGTCTGATCAGGTCTTGTAGGATCCAAACACAGTTGAGCAACATTTGATTATGATTATTTGATTTGATTTTCTGAAGTATTTGCACAATATTCTTGTTACTTTGAGGACACCTCACTTCAAGCTATTCAGCTTTTATTCAACAAAGCCAAACACACTTTCTTTTTATGACACAGTGTAAATATAGAGAGATATAAATTAAGTTGTTTTGGAACAGAGAAAGCAATTTTTAAAAATGTCAAGTGATATATCTGTCTTTGAAATCGCTCTCCATGGGAAGGAACAAGACTTTCCCTATTTTCTTGCCACAATGGGAAGCCAAAAGGCTAATTTAATTTTAGGGCAGGAAAAAAAGAAAATAACTATGTGTATATATTATAACATATAACAGTGGAACTGATACTCAGGAAAAGAACTGTGCTTAAAACTTATGCATTAGCATAAGTTTTAGCAATACACTCCAAATTTTAAAAGTTATGAAGCAGTTACTGTAGTACTTATTAGAAAATATGTTTTAGCTACTCCTTCACATAAAATAATGACTTATAATCTTGTACTATTAGTAATACATCATGTAATTTTGGAATTCGCTTTAAAAAAAAAAAACTAAAGAAATATTTATTCAAGACAGTACAGTATAGTACAGTACTGATATGAATGGAACTGCTAATTATACAATCTTTTTCTTGTTTTTAATATACCTTTTATATACTGAACCCTCCAACCTAAGCAGAACTGAAAGGCATTATTCCACATGGACTGGTAACTATTAAAGGCTTACCCCAAGCAAAGATTTTAGAGCAGAAATTTCCAAACTGCTTTGCTGAGCTTGAAGAGTTTTGCAAACAGTGGTGATAGATTACCTGAGTTGAAGCACTTCTATACCGGCAGTTCCAGCTGACACCTGCTATGTCACTCCTGTGTGCCTTGGAGGTCACCTCATGTCAGACTGTGTGATTTGCAGCTTTTGCTGCAAGAATACAACCAGCACTGGAACCTGCTCTTCAGGTTCAGCACATGGAAACAGGGCCAAGGCAAGGCAGACCAGGAAGGGAATCGAGATGCTCTATATAGGCTTAAGGATACAATAGCATTAGCAGGACAGTTATGTCTGAATGGGAACGCACACAGAAGGCAGAACCTTTGTGGTTGTGGTTGTGCCTTTGTGGCACCTTTGTGGTTGTGCTTATGGGGGGTTGCAGGAGAAGGATGTCAAGAGGAGAGAGGTGTTGGACTTCCATTTCACACACACAGGTTCCATAAAACTGGAACAACCAGATTTAAAAATTAAAAGTCAATTGGTAAAAATAAAAATGGAACGCCAGTTTAGTGATATGGGTTAAAGGCCATTTGTTGAAAACAAGTAATAACATAGTCAAGAAAGGAGTTCTAGAAAACATCTAGTCTTATTTCCACTTTTATTCTACATTTGTCAATAGAGGCTATGTAAGTACAAGTTCTTGTATAGCTAATTAAATATTTTAAAAGTTCAGGAAGAAATTTTAAACAGAAGTTGAAAGACATTTCTAAAAATGCAACACTGTGTGATCTAATATGCGTGATTCTACCCTCTATTTAGTGTAAAAGTTCCTGTGTATTTACACTCACAATTACCATTGGTATCAGCCATTTCAATCCTTTTTAGATGCATTTTTGGGGAGCAAGTATAAAACAACCAGTCCTTGTCACGGTGTGGGGAGACTTCTCCTCTCAATATGAGTGGTGATCAAGAATCCGTTTATTGATTGACAACATTACATTCTTATATGGCACTTAATGAGCTAATACATATTCTGTAACCTAAGCATTTATTGGATGCTTTCTTTAAGGGAAAACCACACCTTCTCTCATGCTTTTCTAATCACAACATTCTGTTATCAGGTTCAGCTGAAGCTACTCAAGCTGTTTCCCAAACTCCCTGTGATCCACCTGCAGCAGTGTTCGTGTAACCCTTTAATAGCCAAACTAAAATCAACCCCAACAAGTCCTAATTTTTAAAATTGACATATCTGAAACACATATACGTATACCTCTATTAATCCAGTGCTCAAAAGAGTATTAGTGTTCAATTTTAAAAGCTGTTGAGTTCTAAAAGTATATAATGTCAGAAGTTATCTCCTACTAAATTTATAAGTCTTGATGATGGATACACTTTCAAAATCACACCTGAAAGCTCCACCTGCTGTAATGTTACAGCCCCATATTACAATTCCTGCTTACTGAAGTGACATTATTCATTAGGACAAGTAAAGCATCCCACTAGCACAAGCAGACTTTAACCTCCTTTTACCCAATTTGAACTGAAAAAAATATAACATATGAAATACAATGGTGTAAAAACTGGTAGATTTTGATAACAAGACTTGATAACAGCCAATTTTCTACCAGTCTTCCTTTTAATTTAAATAAACTTATCTACAGAAGTTCTATCTTTTTCCAAACTCTGAAATCCAAATAGCATGT
The DNA here is from genome assembly GCA_013399695.1 of Formicarius rufipectus. Taxonomy (NCBI): domain Eukaryota; kingdom Metazoa; phylum Chordata; class Aves; order Passeriformes; family Formicariidae; genus Formicarius; species Formicarius rufipectus. Next base: position 113,415 of record VXAU01004792.1, on the reverse strand, counting down.
CTCCTGACTAGATTTTGTTAGTTTTCTGCTAAATCTCTGCCAGAGAGCATTGTTTGTTCTTTGAAATTATCAGCAACTTTTAGCCAGATCTATCAGCTGCACGGAATTCTCTCGAGTTCTGTACAATTTCTCCTCCACAAGCCATCCTCTATTAAGAAAAAAACTTGCTGTGATAGTTCCAAATTCCCTCTTCATTCCTCTGTGATGTTTCTTTAATTTCTACACCAGGTCCACAACAAAGAAATGAGCTCTTTCTTTTCGAATCAGAAAGAAAAAAAATGTTTATTTTCTTAATTATTGGGCTAGGCTCTCTCCAAAAGGGTCTAAGTTTGGAATTCTTTTTCTGGATACTTTTTTCTAATCAACAGCCAAGCATTTTCTGCTCCCTGGTTGGGTACATAATTATTTTCATTTCTTTTTAGTTTCTACTGTCTTTACTTGCAGCTCATAACTGTGTTATATTCGGAAATACTGCGCTGAAGGCAAAGATGTAACAATGCTGCAACAACACCTATCTAGAGAGGACTGTAATAATTATAAGTGTTTTTTTCATTAAAGCATAAGAAAGAAAAAGCACAAAATAAGCTCTGTGAAATTAATGGATAATAGAACACTAGGAAAGTAAACAAAACAAAAAAGGGAAAAAAAAGAAAAAAAAGGGAAAAAAAAGTAATTTCTATGTTCTAGCATTTATAGTCTTCAACAAGACTTTAAGCATTTAATTTGCAGCCTTCAAACTACACACCAATCAAGCTCAATTTATTCAAGTGCAAATCCCACAGCAACTTTCATCATTGCATAAAAGTAATTTCCCATACAGAAGCCACAAGTGACTAGGATCAGTTTGGAAATTTAAATATAAACTAGTTCATAAAAATCCTTTCTTCACCAATTCAAATTCCTTTTGCTGTTCCTCTGTCAAAAGTCACTCAATTAGTTGGTATGACAATGGCATTGCCCAGTCAGCCAGACTGTACACAAGCCTTCTCTGCCCTCGAAATTATGAATTTCCTCCAGTCTTGAAGAAATTTCCTAGCCCTTTCTAATGGTCTGTTCTGTGCTTGGAGGCACAGGAGTACAGATGGCATTACTTTAAACTTGCTTCCTCTAAACTGAACTCTAAACTGAAAACATTCTTTTGGATACCTTTAGAATTTTTCCAGTTCCTAGCTAAGAGTTATATTAGTTATAATAAATCTTCCATATAAAGAGTTAAAATAATTTAAGTACCTGAGAAAACCTTATGTTCCCAAAATCTTGGGTTATATCTCTTACTGAAGAATTCAAAGAGCTTTCCTCAGTGAGTTCTTCCTCACTCTAATTATAGTCAGAACAATGTATTTTATGTATTTTGTTTCTGATGTTTTACATGGTCTGCTACAGAAGAAAGCTATGAAGTGTCTTGAACTACCTGTGGGATCAGAGTCAACACACCCTCCAGTTTCAGTCATACTTTTAAAAAATTATTGCTGTAAAAGTTGTCTAATCAGCTCATTATTTAGTTTATATTAGATTATATATCATAAAAACCTACAGGCTGAATTTCTGTCAGTAACATGCTCTGGCTTGCCCCAGTGATGAACCAGACCAAATCTCCCAAGCTTTTAATTAATTACAATTGCTGCTTCCTGCTTTTTCAGTTTCCAAGGCACCCTCTAGATCTTTGACTCACATCAGCTTCTCAGCTCTTGTTCTGTGATTAACTTTTCAGAATAAGCTGCAATGAACCCAGGATCCTAGGTCTGGTTTCTCACTAATTCTTGGTCAGCCTCAGTATTCTAAACTATACATCCCTCAGGAGAACAGATCTCCTCTACAGAGCAAAGATTTTAATTTCATGTCAGTGCATTCAGTGCCACAATCCAACACTGGGTTTATGGGTTTATTTTTCCTTCATTTGGTTTGAACAATCTCATTTAGAGATTGCCTTTTGTATATAATGTCCCCTTGACTTTGGGGGATCATTTTACCATAATTAAGCAGTATTCTGTTTGTGTAAATGCTGCAGAATTCACCACTGACATGTCCATCATGTTCTTCCTCCCCCACCCCACGGTTTTTTTAATTCCTCACCCATCCTGTAAGTATCTGAGCTGCCAGCTGGTTCATCAAAAGACTCAGCACAAATATTTTCATATATACTTAGGGATTATAAAGGGCTACATCATGAAACACTATCCCAAATTATAAGATATTTGGACACCATCAATGAATTTAGAACTAGACAGGATAGAAAACTTGCAACTACATTAAAGCAACCACTAGATAAATTTAAAGCTAAGCGCCTTAACTAGGCAATTTCACATCATTGCTTTTATTTGGTTTAATGAAATCTGAAACAATATCAACCAAAAGTGGAAGAACAATAAGACAGTTTCCTTTTTCTCAAATTATTTTTTTGCTAATTTCTCTTCTAGAAAGCTTTTATGCTTAGAGAAATCAGATTCTTAGAAATGGTGGGGGGTGGTGGAAATCTCTTTCCAAGACTTCTTCAGTGTATTGGTTTTTTTTAAAGATCTTGGAGAAACAAGTCAAGCACTTGCTTTAGGTGAGTTAGAGCCATTAAGACTGTGCTTTGCCAAAGGAAGAGTTTTGACTATCAAAAGCGAAAACACTTCCAAATCCTGATATTTTTAGAAAGTAAAGATTTTTTTTTCTTGGAAAAATGAAATGCACTTCAAAAACATACTGTATTTGAAAGCATAATTTTCTATGAAAAATAAATATCACCAAATCTACTTGACCACTTTTGGCTCAACACATGGTGACAAATAATTAATCTATTCTCAAAAACTTTTGACTTACTATGCTGCTGCCTTGATCACCAAAACTTTGCAGATATCCGCTAATAATTCTGGGCAAAATTTTAAATACATTAATTTAAAAAAGTAATTTAAGTTCTAGTGTGCTTGGTGCTGCACAAAGTTTTAAAAAAAAATACAGTTCTCTTCACAGTCCTATGGTCTCATAATTTGGATAAGATCCTAAGAATACAATTCCCATTTAATTCAATGGTAAGCACATAACTAAAACCCTGTGCAAGGCATTGAACATTTAACACAGTATTCTCTAAGTAGATCCAGATGATGGGCCAAATCCAGCTCTGATGTAGGTGGGCAAAATGCCATTTAAATCATTTGAGTTGCAACACTAGAGCTGAATTTGACCTTATATTTTTTGAACATGATCCCAAATAACTGCAAAAACAATGTCGTTTTTACTCAAGTGCAAATGAATGCAGTGGTTTCATCCTAGACCCTGGAGGACATGTATTCAGAGCACAAAAGCATCACAGAGTTTGGCACAGCTTGTGACTGCTTTTCACAAAGATCCAGGACTAGAGTGTTTAGGGCGTTGCAGGTCATGAGCAAAGAAGGAAAAGCAGGATAGCTGCATGGACATGGCTGCACACTGTTTGCCTCTTGCTAACCTCTGGCCAGCACTCATTTCCTCATTTTCATAATTCACTTTAATGTTTCAAGAACAACAACAGAAATTTGAATAATTTTGAAGTCTCAGAGAATGTGCATTGTTCCTCCCCAGTGTCTACTGAAAGGCAACTCTGTAACTCTGTATTTATACTGATAGAACTACAAGCCAAATTTGTCTTAGTGTGCCTATTAACACCTAGCCTGTGTAATGTTTTACTTTCAAAGACGTCAAGAGTCTTTCCAAAGGCAAATATATAGAAGGCAGTAATAAATGCATGTACTTGCTAGCCATTCATATTTTCATATTTAGAGTTTGGCTTCCTGAATTAGTACTCATAAGGAAAATGTATTAGCTTCCTTCAGAGCTATATTCACTCTATGCTTCCAAAGAATTCATTCAGTATATAAATCCAAGCCTTTCTTTTTTCCTTCAGGTCAGTGGCAACACCTTTATTTAGCACAAATAAGCACATGGCACATAACAGCTGGAGAAAAAATAGTATAGATAGCTCTCAAAAAGTCTGCCCAAATCACAATATTCAACAACTAAATAATAGGAATATAGTCATAAATTCTGATTTAAACCTCTATCATCTCATCTCTTTGTGAGGATAATGAGTCAATTTAGCAATAACATTCCCCTACTGCAGTTTTTCCTATTTACCTTTTCAGTCTTGAGTAAAAGAAAAAGGCAAAAACTTTCCACAGAAAAAGGAAACAAACAAACTAAAAAATCAACCAAATGAACAAAAAAACATAGTCTGAAGAAAAAATAATTCAAATATTCAGTTTGTATGTGTGTGGGACTGGTGTCTAACTAGTTGAATATTCAATAGAGGAAAAAACCAGCCTTCTGAGTTTGATGGTATTTCATAAGACAAACTTTCGTTCTGCTCTTTGTTCATCTCATTTATACTCTCTCAAACTGTACTGTCACCAAAGAAATGTTCCTGAAAGAAATCACAAGGATAACACCCCAGGGCCACAGAATAGCTGAAGAAACAATCCACAGTAGAACTTGTTCTCTTCTCACATTGAAAATTAGAAAGATAATTTGTTTCTGACAAGCTTCTCCTTCACTTTCTTAGCAGTTTTTATCACCAGTTTAATTCTTCCTTCCAGCATTCTCTGATTTATTCAAATGAGATATTATAGCAGTGTTCATTTTGCAGCTGTGAGGATCCCACATGACTCAAGTCTGCAACAAACTAGCAAACAGAAATAAACCCAAAGCAGGCAATGCCAATGTGAAGTGGGAAGGAGAAACATTAGGGTCATCTGGCCAGGCAGGTAAGGAGCGATAATGAAAAATACAAAAGAAGGCAGAGAATTTATCAGAAACTTTCCTGAAAGCAAGCAAAATCAAAACCTAAATTCATTAACTTGGTTTTGACAAACTTACTGCTCTTCAGGTTTCACATTTGTGATTTTTAATTCTAACTAGAAGTACATGCCATTACCACTGTTTTCCAAGATATTCTAGAAGACAAAGATTCAAATGTCATCAATTATTTACACATCTTTCAAAGTTTCTACCCAACCAACACCATGTCATGTGGTTATATCTACATAAACTTTATTTGGCTGCAATGACATCAAAGTTAGATTCTTCACAAGAACTTAACTGCTGCTGAGAAAACATCTTAAATGTATCTTCTGAGAGATGACAGATAAACTTTTTCTTTCCCTTTCACTCAAACAGGTTTCAGGAAATAGACACCAAAAAAAAAA
>VXAU01004792.1:74420-108232 GCA_013399695.1 Formicarius rufipectus | reverse complement strand
TTTTTTTTTCCAAATGTGCTGTCTGGAAAACTGTAGTAAACTGGCCTTCAATTCCAGTAAGCCCCCCTAGGAAAGCAGCTTTCAGTTCCAGGACAAAATTTTTACTTAGTGGTTAAAAGACTTGCAAGTTCATGATCCAGAACAGGCCAAGAGCACTTAAAAGTCAACAACATCATAAATTAACTAAGTAAAACTAAAATACTAAAGTATCTGAGGTTGATTTTAGGGATATCAAGTCAGAACTTAACTCAGATTTCCAAACCCTGTTCAATTTTCTTAGAGAAATTCTGTCTCAAAAAAACAGTCTGTACCAAAATACTACATCCCACAAAACCCACCACTGAAACCTTGAACAGGCTTTTTCATTACAAACACCAGACTTTTTTTTTTTTTCTCTTGACCACCTTTTTGCAAAATCATACTTAAAATAGAGAGTTTTTCTGGGAGAAATTAAAAGACACTCACAAACTACCCCCATCTTAGATTGATTTTGGCATTTTACAAGAACGTTAGAGCTAAGTCTAGCCAACTCTTGAGTGGAAGACTTCCAACCCAGGATTCTGTGGCAAGTAGGGTTGGTGAATAGGTCACATTCTTTCTTTCAGTCATACAAACTAATGTCCTAATATGGGTCTAGGTGGCAGTATTCTGTGAACAAAGTATTTTTCAAATAAAATAACTCTTCATCACTAAATACCACTGTACTGTTTGACAAAAGCGTGACATTGACCCATTCTTTAGCAAATCCAGAGTGTGATCTTAGTCTCAAAGTAATGTCAACCTCTCTGTTTGGATTCAGTTCTTACATTAAACCTGTATTGCTCCTATTACAGAGGATATAAGTCTTCATGTATATTTTAAAGGCACTTTTGCTTTCAAAGTGGGGTTACAATAAAGTTAATGAAACCTTTGAAAACATTCAATTTGAAAAAGTTCTGTGAGATCCTTTAGAAAGGGTCCAGATCTACATGAAGAATTGTTTAATGAGAAAAAAATTAAAATCTTTGCCCTATGCTGAAGGTAATTCAGATTCTTGATGTCCTACTCCCTAATAGGTTGACTGCTGTAGAAATATGTGGATGATTCTTTCATTGCAGTGTACCCTTCATGCCTTTCTTCTTCCCCTTTCTTTGCAGGCATCACTGCTGTACAAGGATCCATGAACAAGAATTCACTGAAACGGGATGCCTGCTTCTTTAGAGAACTGAAAGCCAGAAATTACAGTCCAAGTGTAATACCATTAATACTCTTTTTACATTTTTTATCTGTGTTCCTTACTTTCATTTAGAAGAAATTACATTTCTTGACATATCTAAACTCTGGCATCCAAGTGTCTCTTACTATCCTTCCCCGCTTTCACAGATAAACAAGCAGAACTGCTTTCTAAAAAATGTAAAGTAGCAATAAGGAGGGAAAAAATCCAATCCCTTATCATGTGATCCTCCAAAATGTCTTTTAGTTTCATACTGATGCTCTTTCTTAATGTAGTATCACTTTCAGATGACACTTCCAGTGGTAGACACTTGCAATTCCTGTGTCATCCCAGAATACCCTGAGGGTTACTTATCTCCTGAATTTAGATCAACCTATCAACTGAAGTTCTGACATTTTACATTTAATTCTTACCATCCATTCTTATTGGCAACTGGATGACATTCTGAAAACACTTGGCATTAGGCATGCAATGTGACTGGGCTTATTAATAATGATGTTCTTAAAAACAGCACGTTATTGAAAAAATCCTCTAATAACAGAGAGCCAGTTTTCATGGCATGGAAATCCATGGAAATCTGTAAATACTAAATGCTTTCCCAAGCATTTCAGGTTTGGCTTATTATAACAGGATATCTGTTTAAACTGCATTCACAGGTTTCCACTCTCTTTATAAAAAGTATAATACACTACAATAGAAAAGTATCAGAATCATCATGAAGACATTTCATAAAAATGAGCTTCCTCTTTATTAAGCACCAAATGAAACAAAGAAATAGTTCAAAACTGAGGGGAGGAGGGAAAGGGGCGAGATCAAAATTATTTTTACTTTGTCCTTTTCCCACACCTCCCCCACACTCCCTTTCTACGTTGGCTGTTTACTTGTATATTCTATCCTGTATAAGGGCATTTTGCATTCCTCTTCCAGGGTCTCCAACCTGTCCATCTCACATGCAAAGGCAGAGTTTGCTGTGGCTTAGACAGCAGAAGAATTAGCCATGCCTGCACTCCATAGCGCTGCAGCCTGTGCAAGTTTGTCTCCCTTTCAGAGGGGCAGGTTATGGGAGGGAGGAGGGGCAGCCCTCAAGAGATACAAGTTCACACTTCAGTCAATTTGCAGACATCAAACAGCTCCAGGGGGTTGTTGTACTAACACCATCCCATTTGTTGTTTTCTTCGACTCTAGAGAAAACTTTTGAGTAACACTAAGTTTACTTAGCTGCAGAAAGTTTGGTGAACCTCAGTTCATTCTGAGGCCTTTTAACAGCAGGAAAAGTCCAGCCTACACGTAGAGATGATTCACCGCTTGATGACATTAAAAAGATCCAGATCCAAGAGGTAGGACAGCTGTGATCTTCAGTATCCTCTGTCCTACAGGGTGAGTATGCTAAAGTTTTTCATCCTCTTATAATGCTCCCTCTGCCCACTCAAGTTGCTCAGGGTGAGTGGAAAGCAGGAGAAATTAGTGCCTTATTTTTGCATTAATAAGAATTTATAAATCTTCACTGAGTAGATGAGAGACTGCTGCAAAAGTGCTCCAGACTCACCAACATTTTAAACAGATATCTTCATTAAGACCAAATAATCAGGAGCTATTTACAAATAGCAAAACCTGGAGAAGATAAAAATATGCACAAAGAGGCTGTCACAAAGAGGGGTTTCTTTGGCAAAGTTAATATATAAGAAATACAAACCACGGCAAAAAAACCTGAGAGTACATTAAGCTCAAAACACGCTTCCTGAAAATGATTTCTATGTCTATATTACACTAGAAATGAGTTTTTCATCAACAAATACAGATATTACCACAATGTTTAATGAATTGCCATGGTATTTTTACAAAATATCAGTATCAAAAATGAAAAATATAACAAGACTATCTGATGGGGAAATATCAAGTGCCTCCTTTTTACCTTTGTCTTTACCAAAAAAAATTATTCAATTTCTAATGTGAGCATTTACATTAAGGACAACAGTTTGCTTAGTGTCAAATATCATTTATGAGTTATGTATGAAGTGACTGCATGCCACAAGCTACTCAGACTAAACAATTTACATTCAGAAAACAGAGATGGTCCTATTCTGAAAATCATGGCTTGTGAGTAAGCACCTCTCACTGGTGGTATTTCTTTGAGCAGACTAGCAGGATCAAGTCCTTGTCTGTGCACCTGACAACACCATCAAGAAAAACCTGCAGATGTTTATCCTAAAATTTAACAGCAACATATACAAACTCCATTAAATAAAACACAAAAGCCCTTTCAAACTGTATTTATTATTGTCAGGAAATATATACCTTTCATCTCATATAATATATTGGGATATTTTTGTTCATTAAATCTAATTTGAACAGGTGAAACAGTAAGAAATAGCTCGCCTAGTAGCTTATCTTTTTTAATTCAGATGGGATTGCTATAGTTAAAGGGAATATCAATAGAAGGCGCAAAAGATATGGTGAACTGAATTTGTAAGAGGCTGAAAGATATATTTGTTACTGCTTTAGACCAATAGCTTCCAGCAAGATGTTTCTTTCCTTATTGACAGATGAAAAACTATTATCACAAGAACCTTTCTAGCCATGAGTTGCTTTATTATGCTTATAAAAAGTAGTAGTTATCAAATTCAAAATAACTTTCTTGTAATACAGACATTTTGCTGTCTAAAACTTGAGTTCAGGAGGAATTTTTATCTCTTCATTGGTATTTTTGTGTGATTTTTGTCTCCCTTCTACAGCCCTTCCATTTCCAAAATGTGCATGACCTACAGAGAGTTTTAGCAATTTTTAGTTATTAGTTTAGCAGTTATTAGTTTTAGCAACTAATTTAAAGTTGCTACCCATGCTTGGCCTTGACTTGAATTGTCTCAGTTTTGCAGCTGTATCATGCCATAAAGGAGGGACCTCATTTAGGTGCCACATTGTTAAAATCGGGTAAAAAAAAAAAAAAAAAAAGCAGCATTGCTTTCAGAATGAAAGCAAAAGAATAAAAAAGCATTTCAACAATCAGAAAGTTCAAATGTTGCAGATGGTTCCTATCAAAAGACTGATATCTGGATATAGCTTTAGTGGAAAGCTAAATATTTGTAAAATAATTTGGGCTTGGATTTAAAGGTCATCTAATTAAACAAATAAGTAACATTAAATTAGTCACAAATGTTCTTAAAATACAGTTTGTGCCATTTGCAATTAGCCAGTAGGAAGCTGACTCATGCTTTTCATATTTGACAAAGTGTTACTCTTGATTTTTTAAGCAATAGAACATTTTAAGCTGTATCAGGCTACTAATATTTAAATATAAATTGAAAATTGGCTTTAAGTCATACTTAGCATGATATTCTACTTTTCTTCCCAATGATAAAATTATTGCTGAATGTCCCAGTAACTGTCATAGCAGTGTTCTTTGGACACAACTAGACAAATTCTACACAGATTCATACTCTGGAATCCCAAAAAGAGCCAGTAGGGTTGCAAGTTATAGTCCAGTAGCTATCTGCCAAAAAGTTACATGCTGTGGTGTCTGTTTGCCATTAGTATACTGCTGTGGTAAAAAATAATATTGCAGTTATCCCAAACACCTTTTCAAACTCACTGTTCTTACTTTGAACATTTAGGTGGCATTACAACAGAGAAACACTAATGTGAATCTATGGAGAGTCAATTTGATCTCTGCAATTTAACACCTTTTCAGTGGAACATTTATAAAGGTAACTACATGATTTCAGATGAGGAAACAAGATGCCTTTTTTTAAAAAAAAAGGATATAACCAGTTTTATCTAATCATTGTACTACCCACTGTCCATCTGTTAGTGTTGACAATGGCTGTTTCAGCTTTATTTAGTATCTTCTTGATTTTTGTCTATGGGAGGGATAATTACACACAGTCCCGCACTTAAATGTTTACCCATTTGACAAATGGTGTCAAATTAATTGACAAATATATATTAAAAAAAGTGTTCCATTAACTGTAACAACTCAACAACATAATAGAAGTTCGTGGTGTGATACAGCAATACTTTACAAAGCCTTAATAACATGGTCCTGGAAGGAGTCAATTGCTGTAGAATTATTTTCACTTCAAAATAGTTTAAGCTGAGGGTTCATTCAGCTTTAGTTTACGATGCTCGGATCTACAATCTACAACAGGTTTTGTTTTGATCTAAACTTCCTTCAGTTGTACTTTATTCCTCCATTCCATTTTGGACACAGCTCCTCTCCTGAAAATAAACTAAATTACAAGGACGTACCACACACTCCCAAATCTTTTTCTGTAATATTTATCAAATAGTAATACTTGTGTTCCGGTTTCTGTTCCAGTGATAGTCTGCAGCAAAATTCCCAGGAGTAGAAACCACATGGCTTGGTGTCCTCTTGACACAATGTATAACAATATCCAGCAAGTTTAATACTCTCCACAATATATTTCAACAGCAGAGCCACAATTATTTTTAGACATCTAATTCTTTAAGCCTTTCTGTGTTATTGTGGGGAGTTTTGGCCATCCTCTGCACCGCCATAGTAAGCTTGAATAATTTCTGTCAAGAGTTCAGAACTCACTACAGGGCAGGCTGGAAATCTACAGGACTCCCAACAGTCTACAGAATTCCTCCCCCTAGTGACACAGAAAGAGGCTGAGATTTTCAGTCTGATGCAAAGAAATTTAATAGCCTTAAAATATTTGCAAAGGTTATAATTCACCTATTTAATACAAATTTAAATCCATTTAAGACAGAAAAACATGCTTGACTATTAAGGCTGTGTCAGTATTTCAAGAATTTCAGTCCTTCCCTTAATAAATTGCCAAATTCCTGCCCATTTCCCTGGAAGAAGAATCTTATCTTTACCAGGGACTTATTTTGTCTCTTAGCAGACTGTGCTGTCCCTTCTTACAAGCAAAAATAGTCACATTCTTTACATGGACATACTTTATAAAACACTAAAATCTCAGTATATAACCATCTCTAACACTTCCATAATTAGCTGGAGCTCTGGTTTGGAGGATGCTGGGGAAGGAACAGGAGGAAAGAAAAAGCTGTGTGTTAAATATTGTTAAGACTTCCGCTCTTTTATATGTAACATCAGAAAGAGAGAACTTCTGCATAAGGTCATTCTCATGGTTTTCATTATTGCATATAGTTAATCAAAAACACTTCAACCTCAGGCAACCAACACACTGCAAACAGAATATTAAGAGGGTATAAAAGCATCCCACTCACTTGGAAACTAATTAACTTGGTTAAAATTGAAACAGTTTTTTAAGAAAGTACTGTAGTGTCAGGAAGGCCTTGTTGATACCTTAGATTTACTATGTGTGCACACAAACGAAAACCAATTTTACTTCTGTTGAGGGTAATGGCAAATGTCTGTCTCCAGGGCAGGCAGATCAGACCTTCAGCATTAGACTTAAATCTTAAACAAATAGGATAACTATATAGTGTTAAAAATAGGCTTAGGGTGCCTGATGCTAGTTTAAGAGCTATTTAGGCACTTAGTTCCAGAATAATAGCCCTGAAAATCTTTCTTCAACAGCTTCCTAAATTTTGAAACACCTCTATTGCTGTTAATACCTCTTTCCAGTTTGGAACAGACTAAACAGATTCTTTCTTAAGTGTTAATTACTGCTCCCTATTTAACTTACCCATGTCCAGATAAAGACTGAACATGCTAGACCCAAGACCCTTCCACTGAGCTGTGGGGGTCTACAATGCAGGTGCCTCATTCTGACACTGCCATCAGGAACCTTTCTATGTTAAAGGGAGATCATGTCACTGTCATTAAATGAGCTCAGGCACAACTTGCCTGAGATTTGCTCAGAAGAATTATGGTATAGATTCTACTCACTCTCTTGTCAACAGGACAATTATCTCAGATACTTAGAGGTGGGTAAGAAGTATTCTGTGTTTGTTGTCACTTCTCCCATTTCTGTAAGCAAGCATTCATTCTCTGAACATGTCTACTGAAGACCAGTGGAAGCAGGATCTTCTTAAAATGCAGAACAAGTCTTTCATTCAAAAGATGTCTGATAAACTGCCTTCCCTTTTACTCTAAGAGATCAGAGTACACATGCAGATTATAAAAAAAATAATTTTCTATCTCAGGACATTTGAGTACATGTCCCCAGAAGTGCTAAAGCACTCCAGGTATTGGCTAGTCTGATGATTATGCCAGATAAGGAATTGATGGTTTCAGACCCTCTTAACAAGGCTATTCCACTAAACAAACAAACCAAAACTTGGAATGTATTGAGGTGGATGAAGACAGCAAGAAACAGCAAGGCTTTTTGCAGTGTGGTGTGCAAACCCCCAGTCTTCTGAATAGACTCCAGAGGCAAGAGAATTCACCCTTTCCTTTCTGCAGGAAACTTGCCTCTTAGCACAAGCCCATGTTCCCAGACCTCATGAGGCTGCCACTTGAGTGTCCCACCCACTTTGCAATCCACACGTTTTTCAAATTGAGATCCCTTTTTGAAATCCTGACCAAAATATATAACACATCCAAGAGCAGAGCAAAGATACAGCAGTCAACAACATTTTGTTCAGCACATTTCACCTAGACTAGCTTGGGTGATTCTAATTAGCTTGTTTGGATTCCATCTTGAGTTTTATTCTGTATGGAACCAATATTAATTCTGGGTTATTTTCCAGGCACTTGTTGGATAAGAGAAATGTGGCTTCCTAAAGATGTGGTCAACCTCTGCCAATTTTAGACCTGACCTTGCACTGGAAGCCTCCTGTTCAGACCCCATTTATATGAGAAGCCAATGAAATTCTCAGCAAATGCTTCAATATAATATGGGATTTTCTGAATAATGGAGGCCATAAATAGAATAGACAAACTGAAGAAATGTTTATATTTTAAAGAATTACATCAAATCCTACATTACAGGATTTTTATACATAATATCTCAATTATTTAAACAGAGACCACAAACAGTACAGAACAGGTCACAAGTCTGAAATTGTTACTGAAGCCTGTTGTGTACTGGGATACTTTAAGAGTTATTCTGTTGCACTGATTAATAATAGATAGAGCACATTATAGTGGTTTTATTTACTCAGCTTTCTCTCACATGAAACTAATCCACACATACATTATTGATAAATAATGCACACCTCTCCTGTTCACAGTCTAAATTATGCAGAATTAGGAACAGCTGACAAAGTAATACATATAACTGTTTATCCTAGTAGACATCACTGTTTTTGTAACCAGCAGATTTGGTGAACTGCAATTTTGAGTAAAACCCCAAGATTAACAAATAAATGGAGTTTTTCCATAGATCCCACAATGTTTGGCTTTCACATAGATACCTGTCTCATTACTCATTTTTCCTCAGATAAAATACATTAGAATTAACTTAAGTGTATATGGAAGAATCTTCTGAAATAATGCACCCTGATAAAAAATAAAAATAAACTAGAGTATTTTAGAGTAAATTAACTTGGAAATATTTTTGTACTGCAGTGAACAATAGTTATTCAACCAATAAAAATAACCTTCTACCAATGTTCACTCCTGCCTTGTTTTTACAAAGCAATGTTTATTTTCATCTAGGAACTAAACACGTAATTGTCAAACAACATCTCTCAACAGTAATGAAATATTTAGCACAATCTTCACCTGAGAGCATCACCTAGTACAGATTTTCAAAGCAATAATCTTAGGTTACATTTGCATTGTGTTTCCAAGAAGCAGTATGAGTTTTCCTATGAAGATACATGAGGCCAAATTCACCTCAACAGTTCACTTAATTCATGATTGGAATGAATTTGGGCTATCTGGAACCACATGAAAATGGTGACATAGGAATTAGGAATTATAACCTCCAAAAGGTAGTGGTATCACTAGCCCATGGAAGTGCAGCTACACCAATGCATATGGCACAGACAACAAACAGGAGCCATTGTGCAACAGGAAAATTATTACACAGTTCCCATCATGGAAGAGTGGTGGGAAGACTCGCATAACTAGAGTGTCCTAACAGAGTGCTAAAATTCAACTGAGTTGAATTATATGTACATCTGCAGCTTTATCTAGCGGAAAATAATTACCTGAGAAAAACCTCACAGAATATTTATGGAATACTAATACAGTATTACAGAGAAATAAGTTTGTTATATACTATATATTCTGCCATTTATGACTGGACAGCTTAGGTGAGCAATTCATAGGGGCAATGACATACATTGTGTGGTTTGGGGCTTTTTTGATCACTGGGGCAATACAAGTATGAGACAAAAGCATAAAACCCTAAAAGCAAGCCATTCTTCAAATACTGAAATCCAAATCCCATTTTATTATGCTGTCAATGAACTGCTGAGATTCTCCTTTGGTTGTTAACATGATAGCAGACAGATGAGAAGAAATAAAAAGTACTGGTGTGTGAAAGACAAATCAAAAGGGGAGATTGAAGGGATTTCTCAAGTTACTCAGGTGAGTCTTTAAGCCCCAGCCAGTGACCCAGTCAGTGGTCAGAATGGAACAGGTTCCATTTGGTTGCTCTGAACGCTTAGACACGGTATCCAACTGTCTGCCCAAAAGGCTGAGAATTTGCAGTTTCTTTGTAAGCTTACTGCACAATTAACAAAAGAAGGGAATTTGATACTAACTAAACAGAGAATGAATAGTCAATAACATTGTAAAAACTTTTTCAAGTCACAAATCTTTATGCAGCAGGAATGACTTTGCATGCTACTGGAGTCTTTTACTGCAAAGATTGCTTTTTTTGTTCCCTCCACACCTTTTTTAGTTGTAAAATGTATTTTTCTAAAATGATACCTTTACCTGTTGGCAGATACAGGCATCAAATCCCTAACATATAAAAAGAAAGGTAAACCATAGAGTAGAATTTGCATTAATATAATGAAGAAAACTATGGTTAGAGAGATCCTTAAATATTCTGAAGAGCTGCAAAATAATTATTTTATGACTTTCAACATGGGTGGCATAATATTTACGACAGAAATTGTTCCAGTGAAAAAGAAATGAAAGTGTACTCTTTCATTAGTGTATCTCTGTAAAATTTTAAAAACCATTTAAAAAGGCATGCCACAAACAACAGTTTGAATAGAAAACTAAAATATCTAACTAATCCCATGCTATCATAACTAAATAACTATGAAATGAAGTGACATGTGAAGAAGAAACACAGTGGACAAAAAACCACAAAGATATTTGTACAACAAGTTTGAGTGCAGTTAGCTAGAGTTTATAGACTTAAACGTGAATTCTCTCACAGTGGAAACATTATTGTTTGCATGATGGTGTATATTTCTCAGAATGCACTAGCTGTCAAGTTTAAGTAATACTTTACATACCCTTTTTGTAACTGCAGAATTAGCTTTATGAAACCCATCTGTTCAAAATAAAGCCTGGACTAGCAGTGCCATCTAGCATCTTTAAAAAAAAAAAAAAAAAAAGCCAACCAAAATAAACCCACAAAATCTATGTGCACTTACAGAATTGGTAAGTTAGCATTTATTAAGGCTATCAATCTTTGCAATAGATCTATGCATCAAACTGTAACCCTCAAGTGAGCAAAAAGACATGTTTTGATAATCAGCGTATTACCAAATATAACAGCTGTACACGTCAGAAACCATCTGGACAATAAAAGTGTCAGACAAAACACTTTAGCCTTAGAAAGAGCTCAACTGAGACTGGAAAGAGGGCTACAATGTTAGGTTATAACACATGGATGTGAAGCTGTGATAAAATGGAAAGAAGGAACAGCAAGAGGTTTTCTTCTGGGAACAGATGCCAAATGCGCAAACTGGACCCACTTCTTAGAGAAGACTGCTGGCTGCCTGGGGCTTGGTTTAAAGAAGAGAAATCTTCCTACTCTGGTACTGTTTTCAGATTATTATCTATTTTTCTGGTAAGCAGCGATGAAGTTGCAACAGGAAATCTGAGGAAAATCAGGCGAGACGTCAGGATCCTGGAATGACTAGCTAAGGGATCAGAAGCACAAGTGGTTTATTTCTCTATCCTTCCATTTGAAGAGAATGATGAGGTAATAATCAGTAAGACCCAGCAAATCAATACCTGCCTCCAACCCTGGTATCACCAGCAGAATGTTGGGGGTTTTGATCACACATCAGTCAATATGGCACCAGGTCTGCTCAAAACAAAGGGGAAAAGGGGAAAAGGATCTTTGCACAGGAGTTAGTAGAATTCATTGAAAAAGCTTCAGAACTTGTTGATAGGCCTTTAGACTGTATTTCAACAGTGAAAGGGATAAAACCAAATCACTACGGATAAGTCTGGGGGTGTCATACCAATGTTAGAGGGACAGTGTGCTAGTGGAGTCTTTCAGTCTGCTGCCTCAGTGGAATTAGGGGATGCAGATCCATGTGATAACCAAGATGCAAGGGTCACTGATGAGTTGGAAAACCACGGAACCACCTAGAAGTAGTGACATAGGAACTAGAGCTCATAACCCCCAGAGGGCAGTGGGATCAATAGCCCAACAGAAGTACAGCTACACCAATACACGTCATGGACAGCAAACAGGAGCCATTGTGCAGCAGAAAAATTACTACAGAGTTGCCATCATGGAAAAGCGGTGGGAAGACTGAAGTGCTCTAATAGGGGGCTATAAACTCTTCAGAAGGGATAGGGAAGGAAGAAGAGGCAGTGGGGTAGCCTTGTGTTAGGGACTGCTTGATGGTCTACAGTTTAATGATGGTGGCAGTAGGGTTGAGTGTTTATCAGTAAGGATCAGGGGAAGGCTGACAAGGTAGATATCCTGGTGGGAATCTGTTACAGAGCACCCAACCAAGATGCAGAGAATGGTGAAATATTCTATAAACAGCTGGAAGAAGTCTCACAATCACTAGCCTCTTTTCTCATGGGGAACTTCAGGTTACTCAGTTCTGCTAGAAATACAATACAACGAACAGGCAACATTCTAGGAGGCTGCTGAAGCATTTGAAAGAGAAGTTCCTGTCAGAGTTTAACCCACTTGACTGGTTTAGGCTGGGATATAACTTTTTCAAGGATTTAAATGAGGAGATCAAGTGCACCCTTAGTAAGTTTACCAACAACATTCAAATTGGGCAGGAGAGTTGAAGGGTAGGAAGGATCTCCAGAAGGATCTGGACAGATGGGATCAATGGGTTGACACCAGTAGTCTGAGGTTTTACAAGGCCAAGTACCAGGTCCTGCCCTTGGGTCATAACAACCCCAGGCAGCACTGCAGGCTGAGGAAGAGCAGCTGGAAAGCTGCCCAGTGGAAAAGGACCTGGGGGTGCTGGTAGACAGTGTCTGAACATGAGCCAGCATGTGCCCAGGTGGCCAAGAAGGCCAGGGGCATCCTGGCCAGTGTCAGGAATACTGTGGCCAGCAGGACTAGGGAAGTGAATCCTATGTTCAGTCCTGGGTCCCTCACTACAAGAAAGACATTTAGATGCTGGAATATGTACAGAAGAAGGCAACAGAGCTGGTCCAGAGCACAAGCCTGGTGAGAAGCAGCTGAAAGAACTGGGGTTGTTAAGCTTGGAGAAAAGGAGGCTTAGGGGAAACATTAATGCTTTTTATGACTATCTGAAAGGAGGTTTTAGCCAGGTGGGAGTGGTTGGCCTCTTCTCCCAAGTAACAAGTGATTGGACAAGAAGACACAATCTCAAGTTGCACCTGGGAAGGTTTGATTGGATATAAGGAAAAATTGCTTCATGACAAGTACTGGAACAGGCTGCCTAGAGACATGGTAGTGTTAGCATCCCTGCAGGTCTTTAAAAGATATGTAGAGGTGGTGGATTCAGAAATGTTAGGTTTACATTTATGCTAGGTGATCTTACAGGTCTTTTTAAATATAAAAATTAT
Organism: Formicarius rufipectus; assembly: GCA_013399695.1. Lineage (NCBI taxonomy): Eukaryota > Metazoa > Chordata > Aves > Passeriformes > Formicariidae > Formicarius > Formicarius rufipectus. The sequence continues at coordinate 95,201 of VXAU01004792.1, read as the reverse complement.
TTAATGACACTATAACTATATTATTTCTTAAGCAATATAAAATACATAGAATGCTTCCATTGACAAAACAAAACAAATTTGCTTATGCCAGTAAAGAGAAATATCTGCTTTGAATGATTTAATAAATTAATTTCTCATTGTGGTAGTCAATACATTTCTGCACAGGTATATATTGGCATGTAAATATATTCATTTGCTCCTTTCTATGTGGAGTTAAAAGACTTTAGATTTGCAAAGTGTAAGAGTGAGCAAAATTTCATCCCCTTTTATTGTTTGTTGAACTGAATGAATTGCTTGGCACTGCATAAGACAAAACATGAAAACAAATACTGCCTCTCAGAGCCTACAGTGTAGAAGACAGGCTCTGAAATGACAGGATGTACTGGGAAGCCTTGAAACACATTCATTAATTATTGTCATTGTTAGGAGGAAGCCTTTAGAAAGAACTTGAGTGCAAACAAGGATGGGAACACACTGCAGCATAAGAAGCTCAGAGAAAGAGAAGTGATATGTTATTATTTCCAGTCCAGCCATAGTAGCCCCCTTCGCACAACAGTATAGATACAAAATTGATTTATGTATAGATACAGATAGAAGCATGACCTTAGCCCCATAGCTAAGAAAAATTTCTATATTGCATAAAAGAGATTGATTAGTGTGACGGTCTGAAACTAAACGGTCCCCCCTTGATGGGGAATGCAAGCGAGAACAACTTTATTGAAACTATAACACACAATATATATGCTCAGTAAATGAATATTCATCCCAAGGTTCGACTTATGCTAAGCATGGGTGGAATATTATAAGTAGGGGATAACATCGGTAGAGGATGTTATAACCAGGAGATAACACACTATTAACTATGGAGAGACATATGGTAATGCACACATATTAGAAATGCAATGGAGTCTTCATCTAGGTTCAGGGGATATCTCCAAAGTCTATGCAGCTTCATACATATTGGAGACAGGGGGGTGACAGTTTTGCAGCCTTTTATCTGTCAAGAGATGTCCATTCAGGGTTCTCCCAAAGTCTCCTCGATATCCCTGTTAACTCCTTCATTGTCAAGTGGTTTCGTCCTCCAACAGATTAGTTGCACCACAAGCATGATAATGAGATCATGAATCTTTCAGTTAAAGTTAAAGCCTCTGAAGAATCATTACATCATGAAAAATAATTACAGCCTCAGTGAGTTTTAAACAGATTTCATTTGGCACTGTTTTACCCTGTTCTGTGCATTTTTGTGTGGACGTTCCCTGAGAAAAGTTTCATTGATCTAGATTTCTAAATTTAAGATAAAGCTTGCAATACCCTATGTCATTCTGTTCACAGAGGAAAATACTTTCCCCACTGCAGCCAAGTTTTGTTAGGATGGAAACAAAAATATAATGCATGGATTTAAATAAATACCTTTGGAGTAGAACTGACCCCACCAAGTATAGATGCCGAATAACCCAGTTCAAATAACCAATGTGACCAGTCTATGACATACCACCAGCAATCTTTGTTTCCACAGAAAAACATAGGAAACAAACCAATCAAGACAGATTAATATACATTCTGCATCTGGCTCACATCTTAAAAATAAAGTTATGTCAATGTAACTGTTTTGGCAGTCACTGTAAAATCCCCTCCAACTATCTCAGAATCATTGACCTGTTAGAAGGCCTAGTAGAAAAATGCTTTGTCTAGATATATATATTATGGTTATTTTCTTTCAGGGAGCACATGCCTTTTGTTAGTCAAAAGTCACACTCTACTATTATCTACTTATTACAACTGAGATTACTTAAGATTTAGTGAGCTTCAGCTATGGCTCAGCATTCAGCTGGGGTAAGATTAAAGCACTAAATACATATCTATGATATTCTCATTTTCCGTGTCAGGATTTGGACTTTTTATTTTCCAAACCACACTTTTTCCTAAAGGGAAATATACTCTGTAAGAATAGTTATATATAAAATATAAAGTATTTGCAGTACTTTCAAAAAGACCAGCATGTCCTGCATAGAGAAGTGAAGCAGTAAACTGTCAATATATTAGTCTGATAGGATGTTTTCACCTTTGTAAAAACAAACCAAATGGTGGCAGCATGCTATGTGTTTTCCAGTACAACTACTCTGACTTTAGAGTTACCAATAGGAACAGAATGTACTTCGAATGAGTTTAAAGAAAATGTGGGGATGGACACACGGCAGATGTTTTGCAAAGCTCCCTTCCGTTCTCAGTTCCTTATTTCAAGCATCTAGAAAGGAAACAGTATGAAGTTGCAACCCAAAGAATGTTTTCGTTTCACGCACACTTTAATTTGCCATTTAAACATAAGTTAATATCTTAACTTTTGCTGTGCTCTAACCAAGAAACTTATTTTCACTTATTTTATTTCTGTTACAGCATACTGGTGTGACTAGTAATTCACATCCACTATGTGAGTCTCTATGGGCCTAGGCAGGCAAGGTCCCTTGTATACACCAGTACTGCTTTTTATGCAGATCACCTCAGTTTATTCGGAAGACTCATCATATGTCTGTAGAGGTCAGGGCTTCATAGGAGTGTGCTCCCATTTGTCAAGCATCATTCCCTTAATGATTAAATAGCAAGAATGTTTGCAAAGGAAACAACTAGTAGAGATTAAAATGACGGGGGGAGGGGTGTCATACATTCAAACTAGACACACACACACACACACACACGCACACGCACACTGCCCTAACCCACTGGTGCAAAACTGATTAGCTGCCTAAGGCCACTGAGAGCATAAGCACAGGATGTTTTCTTAAAGGGAGGAGGGGTGAGCTTGACCTTTTAATTTATAAAGGGAAACCACACACCCAGGTGTTGCAGCTCTGCTCACAAAGAGCAATTAGGACATAATCTAGATTGTTTATTTTGTTGGGTTCAGAGGTCCATGCTGAAGGATCAAAAAACTCTTATAGTTCTTCAATAAGCTCCATATATGTAATGTTTTTCAACTGCCTTTTTTGTTGATACTCTTTAGTTATTTATTTGTTAGGAAAAGAAACTCGACTCTTTGACTAGGAAATACAACTTCAGCTACAAGGTAAATTGTCCCATTCATGTTAAAGTTAGATTTTAAAGGAAAAGAACTCATGAAGGGAAGTGGAGGGGCTAATCCCAGTGATGGGACCTGAGAGAACAGTGTGAAGTTGTGTCAAGTGAAGTTTAGGTTGGATATTAGGAAAAGGTTCTTCACCCACGGAGGTGAGCACTGGAACAGGCTCCCCAGGGAAGCTGTCACAGCACCAAGCCTGTCTGAGTTCACCAAGTGTTTGAACAATGCTCTCAGGCACATGATGTGGCTCTTGGGGATGGTCCTGTGCAGGGCCAGGAGTTGGACTCGATGATCCTGATGGGTCCCTTCCAGTGAAGTATATTCTATGAATTTGATTCTATGACAAATGAAAACATCTAACCATCAATTACAACAGATACTTTAAGGAATTGTTCTGGGCAACGACACCAGTGTCACAGCCAAAGTCACACAATTTCCTCTGCAACTTTGCCAGAATGAGAGTCAAGCTTGCATGGCTATTTTGACCCAAACTATGCCAGCATGGCAAAGAAAGTTGGTCAGTGTCTCAAAAAATCAGTAAAAAAAATATTTCTTAGCCTGTCAGACAAAACGTATAATGAGAGAAATAGCCTATACCATAGTGTACCCAGCTTCTCATACCTTGAATTTTTACAAAGATCTATAGGTACTGTCCTGAAAATGCTGCCTATTAGCATGCTCTCAAGTTTCTTTAAAACAGTCCTGCAGAGTAGACCCTTTGGCTGTGACATGGTTCAAGGATAAATCAGACTGTAACAGTTTATGTAACTCCCCCCCCCTTTTTTTTTCTTTTTTTTTTTTTTTAATGAAGGTGTAGTAGAGTACTTATAGAACAATTTTTTGTGTCATCCAGTCAGGAAATCTAAGTCCCTCAGTAGGACAAAACCTGTCATTTATTTTAGGGACATAGAACTTTTGTCATATTGTAATGTGTTGGACAATCTTCTAGCAAGAAAGAGATTCTTCCCCTCTACTAAACTACTTGGCAGTTGATCTGTCATCAACTACCCACAAGAGAGTAGGAGGGTAAAAATAGACATTCTTCACAACAAGTGTCTTTCCAAATCTTTCAGATTCCCTGTCAATGCCTTTTCTTTGGCTGCTGTTCTTGCAGCTACAGGGGACCTTGGCCAATAGGATAGCAGGCAAGCCATACACTCTAAACTCTCTGAAATCTGGAGATCGGCACACAGAGATGTCAAAGCTCATCAACAAATCAGTTACTTTACTGCAACAACTAACTATAGCCTGCGATACTGTAATCTGATCACTACTATTACAAAGACTTGTACAGAACCCCAAGTTAACACACTGTTAGTTTGATCCAGAAAACACAGATAATAATGGAGACCTTCTTCCATCTCATGTGACAGGCTGTTGGCTCAGGAATTGTAAACAGCCTTGTTTGTATGACTACCATTTCTTTCAGTGTGTGAACTTAAATCATGAAGGTTATGACAGCAGTACCTTCTTGGGACATGATCCTATATGCCAGCCGAAAGCACCAGAAAGGAATTAATACAAGGTGCTTTTTTTTGCTTGAAATATTTTGCTTATTTCTAATGTTTGCTGAGATTTAAACATACAAGAAGAAGAAATTTTAAATTAAAAGAAGCTGGTGGTTTGGTCTTGTCTTCACTATCTAGAAATTTTCTTTCTAGGGTTTTCATGGGAAGAAAATAAAACTCAAGTCTAAGATTTCAAACTTCTAGAGCAACCCATAAGCCTGAAGATGTCCATTTAATTTTTTTTTAATTTCCCCACAAAATTTAAGAAGTAGGTTTTTCTAAAGAAAATGGCATATAAAAAATTTTTGACTAACACACCAGTGGTGTAGAGATGTAAGCCCTCACTTTATATGACATTAATAGTTTCCATACATTTGATACTCTAAGATAAAAATTCCAAAGGAATCACTTCAGCCATCTTTACTTTCAATTAAGAAAAACTACAGTATTCTGTATGAATAAAACTAATTTTTTCTTTCATTAGAGTAAACAACTCATTTTCTCGGGCACAAACACTTAAGAGAGGTAAAACCTGTTTCTGAATGCATTTGTGGGCTATTAACATAAATTCAGCTAAGTTTCTGTTCTTTTTAACTGATGGCAAAGATTAAAATCTCAAAAATACAGCGAGGGCGGAAAATAAAATATAGACGTTTCAACATTTCATCCAAAAATAAATGTCCTGAGCTTAGATACCAGTTGCTTCATTTTTTAATAACTGGAACATATTTTCATTTTACAAAAGTTCATTTGGAGGGTGGGGTGGAATACTATTGTACAGATTCATACATTTCTAGTCAGAAGCCAATGGATGTCCTACTCAAAGCATGTACCCCCTCTTAGTATTGACTTGAATCCACTGTTGGGGACTTCTGTAAAGTTACATTTAATCACAAGTTATTAGATGCAGGAATTATGTGGAAGATAGATAAGGGATAGAGGAACCTGCTGTAGCATATATTAGAATGATGGATGGATTTGATATCCATGATAGTGACTCCTGGCTCTAATGTTTATGAAAAATTTGGAATCTTTATCTATAATGGATGTGTTTCCATAACTTAAAGAAAGCCTACCATGTACAAAGCTAGAGAGCTACAAAGCTAAGGAGTTATAAAGCTGGTAATAATTTAAAAAGAAATATGCAATTGAGAATAGAGAAGAAAATTCAATGCTTTGTTAAAATTTTAAACTACATCAGATCAGCAAAAGGGCAAATGAACAAATACGCAGAAAGGAAAGTTTTATTTTGCCAGCTATTTTACAATCCCGAGGAAGTGGATACTGTATGAGGAGAAAGCATTTGCCGCACAGATAAAGTAGAAGAGTTGGATTCTGGAAATTTTGCTGTGGCCTTCTGATTTGTCTCCAGCAAGCCACTTCTACAGCTTGTACCTCAACTTCATAGCATGTAACATCGATTTCCACTGAAAAGCATTTTGTGATATCTTGGTAATGTTCTCATAGTTAAATTAGTTTAACTATGTTTAAGGTTTAACTAGTTTAAGGTTCACAGGAACCTCAGCCTTCAGCAGACGTGCACTGGCACTACAGATCAGCTTCTAGTGTGTTAAAAAGCACCTAGTCACTTAGGACTGGACAAGACCAAGGAACTCTACACATTATTACATACTTAGTATTATGGTATAAGTACATGTCCTGCTGGAATTCTGAAACTAAAACTGCTTATTTCCATGAGGGGATTTAATCCATTAAGTGTTAACAGTCACACTCATGTGAAGACAGACTTGAATACCAGTGCCTGCTTGAACTGCTGCAGATTCATTTTTCATTAGGTAGTCATAAAATGCATAAACATGCCATTGTGCAATAATTGAAACTCAGATCTTCTAGAGGAAAACTTTAGCTTTAGGCCACAGCTGGCTTGCTTTTTTTTTTTTTTTAGAACTGATTAAGAAAAGGAAGTGGGAGTACTTCACCCATGGTTTAAGCACTTCATTGGACTGTAGATGCAGGCCTAAATCCGGTTCAGGAAGAAGGATTCGAAACCAGAAGTCCCATAGCATTAGTAAGAACTGTGGGTGAAAAGCAATCACCACTCATGCCTTCAGATTTGTTTCAAAGTACTGCTTCCTATTTCATTTTGACAAAAAAGATTTACCTGAAGTGTCTATAAACTCAAATCAGAATAAGGTACCTTCCCCCAGTACGAGAACAGCACTTAGGTCTCCAATGGAGTGGTAACCAAGTCAGAATGCATTCTCTTAGATATACAGAATATAAATTAGATACGTTAGGCTGTAGATTCCTCTACAGGCGTCAAGCATCTGCTACTTAGAGACTGTGATGATGAGTATCACTGTGTGGAAATACTTTATTATGAACACTCTCAAGAGTTGCATTGCACAGAAACAGAGCTCACTTGCAGATATGATGCCTCCAGATACACAGCAATTTTTGGCAATTCTTACACTGTTTCAGCTCAGATTCCAACTTTGTAACTTGTACATTTTCTCATAAAAATTTATGTTTTAGGTATCTTACACTTACCAATAAGCAATTATATTCCGACAATCAAGTTATAGTCTGTAACTTATCTGAGTCAAACACTGTACATATCTAGTTCAGGTCCTTTAGTACCTTCATCGGTGGTCACAGTTATTACAGCTAATTCCTAGAATGTTTCAAAAAGTTGTTGGTAGGAGGTGTGTGTAAGAGTGGGCCTGTGTATACACACGCATTTCTGTGGAGTTTGATTCAGTATAACTTACAGCTTCCTGAGTTTTTTATTAGTGAATTATTTGTTTGATGTGATCCTTCATGTAATTCCCTGTTTTTCATATTCATTATCTAGGCAGAAAATAGCACAAAATACGGTGCAATTCAATGAACACAGGTAAACTTTTGACACAGTTGAAAACTGGCAGAAGCTTTACCAGTAAAGAGACTGCAGAACTGGTCTAGGATCATTTACAGGACATGGATTGTTAATGTAGCCTTGAGTGACAAATAAACACCATCATGACAGAAGCAGCCACTCTGAGTAAGTCAGCATCTCATGACTATCTATCCCTTTCCTATGAAGGATGATAATATCACCAACAAAAGATTCTGTCCTCTAGCTCATCACCAGAGGAGTGAAAGGAACTTAGTTTACTTATTATTATCTGCTACCATTATCCCCAGCTAAATACCTTAATGTCATACACAGCTCTTCCTCATGCTGCCAATAGCAGAACCAATGCCCACAACAGCAGAACAAGGGTAGATGATGAGGTCCCCTTTTTCTCAGCTGTAAGGATGCATTCTTCAGACTAATTGGTTACAAATGTTCACTTAACTAGCAAAGTTATTCATATGTTACAGTAATGCAATAGTGAGTCTTGAAAACTTTAAATGTTGTTCACTTGTCTTTCTAAATCAAAATCACACAGCAATTATTATGGAAAAAAAAATCAGTATTTAAAGCAAATGTCATTTTTAATCTAGGGGAGAGTTGTACCCCAGAATTTAAAGGATTGTTAGCATTCTTTTCTTTTTTCCTTTTTTTTATTTTTTTTTTTTACCAGAGAGCAAACCCTATCACAGCTAAAAAAAAAAATAACAGAACCAAAAACAAACAAACAAAACAAACAAACAAAATCACTACAGATTAGACAGAAAAATATAAGCCTTTTGCTATTATGACAAATATTGATTTTTTTCATTAAGATGTGATCAAATACTCATACTGTCTCACATGTATTCAGTACACTGTGCAAAACAAAATGCTAAATCAAATTCTTAGTGGATGAACAAACATCACACAATTATACTACATTGGCAAAAATACAGGAAGAATGAAAAGAAAGAAAATCAGCATACATTGAATGAACACTAATTACTGTCTTTCTTAGTCAACATTAGGAATTTCCAGCAAATTTCTCAAATTGCCACACACTGTTGTACTTTCTGCAGTTTGGTCAGTCCAGTAAAGCCACATAGAATCTGTTGAAGTCAGCTGCCTAGAATCAACTGAAATCTGAGTCCTGTTTATGCTCCAAGTTTTGCAGAATGGGAGTTTTAGGGAGAGGATCCTCATAAAAAGAAGTGGAAAATAAATTACTGTGAAAGGGTGAGAAAGCTTGCTCTCTTCTTGCTTGTGCTGTAGTTTTGCAGAAGCTGTCATTTAGTAATGAAAGTATTTTGTTAAACTTTTAATTGAAATCTTTCTGTTTTCTTCAGAAGCAGAAACACTCACAAAAACGATAGGAGAAGAATCCAGCAAGCATGTAAACTGATCCACGCACTAGATCAGGTTCACCTAGAATGACCTAGCAAATTTATTTCTACCTTCTTTTTGAAACTTTCTATGGAAAAGATCATACAGCCTACCAGTTATTTGCAATGTTTACCAAAAGCACTGAACTCTGTGTACATAGGAAGTCCATAGACTTTCTCCCGAGAGGCTACTTAATGGCTGCTTTGGTACCATTTTTTCCAGTTATGAAAATGTTAGTATCTTTCAGACTTGAGAAAGTGCCTTTCAAAATTATTTTTTTTTTTAGTCTCACATTTTGGGTAATTTTTATGACCTTAAAAGTCTTGATAATATAAAAACTGATACCCAGATTTCTACAAAAAGAATTCAACACTTGAGAAGCTTTTGAGAGGCTAGCTGAAAGTCTGAGTAGGAAATGCTGAATAAATCCACCCTAAGAGTACTTAAATGCACATGTAACTTTGAACATAGGTGCTGTCATGTTTAAATTTATTGGAATACGCAGCTGCTTAAGCACAGGCATAAGAATCACACAGAATCACAGAATGGGTAAGGCTGTAAGGGACCACAGTGGGTCTTCTAGTCCAACTTCCTTGTTCCATCTAGAACATGTTACTAAGGATTGCACCCAGACAGCTTTTGGATATCTCCAGTGAGGGAGACTCCACAACCTCTCTGGGGAATAAGTTTCAATCTGCAGTCTGCCACATAGTAAAGGTCTTCCTCATGTTCAGGTGGAACTTCCTGTGCATCAGTTTCTACCCTTTGTCTCTTGTCTAATTGCTTGGCACCACCAAGAAGAGCCTGATCCACATTCCTCACAGTCTCCTCTCAGTCATCTCTTCTCGAGGTTGAACAGGCCCGGTTCCCTCAGCCTTTCCTCAGAAGAGAGATGCCCCAGTCCCTTAGTCATGTTCATAGTCCTCTGATGTTCCTGTTACAGGAGCACCTCTTGTGCTGAGGAGCCCAGAACTGGACACTTCAGATGTGGCCTCACCATGGCTAAGCAGAGGGGCAGGATCACCTCCCTTGACCTGCTGGCAATGCTCTTTCTACTGCACCCCAGGGCACCATTGGCCTCCTTGGCCACAAGCCTTCCCTACTGGCTCATGGACAGCTTGTCAACCTGAACCCACTGGTTCTTCACAGAGCTGCCTTCCAGCAGGATGGACTTCAGTCTGTACCAATACTCAAGGGTTATTATTCTCCACAGTCAGGACCCTGCATTTGCCTTTGTTGAATTTCAAATAATTCTTCTCTGCCCATCTCCCCAACCTTTTGATGGTCTTTCTGAAGACCATTTGATGGTCTTTCTGATGATCTTTCTGAATTCAGCACAGAATTGTGGGTTATCGGCCACTCCTCCCAGTTTGTATTGTCTAAGAAATTTTCCAGATGACTGGGAAAGGGCTCAAAGTTCTGCAGGGCCAAGCCCAGTTTTGCTCAAAGATTTTTAACAGATTATAGGGTCTTATTTATGAATACCGTAATTTATGTCATGATTTCATGAATTGACTTATATTTACTTCTCTGACATTAATCAAAAGAATGACATTTTCATAGATATGGCTTGCTCATTTGTTCCTGTCATCGAGTTCAACACTTTTTACACATTAGATGATGTTGTTGATTGATTTGCTTTTATCAGAACTCCAGGCTGGACATAGTCTTTTTGGGTGCTAGATCACTCCCAATTCTATCCAGTGTTCAGGAATGACAACTATGTGTGTCAGTCATCAATCTAAATACTGGGGAGACTTCATCCCAGCCTTTACTTCTCTGCAGATGTCTGGAATAGGATAGGCTATTTTCAGGGTCTGCAATACTCTGTTCTATACTGATCTTCAAGGACAACTTTGCATTTTGGAAGATGCCTTGCTACTCCCTAGCTCTCATCTGAGGATCCTAAGCAATTGCAAAAGAACGGAAAGATATTTCTTGTGGGGGCCACTAGAACTTGCCCACTGCACCTATGCATAAGCTCCATATCTTAGACTTCTGGAGGAGCACTATTCACTGCAAACTCTAGAGAAGCAAAGCGCTTCAGTTGCTTCTTGCTCCTGCCCTCAGAGAGCCGACTTGTCATGGTTTATCTGATGATGTGATTTCTTGACAAAGTTGAATGCATGTCCATAGGGAACCATGACTATAAGGATTGTTCGGGAATTAAATTGTACAGTCTGAATGAATATTTTATTTGTAAATACTTTTAAATTTTTTTCTACCATTCAGTAACCATGAACTTAACTATCTCTCTCCCATACCTGGAGTTTTTTTGTAGGAAACATTTACCTGACACTTTACTAAGTAACTAACTAGCTAACTAATTAAACAATAATAGAACTGTTAATTAGTTGATAAGTTTTCTGCCTTTTGGTGTATGTGTGACATAAGCACCAAAAAGCAAATCCAGCCTGGGGCAGGCTGAAGCAAGAGTCATCTGTTAATCTTGTTAATCTGTTTGTACAACAGAGTCACAAAAGATCAGAAGATATTAAAATCACTAATGTTAGATGCCTCAGAAACTAAGCAAATCTTTTCTCCCCTCCATCATCTGTGGATGTTGTAGGTTGGCCTAGCTATTTAGACCTCTATGCTCTACTCTGCTGAGATAACATTTTGAATGTAAGTAGTGTTTTTTGCAGGCAGCAGTCTAAGTAACTTACAACTAAGTAACTTACTTGTTCATTGCTGTTCATATTTATATCCTTTAGATAGACAGAAAAGACTCCAAGATTACACTCTTTTCACAGAATCACATGAATAGGGTAACTTGATGAATTAGAGCTGAAATGAATATCAGAGGCAAGACAGCATCACAAGCAGAGTAGAAAACAAAGAAATGGAGCTGTCCCTCCTTTGGTTTCCTCCCTCCATTCTCTGGGTGCAAGAAGCTCTTGTATTCTTTTGAAAGTTGGAGTTGTACCATGTACACAGGATTCTACTACCTTGTCTCTTGGTTTCACAAATTCCAGTCTACTTCAGGGGGTACACACCTCTAAGCTGCAATAAAAAAACTCCAAAACAAGTAAAACCCCCAAAACAAACAAACAAACAAACAAACAAACAAACAAACAAACAAACAAACAAACCAATCCAAATCAAACAAAGAACCAAACAAAAAACCAACAGCAAAACACATACAAAAACAAGCACACAAACAAAACCACAAAACAACAAAAGAAACCTCACAAGACCTGGAGCAGTTTTGTTAGTATTTAGAAATATCCAAAGAAAGTATTTTGCCAATTACTGGTATTAAAAAAAAAAAAAAAATTTTAAAAAGTGTAATTTTCAAAGTTTCTTACTTTGAACTACATGTAGCATTCATGAAATATGATGTCAGTTTTACCATATCTAGCATTTAGAAGCTACTCATTATCATCAACAACTGGCAGGATGGAAAGATCTGCAATAATCTGGATCCATCTGGCCAGTTGTTATCCATTTGCCGTAAAGAAAAATAATCTCCCCAAGCCTCACAGAATGGATGACTGCTCTTCAGAGACCTGCTTTAAATCTTTACCATGCTGCAAACATTTTAAATGATGTTAGAAAGAAAATACCATATTGTTGTCCTTTGTGTTTTGATCTAAATAAAAAGCCAAACAATCTGCTAATAAATATCGAACTAATTAAACTGCATTTTCAAAACCATAATCAGCAGCTGAAGATTACCCTATAATGATGAAAATCATCTTTTAAAAGATCACAACTCAGCAATAAGATGACTTGGGGGGACTTGTTCTTTGATACAGAGCCTAGAAAGCAGCAGAGCCTGGCAGTTCTTACTGAAATCCAGGACTAATAAGACTGTACCTAACTGGGCAACTGTATCTTAGTCATTGTGTTCTTGAGAATACTTTTAGGGTACTGGTGTGCCCTAAGTTACACAGCATCTGGGAAAAAATCCTATATGTCTGAGCTGACTCCACTTTGGGTTTTTGTCTTCACAATATATTTGATGGGACAAGCTTTTCATGCACATGTGAAAAGGTATAGTCTTAGGTGGTGCCCAACTGCACACAGCAATTACGAGGACACACAGGTGAAATGTGCCCTATAAGAGATACTGTGCTATAACCCTCATGGATGATACCATGCTCTGGAAGTCTGACAGCTGCCCAGCCTCTCTTGCCGCAGCTCCAGCACTGCGTGAATTGGGGAGCTATCCCTTGCTTCCCGGCCATGCCCTCGCTTTTCTGCTAGCAAAGGGCTTGCTTCCATCACCCTTCCTCACGCTGAGAGGTGCTTACTTACAGAAGTAATTCCAATGGCTGCTACAAATTAACTGACAAAGCCGAGGCAATGTGTGAGCTCCCCCCGCAATGTGTGAGCTATTAACTAGCTCAGAGGGAGCCTAGCTGGCTACCAGGGTCGCCTGTGGTGAGGCAAGCCTGTTCAGCTGTTAGACTGATATTCCTAGCTGTCAGCTCTGTTTCAAATAGCTCCACAAGCAAAGTCTAGAAGTGACTTCTTCACTCCCTTTCAGTAGCACTCAAGAAGAATTGAGGACAGCAGACCTGCGGGGATTTCGTATGTTTCTGTTGTCTTACTAAAAAGGATCGTGGTTGGATCCAGGAAGCGTACTGGATAGTTAGCCACCTTCAGGGTACATGCTCCTGTTTGTGAAAAAGTATGCATAACTTTTTTGGTTTTGTCTCAGCTTCGTCCCATGCAAAGATCTTTCCCAGTCGACTAACAGATACCATTCAAAGGTCCAAAGATGACATTTAATCACGAAATTATCCCTATTTCTGGAAAGATTCCTCCAGAGAATGGAAGCTTCAATGTCACAAATGAGCCAACACCTTGTTCCAGCTGTAGGTTTGGATCCTGGATTAGTGAAAATGTTTATAGTGTATCTTGAGAAAAAGTTATATAAATAGTTAGATAAAACAGTATAGTGGGTGGGAACAACACATTATTACCATTGGTATTACATGGAACACACATGGATGTATAGGTTTATGTGGAAGAAGGTTATATCAGAATGTATGAAGTATTTCCTCAAAGCTTGAATAGGATCCTTCGTGGAAAAAGTAGCTCAGATGACACTAGTGGGGGGAAAAAAAAAAATCAGCAAAAGCCTAAAGGACATTTGCCTCTTCTTGGCAGCTTCTGGAAGTTTTGTTCTCACTCACTCATATTCATAAGAGAATCTAAGCGGTTCACATTCATGGTAGTTTGAAAAAAAAAAAATAAAAAGGAGAACAAATCCTCTATGAATAAAGAAACTCCTTGAAAATATTACCTTTTTAATTATGTTTGTGCCTCAGAGTAGGCAAAACTGGCTGCCAGTAGACCATTACTAAACATGGTCAATGTCTAACACACACACAGCTATTTATGGCACTGCAGCTCAGTGTCTGGGAGTCTGTAGTCTCCTCTTGATGACCTTCACAGAATGTGGTTTTTTTACTTATTTCTTCTTTTCTTAATAGCTGTATTTATCAAACAAAAATCATACAGATATTTTCAAATGTCATACATCTCTATGTAATTTCTTTGTCAGACATAACTATAAACATATTCTAAGGGAAGAATTATAATTAGCTTTTTAAGAAGAATAAACCATTTTCTTAATTGTTTGGTTGAAGCACAGCCAATACACACATGGGATTATTGGTGCTATTAATGTAAATAATGAGGCAAAACCCTCCTGGTTGCACAATTTATATGTCTATTCATAAGATGATGACCTGTGCAGTCCTAGGAGCTGCTACATTTTGTTTCTGTTTCTCAAAAGAAAAACATGAAAAAGGTTATGATCCAGTTAATCACTACTTATCACCAGTGGTAGTGCTAGCCCAGCCAACTCTTAGTTCTTAAACCCCATCTCAGAGAGTGAATAGTGTCTCACTCCTCTCAAGGACTAGCCTCAGCTTAGGCAGGGCACTTGGCCAGTCTCATTAGCAACTCTGTAGGTTGGGAGGAACCAGCTCTGACTGAACTACATTTTGGTTATCTCAGAGACATTATGCAGTTGTCTGACCTAGAAATGCAAGTGGTTTTGAAATAAAAAGGAAATGCTGACACATGCATTTTAATAACCTCTGCAAAACTCTGCCTGAATTTTGGATACTTGGTTAGAAAGGAGTGTGCACAGAATCACAGAATCAACTAGATTGGAAAATATTTCTGAGATCATCAAGTCCAACCTATGACCCAACACCACGTTGTCAACCAGGCCACTGCACTGAGAGCCACACCCAGTCTTTTCTTAAAGACCTCCAGGAACAGTGACTCCACCACCTCCCTGGGCAGCCCATTCCAATGCCCATCACTCTTTCTATGTAGAACTTCTTCCTAATGACCAAGCTAAACCTCCCCTGGTGAAGCCTAACACAACGTCTTCTTGCCCTGTTGCTGGTTGCCTGGAGAGGGAGCCATGGAATATGCTCTTACTATCAAATCCCACTACAGCCAGCTAAAATAGTGTTCTGATTTTATATGTCTTATTCCAGCTACTTACACACAAGTGAGTTACACCACCTTCAGTCTTGATCTTTCACAACTTAAGAGTTTGATACCTCATTCTATACTTAACACTGGAATAATATTAGTAGTTTGACACTTTTAAAATTACATGGATGTACATGAAATGGTGACAAATAGAGTAACTTGTGATTTTGCAGAAGAAAAATCTGAAATTATGATAATTTTTCTCAAGTTTTAAGACATACTTTATTTAAATAACATACAATGGCCTTCAGTCCCTGTTGTTGTTGGGAATGAGCTCCACAGGTAAATATTTCAGCAACTACCACTACTCCTGAAAGAAAACCACTTCTTTCATTGATGGCTGGCGATTGTGGACGCTATGCATCATTACCTATTCTTTGTGACTCAGAGATTCAGGGCTAAAGGCTGGGGCAGAGTGGCTGGAAAGCTGCCCCACAGAAACTTGGGGGTGCTGGTCAACACCAGTTGAACATGAGGCAGCAGTGTGTCCAGGAAGCATCCCGATTTGGATCGACAATAATATGGCCAGCAGAACTAGGGAAATGATTCTTCCCTTGCACTGGACATTGCTGAGGCCACATCTCAAGTCCTGTGTCCATTTCTGGGCCCTTCAATTCAAAAAGGACATTGAGGTGCTGGAATATGAGGAGAGAAGGGCAACAGAACCAATGAAGAGTCTGAAGCACAAGTCCTGTGAGGGGTGGCAGAGGGAGCTGGAGTTTTTTAGCCTGGAGAAAAGGAGGCTCAGGGGTGACCTTATCACTCTCTACAACCACTTGACCTTATCACGCTCTACAACCACCTGAAAGGAGGCTATAGCTGGGTGGGGGCCTCTTGTCCCAGGCAACCAGAAACAGGACAAGAGAACATGGCTTCAAGTTGTGCCTGGGGAAGTTTAGTTTGGGCATTAGGAAGAATTTCTGCACAACAGAAATAGTGATTACATTTTCAAATAGACTGCCCTGGGAGGTGGTGGAGTCACTGTCCAAGGAGGTGTTTAAGGAAATGTGGCACTTCTCTATATGGTGGTGTTCAGTCACAGGTTGGGCTTTACGATCTCAGAGGTCTTTTCCAACATAATTGATTCTGTGATTCGGTGTTTCGCAATACTACCAAAATCTGCAGTTTGGAACTGACATACAGAGGGAGGCATCTGAGCTGTTGATGGCACTTGGCATTCTTCACCTCATTTCTGGCAGAGCTGCCTATCTGGCAGTGAAATTCCTGGCCAAAATCTCTCAATGAAATCACTGGCAAACTTCCCAACACCTTGAACAAGAACAGGATTGGGTCCCATGACCAGAAGATGCATGTGCATCTCTCATCATATTGTGAGCAGCGAATGTTCATGATTGCAATCTAGCAATCCAAACTTAAGGGCTGGTGACATCTGAGAGCAGGGCAATTATATTAGCACTCAAAGACACAGACAGAGCTTATTTACAACACAAAAAGTGATAAGAATTTGACTAAGGTAAATTATGCAAGGCAAAATTTAATCCAACCAAATTAAATTATGCATTATTTCCTTCATCACCTTCTTAACTATGAAAAAAATAAATTAAATTAAAAAAAAAAATGGTTGATAAAAATACAAAAACGTGACATAACCTATTCTTTAGAAAGAAAACAGCTATAAAGAAGATGTTTTAAATGTATTTCCTCCTTTTTACACAATTCTTTTTAGAAAAGGTTTTCTTTATTTCATTCTAGATGGGTCAATGTAATTCATCATTTATAAAACAGTAGTGGAGAAAATATTTCGTAGAGTTTTACAGTGGTAAAATGCCAAACAGAAACAGTGCTTTAGAAGCAGTAGGTACCTTTACTAGGACCTGTACTGAAGGTAGCTGCTTTTCAGTCTTAGTAATGGAACAATTAATAAAGAAACCCATTAAGGTCTGATTGTTGCTGCTAAAAAGGAAGGTTGAATTTCAGGCCTTTGAAGTAACTGAGAATGATTCAGGCCTCATTACAGAGATATAATCTACATTCATACATTTATGTTAGTGATTCAAATCTATTGGGACAGATTGAATTCCGTTAAATAGTGCATCTTTCCTGTGGAACTTTTCTCAGGCTTTCTCAGGCTAACCTAAGAGGTGACCTGACAATACAAAGTAGTGGGGTATTTAGGGATTCAACTTTGCTATAAAAGAAAGGCTATACAGAAAGTAGAAAAAAGAATGAGATATAATCTAAAAAGCTATGTCAGCTTTTCATTTGGACTCTGTTTTGTAAATGCCCTCCTTGTCATCACACAGGATAGAAAAGGACTCTGAGTTGCAGTAGTTTAAAGTACTGCCCTGAATATTGCACATGCCAGAAGCAGATTTTATACAAAATTCTACATATGCTGAATCTTCTGTTCTTAATCAAAAAATCTTACAACCAATGTACAGATAGTCATGAGCTAGAAACAGGTCTAAGCAAAACTCTCCTTGAGTAAACTGAAGTCAGTACCTGTTTTTCCAGGTTAAAATATACCTGTTTGAACCCTGAACTATTTTTTCCTCCCACTAAAGGTTCAAAATCCCAATTCACTTTATTTTCCAGTATTTGACAGGGAAGAAGGGGGAAGGGAGGAAGGTGTCTTCAATTGTATATTAAGACATTATAGTAATTACTATTTAAGGTGTTGGAATACAATGAACTTCAATTTTAGAAATAATGTGTGGTATCCTTCATGACCCAGGCAGAAATATAAAATTGACATCAACTTTGTAGACATATGTGTAAGCTGACAGGCATTCTATTCCAGGAAAGGGGGGGTTTGCCTTTGACTTACATTTTATTTGTTGGGGTTTTTTTTTTGTTTTGGGTTTGGTATTTTTTGTTGTTGTTTTGTTTGGGTTTTTTGGGGGGGTTTTGTGGTTTGTTTTTTTTTGTTGTTGTTGTTCGTTAGTTGGATTTTTTGTTGTGGTTGGTTTTGGGTTTTTTTGGTTGGTTGTTTTTTTTTGTTTTGTTCTGTTTTGTTGTTGGGGGTTTTTTGGGTTTTTTTGGGTTTTTTGTTTCGTTCTATTTTGGTTTGGTTTGGTTTTTTTGTTACCAAAACGAAAAGCCTTTGGCAAAAGGAAAGACTAAATCAGATTTGAAAAGAAAAAAAATTCTGAAATGCTTTGCACTCTGCAAATACATGCAGAATAAATACTCTGAAGTACCATAAACAACATCGTAAAACATATTGATTCTAACATTAAATGGTTTCATTTTTAAGGCTGTTTAAATGTCACCCGCAGAAGCTGAACACATAAATTTAGAAGTCAACTCTCTCCAAAATAAACACCATAATTGGAGAAAATAATTTCTAATTTCTGTTGTGAAGTTAACAATATATTTAAGATCCTAATCTAATGAATCTGTCTAATTTTAGAACTGTTTGTTATTTTCTGCATTTTCTGTTGTTTAAATTAAGATTTACTCTAAATGCCAAATGGAATTGCATAGGCGGTTTCCCATTGCATTCCACTGATCTGCATTATTTAACTGCCCCTATTTCAAAAACGTTCTGGGTTTACATATTGAGCTACACACTGTGTTTCGGTTTTCTCTTCATTTCTCTGCTACTCCATTCTCTCAGCAAATGTTTCACCCACTTGTCTTCCGAATCAGTTTTTTTCCAATGCTAAATACTGACCAACATGTAACATCTTGTATGCTGCCCATATCCTGTCAGTTCATGATTGCTTATTCTGGTGTTAAAAGATAGAACATCATATGAAAGATGCTTGTGAATTACTGGGGAAGTTGACGGTTTGGTGATGGGCTGGAAATATGAAACTGTCATAACATTTCATATGCTAAATGACAAATACACTAGGAGAGATGGAATCACAGGAAAAACCAGCAACATATGTCACTCCAGGAAAAATAATAGCTTGAAAAATCTCTTAAAATAGCCTTGAAAATGGAAAAAATGTTTCTTTCTGGCAAAGACAACTGCATGAGTTTAAAAAAATAAAATTAAAAAGACAGCAAAAGATTCAGATGGATTTTATGGGGAAACCTTTGCAATGCCAATAAAACCCCTTTTGCTTTGAAGTCAGACGCGTGGTTCAGTAAACGACTCATGTTAGCAATTAGAAAATGGTCATTTAGGGCCCTGATTTCTTTTGAGACAAGGAGGGTGAGGGTGGGGAAAGAGACACAATAAATCTTGAGAGGCTTAAAAGGAAAAGCAGGCTAAAGTGTGAACTTTTTATTTCAGCAACGGAAGTGAGAAATCAGTGATTCATTAAAGGAGGGAGAAAGACCTCCATGGAAGCTGGCAAAGAAAAAGGAAAAGAAGCTAATTATGTCTCTGCCCTTTTTACTCTCTCTGACCAGCATATAATCTGCTTTTCCAGGCTCTGCCTGAAGTATATACTTCTTTCCAACCTCTTCACCCAACCCCTCCTCCAGCTGGGGGAGGGGGAGATCTAGCAGGCAACAAGCTCCAGGTGGCTTTCTCAATCACTTCACTGCCAAAGAAATAAAATAAAACCCTCGGCTAGCAAACAAGTTGGGGGGGTTGTTTTTGTTTGGTTGGTTGGGTTTTTTTTTTTTTTGGTTTTGGGGGGGGGGGGGGTTTTTTTTTTTGGTTGTTTGGTTTTTTTTTTTTTTTTGGTTGTGGGGGAGGGAGGTGTGAAGGGGGGAGAAGACTGAAGGGGGAGGGAAGCTTCCCTGGAGGGGATTGGTTCAGTTTGGAAGACAGGGAAATTAGCACGGCATGAGTCTCCAAGCCATGCTGGTGGCCGGCGCTCCGAGGAGAGGAACGCTTTAGGACCAATTAGCAGCGAGCCGAAGGCGGCGGCTGCCGTGGCCGCCGCAGCCCTGGAGGAAGCGAGGGCAGCTCCCGGGGCTGCCTCCGCAGCAGGCACCACTCGCTCCAGCTACAAAAAGGTTTCAGATGTCCCACCGCTGCCTGACCCCCTGCAAATAAGGGCTGACCACCAGAGGCACATCCCACCTCTGACTTGTAATCGCTGACATTTAGGCTACAGCTTCCAACCTGTTTACAACTAAAAGGGGAGGGAAAGCAAAGGAAGGGCGGGGGGAGAAGTTAGGATTTCTCCCTCTTTCTCTCTGTTTTTTTTTTTTGGTTTTTTTTTGGTTTTTTTTTTTTAATACTGTTCTGGAGAATTCAAAGCAAAACAAAGAAACTTCCTCCACTGGGGCTGTCAGTGAGAAAAGGACGAGTTGTGCAACTGGTTTGGGTTTTGCAAAAAAGCAAGAGGGTGGGGATCAGAAGAAGGTGCAAAGCCACAAAGTGTGAGTGTGTGTGTATGTAAAGGTGTATGTGTGAAAAAAATCCATTCCGGCACCCCTCTCCTTTGGTTATTATTTATTTTTGTTATTGTTGTTGTTGACTTTGCTGTCATCTATTTTTCAGACCTTTCTGCATCTAAGATGGTGAAGAAAGGAGTGAGGAAGAGAGCAAAATAACTACTGGGAAGTCTCAAACCAGGTTGGGGAGTGTGTGTGTATGTGGGGGGGTGGGGAAGGGAAAAAGGAAAGAGGAATAACCACATCAA